>CM047876.1:823981-1148981 GCA_026212405.1 Petrea volubilis | reverse complement strand
CGATAAAGTATATATGATACATTTGTTAGGAAGGAATCAAGTGAGGGGGGGGGGGGATTCACAATCACACACACACGCACACAAATATATATATATATATATATATATATATACACACACACGCGTGGTTCGACAAATATGTCTATGCTCACAGTCGCATTTGGGGATATGTTGTATTACTATGTTTCTTTACAAAATTATAAGAGACCTAAGACAACACTTCAAAATAAAATTCATCTAACTCACTTAACAAGATCATCATGCTAGCTCAGCGAAGTGCACAATTCAACCAAATTAGGCTCTACATCTCCAATAATCCTTTATAGAAAAAGAGTAATCTGATTTATAAGGTTTGAGTAGAGCAATTGATTAAATGATGTGTCGAGATTTAAGACATACATATCACGTAATCATCGATTAACATTGATTAGTCATTTAGGTCATTGCAATCCGTCGGAAAAATTGTTCGGGAAAGACAGTTGGAAATCTGCCATACTTCCTTTGAAATTTAAAAAGCAAGAAAAGTTTATCCAATTAAATTTTTCCGTTAGAATTTCGTCGATTTTTCTCAATGCAGCCAAAATTTTACAGAAAAATTTGCCAAAAAAAGCACGGTTTTTTTACGATTGGGTTGAAGTGGGCCAACCTAGCTTCCCAAACAAGCTCGAATTATATATTCTTAAATTCATATGCTTTTATTCTTGGAATATAATTTATGTGACTTTTTATGTACATCTACATCATATTGAACATGTTACAACGGCACACATTTAATGTATACAAACAGCTTTTATGAACCTCGACCTACTGGAACTCCCATGCTTCTAAACCTAAGCTAACTGAACCTAATTTTCTTACATAGAATAGACGTAAAAATAGAAAGTATTTTATGAATGTGAGACTTAGTGGTAACAATGGTTGCAAATTATTACCCATCAGATCATGTGATATGGTATGGTAGTAATTAATTGCGAGGGGATGTGATTTTGGCATCTAACCAATGTCTTGAATTCCCTCATGGGAAATTCTAACCCGGATCGACTACGATCAATTCGACACTAATTATATGGTGAATAAATTATAATTAGCATGTGTTGGTGTATATTTTGAAGAGCATGATCTATCGTCTCATGACAAGGCACACATTATTAGATTTGTTGTATAATTTATTAAGTGTGATCAAGTTGTGTTGGAATTTCAAATTACCGTGGTAATTTTAGGGGCGGGATATACACATCGTACAATACCAAAACATAGATTTCAATCTTGATATCAACTAGACAACTAACAAACAGAGCCAACACATACCAAATTTGCAAATCCGGATATGATTCCAGATCAACATCATGTGTCATTTTATAACTCAAATGTGATATCAGAAACATGTATAATTTCTATCATATAATATATATTTATTTGAGATAAATAAAATTCAAATACAATTAATTCCATAACTAAGATAAACATTGTGCGGAAAAAGAAAACAAGGCACTAAAAATGTGAGCACACTAATCATTCACAGAAATTAGGAAGACAATTGTAGAGTTGGCATTGGGTACTTTGTCTAAGTACCTATAATTATCATTTTTAGGAATATAACACAGTGGATTCATAAGTTTGTTGAAAATTAAGTTAGGTATCATGTGGGGTGTAGTTGACTAAACTCCACTCTTTAAAAGCTCTGGTCCGTTAGCCGAAAACTTCAAATTGAGATTCTCTATATGTATTCCTTGCATTTTTCTACAGTTTGTAAGCAAAAGAGGCACTAATCCCGGAAAATTTTTAATTCGGATTTGATTTGATCGAACCTAATAAATCATATAATAAATGTAATGCACTTACTAAATGATTGATCACTCTCGATAAATTATACACTAATTATAGGACAAACGTAAAATACTTGCCACACAATCAACACTGATATGATGGAACCAAATTTGGCTTAATCCCATGTGATATCGTATTCGGAAGTTATCAAAACACCTTGAATGTACAAAAATTGGACTTCTACGTGACTAGAAATCAATCTTGTTTTACCCATATATGGGTTTTTATGTACGGTTTCTCACCTAATCAAATAGTACAGATTAAAAGTGTTTACAACTTTATTAATGTCTGTCATTCTCTTCATGGATTCCCACTTATTTTTGCTTCGTCCTAGAATGGTAATGTGGGGAAAAAAATGATAAAAAATCGAACCGACTTAGATACATTGTTTGATCCAATTAGGACCACATTTTGAAGAAAGTTTTTAAATTGCTGTCCCTTTTCTGTATTTTTCCTTTTTTTTTTTTTTTTTTTTTTTTTTTGTTTCTTCTTGCTAGTTTAGTAGTTCTCCATGTTCACTAGAGTCGGGGTACATGCGAACGTCAAGCCTGCTATGTTGTGATCATGGTAATTTACAAGGTCTAGGGGGAACCCAAGCCCGGAAAATCTTTTATGCACCAAATATTGGGGCCCACATCTTTCTTTTTTAATTTCTTTCAAATAAAGTAAATATATGAAATAAATTATAAATGTTTGGTGGGACCCAAAGCCCGATCCAGACAAGAATTTCCATAGGACCCAAAGCCCAATCCATAAAAGAAATTCCACAACAAACCTGTTCTGTACTCGGCAGCAGCAACAACAGCAGCAGAAGCAGTAGAAGTAACTAATTTCTTCAAAGCTGGTTTCCGAAAGGGCTCATGAGATGCTACCCAATTAGACAATACCCTCGTGATGTTTTTTAGCTGTTCGATTGAGTATGATGATGTCATAATTTTACTTTTTTAATATTTTTTGGCATCATTGTATTCAAATCCAGCGGCTCAAAAATATGAGTAGCATGAAATTTTCCTTCCCGAAGATTTACCTTAAAATCATTGAGAGAGACATTAAAAGATTATGAAGAAAAAGAAAGGTGGGCTACCTTGTGCTCTTAAAGCCAAGATTGAACCTTCCTGGCATCAAAATTTGTTCCCGCATTCACTTGTGGCCTAAATGTTACACCGGAGCCTAACTTTCGAGCAATACAGTGAAAAACTACATATGGAAAATAACAATCAATCAAACAAGATAGCAAACCCCCACATATGGGACATAATAACTTTTTTCGTACAAGCTGTAGAAAAATGCAAGGTATGGACTATAGATTTGAAGTCTGCAGCAGAGGCTAAGGGATACAGCTTTTATTCTGCATGATATCTAACTCCATTTTCATGAAATTCACGAATCCCCATACATCTAACTCCATGGACACACTTAACATTTATCAGTGTATATAGAATCGAAAATGAAACCCGCTTAGAATAAAAAGCTCAAACCACCGGAAAAAAAAACAACTAATCAAATTGTCGACCATTCCATCTGCGGCAACACTCACATTTCAGTTCCACAAGCGAGAGGTTCAGCGGAAGGAGGAGTGGCATCTCCACAATTAATAAAATGGTCCACGCAGCTTAATATGTTGAAGCAACTCATTACATTGAGTAAAGCAAATTTCGAAAATTCTTTAACAGATCGTCATATCTTAAATGCTATCTGGTAAACCTAAACACATGAATTGGCTGTCCATCGCTAAAGCCCTTATAAAGCCACTAAAATTTTCCAGTTTGGACATCTAAAATCTCCAACAAAAATAGAAGAACAGCCCATGATCATGTTTCTTTTCAAGCCCAGTCTCCCTTTTCTTTCAGAAATCACAATCAATCCTAAGATCAATTTCATAGCTCTACTTTTCTTAATAGTACTCCTAATTTTTCTCTATCATATTTTCACCACAAAGTATCATCAAAGAGTTTACTTAGTAGAATTTGCATGTTACAAACCTCCAGAAAGCCAAAAATGCAGCAAGGAATCAGCTATCAATCGAGCCAGGCAACATGGACACTCAGAGGACACACTAAATTTCATGGCGAAAGTGCTGAAGAAAATAGGAGTTGGTGACTCGTCTTATGTAGCGGAAAGTATACTAAGTGTCCCTCTAAATCTATCAATAGAAGCAGCAAGACAAGAATCAGAAAAAGTGATTTTTGGAGCCATGGATGATTTATTCGTGAAAACAAAAGTACACGGAAATGAGATAGGGGTATTGATCGTCAACTGCACGGTGTTTAATGTCGTGCCTTGTCTTTCTAGCACTATAGTCAATCGATACAAGCTTAAGGAAGATGTTTCCACCTACAACATTACTGGGATGGGTTGCAGCGCTGGCCTCCGGGCCATTGGCCTTGCAAAACACATACTTCAGGTGAATTTATTTTACTGGAATCAAAAAAAGAGGGGGCATCTTTATTTGGGTATATATGCCATAGATTGGATGATACATCTCTTGAAAATTAGATGATTAACATAAGTAAGTAGGTTCGTAAAGACAGTCGCACTGTATATATCTTTATAGAAAAGAACACTTTATCATTCAAACTATACATATTTTTGGACTTTGATACGAAATTATTCACTATGACGCCTTTCTGTCAAGATTATATGCTTCTTTATACATTCTCATGTATGAGATGACCACGTATCCAACGCATGACACTTGCTGTCCAAATTGCACATTTTCTCCATGTTACCTTATCATGAAGTTGAAAAAAATGAAATCTTAATGGCATTTAGCCATTTACATCTCCTATTATATTATATGTTTATGATTTATCATATCTTACGAATATCTAGCAAATGTTCATAGTTCACCATAATGTATTTTCGGCATGTAGCTATATAAACTGTAACAGAAAGGATTTGCAGTACCTTGAATGGATGTTGGCGCTTAACAACTCCAAATGAGATTGTTGCCTTTCTTGTTCATCGCATCAGGTACGCCGAAATACGTGCGCACTGATCGTGAGCACGGAGAACACCACCAGCAGCGTGTACACCGGCACAGACCACACCAAATTCCTAGCCAACTGCCTGTTTCGCATCGGCGGATCCGCGGTTCTCCTCTCGAACAAGCCATCCCACCGCAGACACTCAAAATACCAACTCACGCACGCAGTCCACACACAGACAGCGCACTCTGACGTCTCCTACGGATCAATCTTCCGGGAAGAAGACTCCGAAGGGCTCACCGGCGTGACCATCAACAAAGACCTCCTGGTCGCCGCCATCCTCACGATCGAGCAACACCTCAAGCGATTAGGCCCCCTGATCCTCCCCATCTCCGAGCAACTCCTCTTCGCGCAAAACTACATCATCAGAAAGCTAAAATGGGTCGGCGGCCAGATCGAACCGTATGTGCCGAAATTCAGCAAATGCGCCGAACATTTTCTGTTGCACGTCGGCGGCAAGCCGGTGCTGGATGAACTTGTAATGTCCCTGCTTAATAATTATATTTTTTGGATAATAATTTGAGAAGAAACGGGGTGGGGAAAGAACAGAGAAAAAGGATGAGAGAAAACAGAGTGAAAAGGAACTTTTCTGATGATCTTCCTTCCTCTAGCTCAAAGGTTTTTATACAATAAAAAGTAAATGACAGAAATCTAATGAATCTAAACAAATTGGTACGATTTCCAGCTGGGGAGCTGAGCACTACACGGTCTGTGCATGGCCGTTAGAAGACGTTGAGCCTAGCTTTCATTTCGGCCGTAGGATGAGCCTTTCTTTGGACGATCGTGATGTTGCTTCGTGGCTGCTTCTGGGAATGACAGCACATTAATGGGACGACGTCGTTTTGCTCTATCCCTCTTTCAATTTTGCCCTCGTTTCTACGATCACGATTAGATCTCTGGCTTTTGATCCAATGGTCTCGTTTAAATGGTGAAAATTGCTGAATTAACATTACATTTCCCCCCCCTTGAAGTGATCCTTGTCCCCAAGGATCAAAATCTGGAAATTTGGCTTGAATCACACTGTAATCTTCCCAAGTGGCTTGCTCAGGTGTCGAATAAGCCCACTGAACCAAAATTTGTGGCACAGCAACATTGTTTCTCGGTACAAGTCTCTTTCCCAACACTGCCACTGGAGATACCTTATAATTTCCATCTTGATCCATCTCAGGTAAGGTGGTGGCAGGGACATGTTTGCTGCCTATTTTTTTCTTAAGTAGGGAGACATGGAATACGGGATGCACTTGGCTTCCTACAGGCAGCTGCAGTTTGTAAGCTACACTTCCAATCTTTTGCTCAATGGTGAAGGGCCCGTAGTACTTTGGCGCCAACTTGAGATGCTTCCTCATGGCCACAGTAGTCTGTCTATAGGGTTGCAGTCTCAGATATACTTGATCTCCCACCTCAAACGTTCTCTCACTCCGGTGCTTATCAGCATACGCCTTCATCCTGTCTTGTGCGTAGGTCAGATTCTCCTTCAAAAGTTCAACCATTTTAGTTCTCTCTTGGATCCATGCAATGACCTCTTGGTGCGACGTGTGTGCAAATGGTCCTAATGGAATATGAGAAGGGGAATAGCCATGCAAGGCCTGGAAAGGGGTTAACTTAAGGCTGGTATGGTAGTTAGTGTTGTACCAATACTCAGCTAATGACAACCACCTATTCCACAGTTTAGGCCTTTGATGACTCATGCATCGAAGATATGTCTCTAAACACTGGTTAACCCTCTCAGTTTGACCGTCTGATTGGGGATGATATGCCGTGGACATGTCTAAAGAGGTCCCTAACAACTTAAATAATGACTTCCAAAAATAACTTGTGAACACTTTGTCTCTATCAGAAACAATGCTAATGGGTAATCCATGCAGTTTGTAGATGTGATCAAGGAAGACCTTGGCTATATTCTCAGCCGTGTACGGGTGTGTGAGTGAAACAAAATGCGAATACTTAGTGAACCTATCTACAATGACTAAGATGGAGTTCTTGCCTTCTGAGTTGGGCAATCCCTCAATGAAATCCATAGTTATGTGTGACCAAGCCTGTGAAGGAATGGCCAATGGCTGTAGCAATCCAGGGTAAGGAACATGTTCATTTTTGTTTCTTTGGCAAACATCACATGCCCTTACCCAATGATTGACACTTTCCTTAAGTTTGGGCCAATAAAAAAGAGATTTAACTCTTTGGTATGTCCCTTGAATACCTGAATGACCCCCTACGGCAGAATCATGCAGTATCTGTATCACTCTCTCCCTTAATTCACCTTGTTTGCCAACACATACCTTGTTGTGATACCTTAGTAGCCCATCCACATACTGATACTCAAGGTGTGCTTGGGGGTTTATCACCTTTTCTTGTATGATATTCTGGAAGAACTCATCCTCTTCATAACTGGCTTGGATCTGAGAGATCCAAGTGGGAACTGCCACCGTGATACTAAAACTCTCCCCTTCTGGTTGTTCCCTTCTTGATAGTGCATCTGCTGCTCTATTTTCACTGCCTTTCTTGTACTGCACTACATAATCCAGCCCCATGAGTTTGGCTACCCACTTTTGTTGAAGTATAGAATCTACTCTTTGGTCCAATATGTGTTTCAAGCTTTTTTGATCAGTCCTGATCACAAATGGATGTCCCTGTAGGTAGTGTCTCCACTTAGTTACAGCTAGCAAAATAGCCATAAACTCCTTCTCATAGATGGATAAGCCTTGGTTTTTGATTCCTAAAGCCTTGCTCATGTAAGCAATTGGTCTGCCGTGCTGCATTAGAACCGCCCCTATTCCTTTTCCACATGCATCAGTTTCAATCTCAAAGGGTTGGCTAAAGTCAGGAAGAGCCAAAACCGGGGGTGAAACCATAGCTTGCTTTAGGTTGTTGAAAGCTTGAGTAGCTGCCTCAGTCCATATGAACCCATTTTTCTTCAATAGCTCAGTGAGAGGTTTGCTAATGATCCCATAATGCTTAATAAACTTCCTGTAATACCCAGTCAGCCCTAGGAATCCCCTCAAAGCCTTTAAGTTCTTAGGTAAAGGCCATTCCAACATACATCTTATCTTTTCAGGGTCTGTGGCTACTCCTTGGGCAGAGATGATATGCCCCAAGTAGTCAATTTTTTCTTTCATGAAACTGCATTTGCTTCTTTTAGCAAATAGCTTGTGCCTCCTCAATCTTTCTAAGACTTCCTCTAGGTGTCCCAGGTGTTCTCCCTTGCTCTTACTATAAACTAAGATGTCATCAAAGAAAACCAAGACTGTCTTCCTCAAGAACTCAGCGAAAACTTGATTCATTAAGGCTTGGAAGGTTGAGGGTGCATTGCATAGACCAAAAGGCATCACCAGGAATTCATAGTGCCCTTGGTGAGTGACAAAACTAGTCTTGTAAATATCCTCTTTCTTCATTCTTATTTGGAAGTAACCGGATCTCAAATCTATCTTAGTGAAGCACTCAGCCCCATGTAATTCATCCAAGAGTTCATCTATGACAGGAATGGGGAACTTGTGCTTGACTGTTAGGCTATTCAAGTGCCTATAGTCAATGCACATTCTCCATTGCCCATCTTTCTTTTTTACCAACAAAACTGGAGAAGCAAAAGGGCTTTGACTTGGCCTTATGATCCCTACATCCAACAATCCTTTTACAATCGACTCTATTTCACTTTTCTGCACATGGGGGTATCTGTAAGGGGGTTGTTTCTTGGGTATTGAGTGGGGTAGTAAGGTTATTTGATGTTCTATGTTTCTTTCTGGGGGTAAGGTTGTAGGTTCTGAGAAGACTTCCTTATATTTTTGTAGTAACTGTTGGAGTTGCTGGTCCTCTTCTTCTTTTATTTCCTCAGCCTTGATGGAGAATAATTGCCCAAATAATCCATAGCTTCCCTTCTTGAAGAGCTTACTGAAACTCTTCGCCGATACTAACTGCAACTCTGCCTTTTCGCACATGGCCTTCATAGCAATCTTCTTACCTTGTCTGGATATGGTGACTTTCATCTTATCATAGTCAAATTCCACCGGGCTGTTAGCCCTGAGCCAGTCCCCTCCTAACACCATGTCACATCCTCCTAGCTTGATGGTCCTGATAGGATACTGGAATTTGTGTCCTTGGATTTCCCAAGTGAAGTCTGGACAAACTCTTCTACTGATGAGTTTGTTCCCATCAGCCACACTCACCATCATAGGTGTGGTATGTTGGACTTGACATCCTAGCTGAAAAGCCATTTCTTCATCTAGAAAACAGTGAGTACTTCCACTATCAATGAGGATATGGATTTCCTTGCCGTGAGACTGCCCCTTGATTCTCAAGGTGTTAGTGTCTGTGTTACCAGACATGGCATTAAGGGACACTGTGACATCCTCTGAAATGATTTCCTCTTCCATGTGTTCCCCTACTTCTTGCTCAGCATTGAGAGCTGATTCCTCTTCCTCAGACATCATCAGGTAAATCTGCCTTTGCTTGCAACGGTGGCCTGGAGTGAAGGTCTCATCACAGTTATAACAAAGATTTTTCTCCCTTCTTGCTCTCATTTCAGCAGCTGTTAGCAATTTACGAACAGGGGGAGGGGGTTCAAAGTTAGGTCGATAAGGTGGTTTAGGGGGGCCAAAGTAATTTCTTGGAAACATGGGGTTTTGGGGTTTGACGTTGGCTTTGGTTTGGGCAAACGGTTTGTTGATAGTCTGAGCTCTCTTGATGATAGCATCTACCGTGGCCTCTTGTTTTTTTGCTAAGGACACCGCCTGTTGAAAGCCCGTTGGTTTGAGTGCCATGACAGCCCCCTTAACATCATCTCTAAGCCCACTAATAAAACTGGCTGTAAAAAACTCTTCAGGAAAATCTTTATGGAATAAGATCATTTGAGATTTCAGCTCCTCGAATTTTTCCAAGTATTGTGCCACTGAACTTGTTTGGTGTAATCTATTGAACTCCCCTACCATAAGCTCAGGATCATTATCATCAAACCTCTCATACACAGCAAGCACCAATTCTTGCCAACCCGGCATTTCTTTACACTCCAAATACCCTTGGAACCAACACTCAGCCTTTCCCTCCAAATATACAGAGGCTAGGGGGACTTTTTGCTCTTCCGGAATGCTAGATAAGATCTGGAAGTATCTATTGCACTTCCTCACCCATGCTCTAGGATTGCTCCCGTCAAATCGAGGAAATTCTATTCTGGGAAACGGGGGAGTATTGTTGTGTGTTCCTGAAGTTTCAGAATCACTACCTTCATGAGCATATTCAGAGTTATGAGAAGAAGATGAGGCTTTACCCGCTGGAGTTGACAACCCTTCACCCAGCACCGACTTGTTCTTGTTATACTGGTGCAGTTGTTCAATAATGCTCTGGAGCTGATGTTGTATTCCCAGCTGGTTACTTTCCAACGTCTTAACAGTTGTTTGAAGCTCCTTCTGGTAGTCCATAACCACCTCTAGTTGCCCTTGAAAATGACGTTCGTTGGTCATCCTTAAAGCCTTCTCTTCCGCTAGTAAAGCTTCTTGCTTTTTGTGAGCCTCTAGTAATTCCTTCACCTTGTTTGTTTCTGCCATGGTTATAACCCAAGCCGCCAAGGGTCGTATGCTCTGATACCAAGTTGTAATGTCCCTGCTTAATAATTATATTTTTTGGATAATAATTTGAGAAGAAACGGGGTGGGGAAAGAACAGAGAAAAAGGATGAGAGAAAACATAGTGAAAAGGAACTTTTCTGATGATCTTCCTTCCTCTAGCTCAAAGGTTTTTATACAATAAAAAGTAAATGACAGAAATCTAATGAATCTAAACAAATTGGTACGATTTCCAGCTGGGGAGCTGAGCACTACACGGTCTGTGCATGGCCGTTAGAAGACGTTGAGCCTAGCTTTCATTTCGGCCGTAGGATGAGCCTTTCTTTGGACGATCGTGATGTTGCTTCGTGGCTGCTTCTGGGAATGACAGCACATTAATGGGACGACGTCGTTTTGCTCTATCCCTCTTTCAATTTTGCCCTCGTTTCTACGATCACGATTAGATCTCTGGCTTTTGATCCAATGGTCTCGTTTAAATGGTGAAAATTGCTGAATTAACATTACAGAACTGCAGAGGAATCTAGGGTTTAGCGACGGCGATATGGAGGCGGCGATCATGACTCTGCACCGATTTGGGAACACCTCGAGCAGCTCCGTTTGGTATGAGCTGGCGTACGCGGAGGCTAAGGGTCGGGTCGGGAAGGGTGATCGGGTCTGGACGATTGCATTCGGGTCGGGTTTCAAGTGCAGCAGCGTGATATGGCGGGCTTTGAGAGATGTTGGGATCGATGAGAATAATCCATGGATGAGTGATATCGATGATTATCCGGTGGATCCGGATAGCGCCGGGTCGTTTCCTTATTATTTCCAGCCATCCAAACAGCCATTAGTCCCGTGATTTTCCTCAGCCGTTTGTGATTAACCATGCTATGAGTATTGAGTGATTGGATATATTTGAATTCAAATACTGAAAGACATAGCCACTCGTGATATTGTATCATTGGGGTGTTTGCAATAGCTTCGAACAACCATTTTGTTGTTTTTAATTTTAAAAAAGTTATTTTTAAGTGTCCGATTTTTGTAACTTCTATTTAAATTAAGTTAAAAAATATAGAAGTTAAAAAGTCGGTAGGAAGTTGTTTTTCATAGCGTAAAAGTGCTTCTCGGTATTTTCTTAAATGAATTAAATTTTTTGAACTATTACTTGTCAACTTTTGACTGTTTTTTCACTTTTATTTTCAAGCATTACCAACTTTTACTACTCAATATTTTTCAACCTTTTTAACAATACTAACTTATCCAAAAATAAAAGCAATCTCAAACACCCTTTATTTTTATCTGTAATACTGGCACATTCGATAGCGAAGTGCTTATAAGATTTTTTTTTTATATGGGATATATTTTCAATTATTGAAACTATATAGTTGTGAATTATTATGTTGATTAACATAATTAAATAAAAAAATACATAAAAATTAATGTTGGAGAAAAAAGGGTAAATAACGTATTTCTAAAAAAGAAAAGAGGGGTAAAATAACTAACACTGAAAAGGGAACTAAAAAATATATAAACTGAACTCTGTTGGATATAAATATTTAATAATAGTTTATGGATATAGTAGTGAGACAGTTAAGTAAACTATTAAATATGTATGAAAATTAAGAGTGAATTTTCAATTATTATTTTTTTTCAAAAAGAAACACTGCATTTCATAAATTAGTTGTGCACAGATATGAAAGGAATAACAACATCATGGATATCATAGTCCTCTTCATTTGAACATGTTGCCGATCTTGCTAAATTATGTGCTATTTGATTCTCATTGCAACGAATAAATTTAAACCTGCAACTACTCAAGCCAGCAATTGTTATAACTGTTAATTTAAAAGGCAATTTATGAAGAATACAATTAAACGAACTGAAAAAATGTTAAAGGCCTTCACACGTTATTTATATTATAGGTAAGATCTATCTTGAACTTTAATTGGGTGGAGCATGGATCGTGAGAGTGCCTAGGTTGGGACTTAATTGCACTAATGGCACACGATCTACTGTAATTTATAAATGTGTTGCAATGGTATGTTTATCTAATTTTTCGACGAATATATATATATTAAGTGTGATTCAAAAGAATATTATTTGTGATTTATCAGAAAATGGACAAATGTATTGTTAGAGTACATTTTAAATACTTTTGTATTATAAAAATACATCTACAAATATTGTGTGCCAAATCGCAAATCACATGAATATTTACGTGGTTTCTGCGTTTGACCCTATTCATTAATTATTATGTTTTGGTGACATATCTAGATTGAAAATTAGATTTTGTTTAACCCTGTCGTATTGTGAAAGAGAAATGTTGCGTGTTTAGTTTTATGAACTTAAATGTATCTTATTAGTAGATTAATTTTCTTTCTAATGGCATCATGCTCGACTTTTAAGACATTGTTAAATATGCATTATCATTTTTAGGGATGACAATGGGCTTGGTTAGACCCAGATTTGGACCCGTCCATAATGGAACGGGTTTCTATACTCACAATCGGGTCGGGTCGGGCCTCAAGTCCCGCCTTGTTAGTATTTTTTTATATTTTTAAAATTATTATTTTGTATAAATTTATATGATATACATCTAAACTTTGTATATCAAAGTGTTTTTTATACAAATACTCACATATAAAATAAATACAATGCTATTGTATATAAAAATAATTATATAACATTAGTAATGAAGTTATAATTTCAAAATATGTGCAAATAAATGTATGATAATGATGTTTATTTTTTCAAAAAATAAAATATGTTTATAGAAATTCGTAAATAATTAATACGTTGGTAATATTATTATATTTTCATGTTTAGAAAGTTATGATAATATAATTTTTAAAAATATATATATTTTAAATTATTTTTAAAATATAACTTGGGTCTACCGGTCAAACTCGGACCCAATTTGCCAGAACCATCATGTTGCCATCCCTTATTATTATTATTATTTTTTTTTATTACATTTTGTTTTTAAATGGAATATTAATACTTATGCTTTGGTTGTCTCTTTATTTTTAACTTTCGTATGTGAAAGAATAAACAGACGATGTTGTATATAAATAAATATCAATCTAAGTTATTTTTTGATGTTTTACCAATTCATATATGATATGTGCAGGCAGAACATTTACTTTCCGACGATTTTTTATTAGACAACAAAACACAAATTTTTATTATTCGAAAGGCAATCATACATTTTACATGCCGTTTTTTTTTTTCTCCACAAATGTGTCGAGAAGCCTTTTCCACCAAAATTCATTAATTATTTACACCAAAATTTTGAAATTTTTTAATGTTTGTTATTCCTGCTGTGTAAAATGTTTGTATTAATGTTAGTAGGCTCGCAAACAAGCCAATCTTGATGAGCTCGGGCGAAATTCTGAACCTGAGCTCGAGCTCGACTCGTTTAAAGTCTTAATTATTGACCCGATAGTATACATTAATATTAATATGCTAATATTCAAATATATTATCACAATTACTCGATTTTCAAAGATAATAATAGTTATCACAATAGCATTCGAATTTCGATAAACTAATGTTTTGTTTCAATTGTACTTTCACTATTGTTCCATGTTATTATTGAAAAATTTTAATTAAATTTTGCCCATTGTGCCATTATGGTGGCAAGTTAATTGATAAAAAAAACTTGGATTTAGTATTTTACTGTCACTCATTTTATTTAATAAAATCAAAATTGATTTTATTTGATTTATGTACATGCCCTTTTGATTAATCCGAAGCGGCTCCATTACGATCCTAATTTTTCAAATGTGAAATGTTTGTACTTTGTACCAAAGCGACTCCGTACCGGTTGAAAAACCCCAATTCGCCAATAAAGCAAAACCCTGAAAACCTAATTTAACTCAATCCAATTCAATCTCAATTTCATCTATTCAATTTCTCAAACAAATCAATAAAATCCTAATTCTCACTCGATTTCACTAAAATCTTATCAATGGACGGGCACTCGTCGCATTTGACGGCGCCGGTCCGGTCACGGAGTTCTCAGTCGCCGTCGCCATCTCACTCGGCTTCCGCCTCCGCGACGTCGTCAATCCACAAGCGCAAGCTGCCGCCGGAAGACCACGCTCCGCCGTTCCCTCCGTCGTTCTCGGACACGCGAGACGGCGCGCTGACGTCCAATGATGACTTGGAGAGCATCAGTGTCCGTGGCGCCGACTCGGATTCCGACGACGAGTCCGAGGAGGTCGTCGACGATGAGGAGGAGGAGTATGATAACTCCTCCATGCGCAATTTCACCGCTTCTCGGCTGGAGAACAGCAATGCTGCTGGCGCCACCGCGAGGAACACGAAGATCAAGGCTGAGAATTCGGTGAAAGTCGAGCCTGGTGACGTGGCGAAAGATGGTAGTAATAGTAACAATAATAACTCGGGCAATGCTGCGGCGACGGGGGCCAATGGTTCGGTTCCGGGCATTGTGGTGAAGGAGGATACCGTGAAGAGTATTTTTACAGATAATATACAGACTAGTGGGGCTTACAGTGCGAGAGAGGAGAGTTTGAAGAGAGAAGTAAGTTTAGTAAATTGTCTCCAAGTTTTTATGTTCGGTGTATTCTTTTTCTCATTGAGTGTGCTACTTACATGTTGTCTTCTTCAAAAAATTTGTGCATGGATAAGGATTCATCATTAGCTATATTATGAAGGATTACAGGATCTTTTGTGTTGTGGATAGCATTGTTCACTTTGGCAAAACTTGCTCTATTGTGCCTATCAGATTTTAGAATTTGGGCTTTTACTGTTTTCTTTCAGAAATCTCAGTGACTCAAGAAATCCTTATTTTTTACATTAAATTGGATATGATCGTAGTCCTTTCTCTCCATGTGCAATGCTGCTCCAGCACATGCTTGCATATCTCATTTGGAACAGTACCACTGCAAGCCTATACATGTATTGGAGTTCTTTGAAGTACTAATGTGATGTAATTACTCTTACTGCTTTATTTGGTGTTTGTGAGTGGTGAATTAATGCATAAAGTATTATCGTGTTGATAATGTCGGAGCTTAATGCTTACACCCATTTTCAGTTCGGGTAAATATGTAGGGATTCCTTGCAGTTTGCTTGTACATTGGAAACTGATGCCCACGTTTCAATTCCGTTATGCTAAATTGCCTGCATCAATTCTTATTTATAGATAATCTTCTCATGGCCCTTCATTCTTTCTTCCTTTCATCTCTTTCACCTAACACCATTTATAACATTTTTATTTGGTTCATTTTTGTTTCCATGAACTTCACAGGAGGAATCAGGAAGACTCAAATTTGTATGTGCTTCAAATGATGGTATTGATGAGCACATGGTCTGGTAATTATATCTGCTTTTCTTTAAATTATATATTCAAGCTACATATTGATGGGATAGGAATTATCATCCTTTGATTTATCTTATTTGGCTCACAATATCTGCTAAAACACTGAATTAAGTGTGAGTTTCTTGAACAAGAAACTCTAAACTCCATTAATAAATTTGGTTATGTATTTTCAGGCTGATAGGATTGAAGAACATATTTGCCCGGCAGCTACCTAATATGCCAAGAGAATATATTGTTCGTCTTGTAATGGACAGGTATCCCTCTCGGTTCTTAACTTTTCCTGAGGAACTTTTGTGTAATTAGCTTGATTCTGATATATTGAAAGGTCACCAGCTAGTTTCCGCTATTGGTCATTTCATTTTAATGGTGTCTTAGTGAAGGAACATTGTGCCTAATAATTATTCAAAATCATTTATTAGCAAGTGAAAGAATCCCTATAACATGACTCCTGTAGTTTCTTCTGAGACAAATCTTAACCATCATGATTTCCATTTCCTCATTTTAATGTAATAATTCATGCTCAGACATCTGGTTAGGTTTGCTAATCACCCTGTCTATGCATATTTATGGTTCTTCTTTCGCAAACAAATGCTTTTACTTATATGGTAATCACACCCCTAAGGTCTTTTAGTGTAACTTAATTAGTATTTTCTGGTTATTGCTCATTATCATCAAGCTTGAAATTTCGGTATTTATTACAAAGTTAAGGTAATATGCCTGCTGAAATTGGGATCTGCACTATAAGTCTGTTTAGTTTTGCAATCTATCACTTAATTCCCATGTAGGTCAAGTAGGAGGATTGTGATGGGTCAAGTAGTAGGATTGTGTTCTATTTTCACACAAACATTTCATCTCTTCTGTTTTTGTGTTGCAGAAACCACAAGTCTGTAATGGTAATTAGAAGGAACCAGGTCGTTGGTGGTATTACATATCGTCCCTACATTAGGTACTTGTCATGTCATGTTCTTTTTATCTTATCTGAAGACCATTACATAAATTTCTACTGGGTTAGCTCGCTATGACAATGTAGCTTTACTAAGATTGAATTTCCATATTGTCATATATTTCTCAACCAAGTTTATCATTACACTTGCTCTATCCTCAAAACTTTCTTGATAATGTTCACATCTTTATCATGGGCTTATGGTGTAAATTTAATGCTATATATGTTAACGCTATCGATTTATTGAAAGAGAAAAAAAGGAGATCGTAATGCATGGGTGCTGTTGGATACCTATATTGTTTGTCAAATTTTGAACTTTCTCTGTTTCTTGGTATGTCTTTTACACTGAACTCTGCTTTCAGCCAAAAATTCGGCGAGATAGCCTTTTGTGCAATCACAGCAGATGAACAAGTGAAAGGCTATGGTACCCGACTCATGAATCACTTAAAGCAGCATGCACGTGATATGGATGGCCTAACACATTTCCTCACATATGCTGATAATAATGCTGTTGGTTACTTTGTCAAGCAGGTGAGGTTACAGATGCATGTGTTGCATTCAATAATTATCGATTTACTGACAATCAATTACCGCCCTTTCTAAAGAGATACCTTCCTATGCCATGACAAATTCAACTGAAGCACACATATTTCCTTCTGAATCTATTCCTTTATGTTGTCTGTTGGTTGTGCTCAAATCAACATCTTCTCTAGCATCAGACTACAGCAGCTAGGAAACAGAAAGGTGTGTCAAAATATGGTTGTAAATTTTCTGTTATTCTGTCACAATAGGTAGAAGAGGGATATGTATGTTATACTTGGAAATTCCAAGCAATAATTGGGAGCCTTGCTGTGTCACAAGTAGAGTTGTTTATCTTCTGAAAAAATTGAAAGAGTGAATTTCTGAGCAATTTATTTCCTTCAAATATTAAAATTGGTTTAATTATGGCTTTTTGTTGATATATGAAACAGTTTCATCTGGATGCCTCTGACTTGTTTATTATTTTTTAGGGCTTCACAAAAGAAATTTACTTGGAGAAAGAACGATGGCATGGGTATGTTTTGATTAATTTTTGTACATTCGGAGTATTCACCTCTTTTGTGAACTATTACTAGGGAAGCTTATGTGCTCCGTTACGAATAATTTACTGGGCCAATATTTGTAGCAGAGAATTCGTTACCTTATCACATTGGATTATGGACTATAGTTTTACTTTACTTGCAGTTATATTAAAGATTACGATGGAGGGATCCTTATGGAATGCAAAATTGATCCAAAGCTTCCATATACTGATTTATCAACTATGGTACGCCGTCAGAGACAGGTAAGACAGTCTGGTACTGCATCAATGTGATAATATTTCGCCACAGTAGGATTAGGATCTGACTCGGTGGTGTTTTAAGTATAGCTCTTTCTAGAGCCAATAATGTAGCTGATAAGTTACAAGTTAATCTGACATATTTAATTGGTGCATCCCTGTCTCACAGTGGATACATGCTAAAATAAGTGGAATTGACTTGTATTTGTTTGATTGCTAGGCAATCGATGAGAAGATTAGAGAGCTCTCAAATTGTCACATTGTCTACCCTGGAATTGATTTTCAGAAGGTATATGCACTCCTTGCATCTCTCATTAAGAGGCACTGCCTCATTTGGCATGACTATTTTTCTGTCACCTATAAACGGTTTGTTACTTCAACTAACCTCTAAACCTACTAAATCTCTGAATGTTTTTTAAGTTGTGAGATTTTCTGGTGATAGCACGTATCATTTTCTTCTTCAAACTTAATGGATATCTTTCATCTGATTGAAAAAAATGTTTTCGGATGTGCCCTTGTAGTATCCTGATTTGAAAGAAAACTTGTATCAAGTATTGGCTATTTATCATGTGAAGAAGGATTTGGAACATCAGGTGAATGCCAAGCTTTGATCTAGTATCAGGCTTTAGTTGAAATCTGAAAATAGGGCTAGAATACTTATTTCATGGTTCAAACTTCCAATGAAGACGATCTGCAATCTAAACTTAACTCATGTTTGGCATGTTAGACCATGAGTGTATAAAAGATCCTGAATCTAAGAGAAGGTACTCCACTCACAAACATGAGAGGCAGCCTGCAGGCATTTTTTCATGGGAAAAAACTGTTTTGTTTGGGGGGGGGGGGGTGGGGGGGGGGGGAGGGGGTGATATCACCTAAAATATACAACTCTAAACTTCAGTTTTCTCCTAAAAAAGATAATGTTCTTTAGCAGTCAGCAGGACACAAAAGCCTGTGACACCTGACCTCGGCAGCCACCTCAAACCTTCTTAAGGCAGGCTTTACTCGTTTTCTTTTCCTTTCGCTCTTCTTTTCTATATTTCTGTTTATTGTCTTGACTGAGTGCAACCACCATCATCCGCCTGTGGCGGCAGCAACCTCCTTCAGGGAGGGTTGTTCCTTTTTTCTTTTCTTTTCCCTTCTCTACTCTTTCAAATTCTGTTTCTTGTCTTGACTCAGTGCCCGCTACTCCTTTCTTACAACTTTATGTGTCTTTTCTTTCTTCTTTCCCTTTCTTTTCCCTTCTCTTAAGAAAACAGAAATAGTCTCATTTTTAGTTTTTTTTTTTTAAATTTAGATTTAACTTGTTTCCCTATTTTTAATTTAATCTCTAATTCTTAGTTTAATACATTTTCTGTCTTTTATATTTAATTTTCTTTAAATTTTTTTTGATTTGTTTGTTGCTATTGTCTATTGCTGTTATCTGAACTAAATTTTATGCATCATTTTGTCATTTATGACATGCTCTTAAAATTTTTATTGCTATACATACATACATATATATATATATTATTTTTTTTTTAATTTATGTTGCTTCCTTTGTCTTTTGGTAGTCCGCCTCTCACCCTGGCTTCTTGCCTTGAAAAAGCAACTCTTGCCTTTAATGACTAAGGATACTTCTGTGATTTACTAAGGTTTTGGGCTTTCAGTTGGTGGATGATAGGATGTACTTCTTTGTTATTGAGCAGAATTGCGAATGAGCTTCTGGACTGCGAATGCGCTTCTGGACCGCAAATCGCTTTGTTTCATTTTTGTAACTTGATGAATTAGGTCTAATGTGTCAAACAAATTGATTTCAGCATATAGAAAATCACAGGCTTATGAGTAGTTTATGGGGAAATAAGTTTTCCGTTGGAGTCATATAGTTCAGCTGGCCATCTTAAAGTTCCATTCTTGGAAATGCATACTGCTTCTTTCCCTTGCTCTTCCCATTTTGGCTTTGAAGTAGAAATTTTAGTTCATGTTTTCGTACTATAACAAGATTCCTTGTTTTTAAGCATTGTTCTGATGTGCGCTGTTCTATTCAGAAAGAAGCTGGTATTCCCAAGAAAACTTTCAAGGTCGAGGATATACATGGATTAAGTGAGTCTTTCTATTGCTTTCACACTAAGTGGTTTTATGTGCCGCCTGGCTTAATTTTTTAAGGTTGATATGATATGTGGTTCTGGGCCTGTATGCCTTGCTGTAATACTGTGTTTTCTAATACCTT
Source organism: Petrea volubilis (assembly GCA_026212405.1). Taxonomy (NCBI): domain Eukaryota; kingdom Viridiplantae; phylum Streptophyta; class Magnoliopsida; order Lamiales; family Verbenaceae; genus Petrea; species Petrea volubilis. The sequence goes on along the minus strand of CM047876.1, from coordinate 1,128,829 downwards.
TCTGTACAAGAAAAAGATTTGTTCCCCAATGAATGTGTTATTTTTTCTTCTTTATATTTTACCTTGTCACAACATCCACTCTTTCTTAGCAGTCTCTATACATAGAAGCACAATGTATCTAGTAAGTCCTGCTTAATGGTATAGCTATTTCCTCAGCTGACTGGTAAGTTTTACTGGGTCGGCTTGAGTACTTGAAGTTGGCAGGTAGTGTCGCTGTAATATTTTTGCAGATGTTGTGAATGACGAACTACTTTTAAGCTGGCACTGACATAATTAATGCGGTTCCATTGTGATTTCAAGCTGTTGGTCATCGCTTGATTAGTAATCCACTTCCTCTGTTTGATATTGGCTTTGCTCTTCGTTGGTCGTTTTATTATATAAAATCCTAGTTTGAATTTTTTTTTTACCTAATTTTAATAGGAGAGGCAGGGTGGACGCCCGATCAGTATGGTCATTCTCGATTTAAGACGGTAACCTCATCAACAGATGCTGCTTCACATCAGAAATCATTGACTGCATTCATGCGCTCTCTTATAAAGGTAAGTTGCCTAAGATCTTATTTATTATTAAGCAGCTGGGTTTTTCCATATGTAATGCAAATTAGGTTTTAATATTGTCATGCCAAATCTGCACCGCTAACAATCCAGATTTCTAGATTTGCATTCGAACAATCCACCTTCTCATGATTAATCTGTTTTTTTAGAGAAGTTGCAGTCTGGCTTGTGAATAGCCTATTTCAACTAAGAGATTAAGTTGGTGTCTAACTTATGACTTGATGATTAATGTTGTGTGAAATGTTGTTGTAGTGCTTCCTAGTGAATTTGTTAGGTTTTTTCCCTTCCAATTTTAATTAAATCTTTCTTCTTGTTGCTACCTTATGTGTTTTCATGGGTTGTGTTGGTGATTTTCCATATCTGGATGTTTTCTTGTGTCAAGCTACTGATAGTCATGTGAGCAGGCAATGCACGATCATCCTGATGCTTGGCCATTCAAAGAACCTGTTGATGCACGGGATGTGCCTGATTACTATGACATCATTAAAGATCCAATGGGTATGTCTCTCTCTCTCACACACACACACACACGTGTGCACACGCATGCTCGCATGTGCGTGCCGTCAAACATCCTACTTTTTCTGGTCGTCTGCTTATTGATTTTATATGGTTGCGGCTTTAAGCTTGCACCTCTCTATTTATAGTTTAGCTATGTAGGTCCATTTTTTCGCCCATTAAATGTTCCTCAGATTAACTCTTTGGTGTTTGAAAACCACATTCAGAAACCCAAACATTATCAGAAAAATTACTAGTTTACCCGTAGGGACTTTGTGATTAAAAAGTTTCAGAAAACAACGTCAAAACGTGTTTAATTTTTCTTTCACAAATCTATTTCTGATGCTTTTTAGTTTTTTTGCCTGGTCTGCAGATTTAAAAACAATGTCAAAACGTGTAGAATCCGAGCAATATTACGTGACATTTGATATGTTTGTGGCTGATGTTCGGAGGATGTTCTCAAATGCGCGCACCTATAACTCTCCCGAAACAATCTATTACAAATGTGCTACCAGGCATGATTGCATGTTTTGTTACTTGAGAGTCTACGCTAGATACTTATCTCTTGGTTTCGTGTTTATTGTGTACAAATCTGAAATAAACTCATTGAGCTTGCAGGTTGGAAGGACATTTCTCAAACAAAGTGCAAGCCGGTCTTCAATCTGGTACCAAGATTCAGCCATAAGTTAAATCAGTTCTCGCGTCGCTGTAAATATGGTGGGTGAATATCTTTAAAACTATCCCTCTCTCCAACTGATCGCTTTGAGAGCACTGTTGTTTCAAACAATATATAAACTATTTGCTCTAACTGAGCCGGCTTTGGCTTGGGATGGTAAAAACTGTATAATTTATCAAAATACTATAGTATATGGATACTGTAACTTCTAAATTTTCAAGAAAGTAAAACAGCGAGCACAGTACACTGTACTTCTATGTAATGTCTCATAGTACCAATTCCTGTTAGATATGTCATTGTTTCTTTTTCACCAGCTCAGTCCATTGGTGGTAGCATAGAAATGTTAAGATCATATTGGGACAATCTGTAATTGGGCCCAGACCCATTACTTCTATTCATGTATATCTCTTTTTAGGCTTCAAATTTAGCGGGGTGTTTTTTTTTTTTTTTTTAATTCTTTCTCTTTTTGGTTGACAGTTTAATGATAAAAGTGTTAAGTTGGGGAGAAAAAATTGTTTTAGCCATATTTTTGGTTTGGTTTGTTTAAGATCATATTGGGAGAATCTGTAATTTGGTCCAGACCCGTTACTTCTTTTCGTGTATCTCTCATTTTACTTTTTAGCCTTCAAATCTAGCTGGTTTTTTTTTTTTTTTTATTTTTTTTATAAGTTTGACAGTTTAATGATAAAAAAGTATTAAGAGAGTGTTTGGCTAAGCTTATTTTATAAGCTCATAGGGCTTGTAAGATGTGTTCAAAGCTTATAAGCTTCTACAACTTATTTTAAAAATAAGTTTTGAAAGTGTTTGGATATAAGATGTTTTTGGAGTTGATAAGTTGTAATTTTGTTTGATAAAAATTAAAGTTTATATGTTTTTTAAGTATAATGATGTTTGAAAAAAAAAGTAAAATTAATTTCATATAAATAAATATTTTTTAAAATAGTAGAAATAAAATTGTGAAAAAAAATAAATATATTTATGTTATTTTATTTTTTAGCATTAAACATCTTATAAACTGTTTGGAAAAAAAAATTGAGGGAGTTTATTTATTTATTTATTTGAGCTTGTAAGCTTCTGATAATTCATTTTTGAAGCTTATAAGCTCGTTTATTAAAAAAATTACTAAATACTTTCAAGGAGTTTATAAGTTTTCAAATAGTGTATAAGATGTTTTTACGAGCTTATAAGCTCAACCACTCACTCTCTAAGTTGGGGAGGAAAAATTGTTTTAGCCATATTTCTGGTTTGGTTTGTGATTTTGCTATCAAAATGTCAACACCATGGAGAGGAAAAATTAAATTGAAAAAAGAAAAAATAAGATGCATTATGAATTTGAAAGATGAAAGATTGCGAATTCTTTTCCTAATATTTTTATTGCTTATATAAATTGATCCTTGTATAATACGATTTTCTAAGGGATTAGGGGTGTAAACGAGTCGAGATCAAGCCTATATTCTTGAGCCCAAGCTCAAATCAAAATGATGAAAAGCTTGACCTCATCTTTTGTAATGTATTACTATTTTTTTTTAATAAAATTTGTAATTTATAATATTATATTATTTAACTTAAACATTTAAATTATAAAAATACTAAAATTTTAATATATTATTAATATTACATATTTATTTATTTTTTATCTATTTAAAAATATTAAAAAAAATAAAAAAGTTTGCGAGCTAGCTCATGATCTTTCAAACACTCACAGGCAAACTTGAGCCCAAAAAATTCAAATTTCAGCTAGAGTTCAAATCGAGGCAACTTATTATATTCATGAGTCGGCAGGCTCAATTTATTTTATACTCACGTTTCCCAACAATGGATAACTCATCATTTTCAACATAGATCAATTTTGACATCTCGTGAATTCAAATAAACAAGTTAAGCTTCTTTTATAGATTATAAAAAAGAAGCATTAATGGACATTTTGCCCTTTGAATTTTAAAGACGCAGCATCGTTTGTGAATTCTTTTTTTTTTATTAAATTTTGTTATTTATGTTATATGAAATCAAGACCTAATCTTATATTTTCATTTTTTGGTGAAATAATTAGTTGGGGAAGCAACGAGTGAGGATATTTTCGGTTGATTATTTGATTAGTATATGAGTACACATTTTAAAAATATAAATTTCGTATAGTACATATGACAAAGTATTGTTTAAAAAAAAATAAGAAAAGAAAAGTTTGACACTTAAAGAAATATATTTTTTCATGAACCTCCAGTATCCTACTCTCCATTGGAATCCGACTAAATTTGAATCTTCATTGGGTTTTGATTAAATTCGAAACAAATATCGTGGGAACTCTACGTACTTGATGATCATTTCTGAATACACAATATTCCAACAGGGATATTGCTTAAATGATTCAAACCTGACCACTTAGATCATCAACCATTTTGGGAAGTTAAAATAAATAAGTCAACATTTTCTTAATGCTCGACATTTTAGAGGGCATATGTAGGGCGCTATAATGCTTCTCACGTTTTCAAGTGAAAAAGGTTGGGATGACAAAATCGTGGAATTAGTAAGTTATTTATAGGTAGTTAATTCTTATGTGTGAGGGGCAGACATAGAAATAGCATATTCCCCCGAGGCCAAATCGTAATTTAAGATTTTCGACTAATCTTCTTATTCATTATTGGCGATCAAGTTTCAACTGTGTTCTCGAGTCCCATTCGAATCTCTCTCTCACACACAATCTGAGCTCAATTTCAAGTTCTTCAAAAGGTTAAAAAGACTGATATTGTTTCGAGTATTTGAATTTTATGATCGTTACGAGGATAATAATGCTTGGCGAAGAAATTAGCGACCCGATTGGTTATTTTGGTTGGTTGATTTGATTGATTTCTCGCTCTTTTACCTTTCAGCAGGTTTATTATTTGCTCAAATTTGCCCTATCAATGGCAAACAGGCCTCAGATCCGTACAAGTAGCTCAGCGCTAATAGCTATGATCGGCGACGAGGTAACGGTTTTTTTTTATTAATTTTTTTACTCGTTTTAGTCAATTTGAATTAACTGTATTTCGCCGCATAAGTTTCTGTTTTGTTCCATAATTCTGGCGTTTTTGCAAATTTGGTTGTGGTTTAGCTTCATGAAGTGTAATTTCTCTGTATCCATGCTTCATATCTGGTTGAATTGGTGGGATAAGATCCCTTTGTTTGTATGATTGGTTCCAAATCTAACTTAGCTCACATTCAGTCTGTAGCTTTTTTTTTTTGGTTGTCCTTTGATGATCGGATCACGGTGTTACTATTTTGAATTTATGATTCTTGTTACATGTCGAATGAATGATTAAGATGGTTTAGGGTTTCATCTTGTGATTTAATTATTTGTTTGTTTGTGACCATACATCTTTCTTTTGTCTGTCTGAGGATAAACTTTATAACGCAGGACACAATCACTGGGTTTTTGCTGGCTGGAGTCGGTAATGTTGATTTGAGGAGGAAAACGAATTACCTCATAGTAGACTCAAGTATGTGCACTGCTCATTTTCTTAATTTTTCCTCAGAATGTTGTGATTCACACTATTTCCTAGTAGAATCACATTGTTTTCGTGCTTTTCTAATTCCTGTTTAAATGATTTGAGCAAGAAGTGTCGATCAAATTGACCATTATAACTAATATGCAGAGCCGAATCACTAAATATGGTTCTAATTTCTCAGCTGAAAATAGATAACATGGTCATTTTGGTAATGGGTAGTCTTCTGGTTTCTGAGAGCATGTTGTATGAAAATGCAAGCGAAGTATTGTTGTTCATACTCTGTATTATCCAGGCATCCTTGTGTGGATAGGTGTACAGTTCAGCCTTCATCCTAATGCTTATTCCTCGTGTGTAGTTGTTTTGACATGTGGTTGTGCATAAATATTTTCTTTTGTCGTCAATATATTGAATCTGGTAGAGCTTCTTTTGAAATTGAGGTGTTTCTATTATGCTGTGTTTTCTTGTTTTACTTGCAATTACGTAACTATTTGAAGCTATCAAGCATTCTGTGAAGTGAATTCTTGGCATACTTATCCATCCTGAAGTTGTATTATTATTGATATAAATGGAAGACAGAAAATGCAAAAGTGTTGGTATACCAGTATGGTGCTAAAATTATGTTCAACCTATTTCCAATACTTTGTATATGGTTGTTTTTGCAATTGTTGCTTTGTATTTTATGCCCTCTGGGGAACAGGATAAATAAGATAGCGCACACTTGTCGGAATGTAATGCAAACAATTAAAGCTTTGATAAAGTCTTGTCGAATGTGTGCTCACTCCCAAGAAAGGATGAATTTTACATCATTTTATTTGTTTTTGTTTTTGTTTTTCTCATTTTGACAATGTGCTTGCAATTGATTCGTTGAGGATCCTTGCTTTTTTTTGCCTTAGAAACTACGGTGAAACAGATTGAAGATGCATTCAAGGAATTCACAACAAGAGAAGACATTGCAATAATCTTAATCAGTCAATATGTGAGTTTCTAGTTTTCTTTAGCTGCTCATTTGCTTATCCTATTCTACAATTCTCAACTATTATCAAGAAAACTGATTCTTGATAATATACCCTGGAAGAATGATATAGTGTAGCATGCTTGTGCATAATTTGAGAGGAGTTGAGTGGGTCAGGGATAGTGCGAGAAAGACAGTTAAATCTGTCAAAATATCACTAGTAGTATTTATTCTAAGGGTGTAGATTTTCTGAAGAATATCACAATATTCTGAGGAAAATTTTCAAAAGTAACTTTAAGAATGCAGATTTCATTTCTGGGTGTATCACTTTGTAAATTCAAAGGTGCTTAGTTTGCATTTGTTTGTGGTCGATCACACACACATACATACATATATATATATATATATATATATGCTCTTTTGGGGGGTAACTGTTCTGTTCTTACATGTCAGGTAGCAAATATGATTAGATTTTTAGTAGACAGCTACAACGAACCAATCCCAGCAATCCTGGAGATCCCATCCAAGGACCATCCATATGATCCTGCACATGACTCGGTTCTTTCAAGAGTTAAGTACCTCTTCTCGGTCGAATCAGTGGCGTCTGACAGGCGTTAAATAATAAATATCATTAAAATCACTGATGATACTGTTACGTTTCTCTGCAAATAGTATTTGTAGAAGTTTCTAGCATCTCTCGTCGACTTTTGGTATATATTAGAAAGTGGGGACTACTTAATGTACGTGCATTTCAAATAAGGATAATAAGTTATCTTCTTGACTCAGAGTGGTATTCATAATCATTTTCATGTTTTCATATGTAAAATCCAACAGAAATGAAATGTTTAGTTCTGTAGAAAATTGAAGGATGAAGCTGAAGCAAAAACTTAGCTCAGAGTTTCACCAACAGAAAAAAAAAAAAAAAAAAAAACTTAGCTCAGAGGGTCAAAACAACACAATCTTGGACAGAGCAGCACGAAAATTGATTACAAGGGGGCATCAAACAACCAGGCAAACTAGATCCAAGATTTTCATGAACCGCTAAAGGCCAACCAGGGACACAAAATTGTGGCCAAATTCAGTTTTTGCTACATAATAGGGCTATGGCTTCAGAATTCAGATCGAGAGCGGACAAAATCGTTCATCATAAGAGTGCAGATGTTAAGCTCTTGGTGAAATTTTCCAGTTCTTTTAGGCCTTCTTCCGGAGATTTCGATTCGCCCAATAGTTTTACCATGGCACTACCGACAATGACACCATCCGCTCCCCATCTGGCCACCTGAGACGAGTGATGTCGATTTATGTAGGTTATGAACATCAAACATAACACACCAAATAGCTCATAATTGATGTCAACGAAGATACTAAAGAAGGGACCTGTTTAACATGCTCTGGTTTTGATATGCCAAAACCAACTGCAACCGGCTTGCTCGTTGCCTGTGAAAAACAGCGAGGTATCTCTCGTTGAGCGGACCGATAATCATGATTAACATTGCAGTTTTTCCAATAATCAATGCACAACAATGGCTGCTATGCAATCAAATGTTTGGGATGAAGCAGACGAAGTACTCGGTTTACCTCTTTAATTTCCTGTAGAAGAGATTGAACCTTGTCACTGACCGATGCTCTCGCTCCAGTTACACCCACTGAGCTAACCTATTAAAAGAATAAATATAAGTTTTTTTATTTAAATTTGGAACAATTTTCTACTAGTGTGTGAATAAGCGCATTCGCAAACATCTCAAGCTCCAACGGACGATGGGCACATATTCGCTTAAAATGGACAAGATATGGAAGATTACACATGTATGTATGTATGTATATAAGTATGTAGGTGTTCGCTTTCTTCATATAACCATAGCAGACTACATGTTAAGCAAGAAATTTTAACAGAAGTAAGTAAATGAACGTTTGAACATAGAGGCATAATAGAACATCAGAGAAAAAGCAATGCACATATTTAACTTTCATATAGATATCAATTGATGTATAATCGATACGACATGCCTCGCTGTAGAGAAAGATATCACAGTTCAAGGGTAACATACCGATTTTTTGATAAATAATGTGGATATAACTAGAGCAGAGTATACCCATTTTAAAAGGACAACGAGAATCTTACAAGATAGACAAATCCCTCCGAAGCTTCAACAATGGCTTTCATTCGTTCCGTTGGAGTGGTGGGGGTAGTAAGCAGCACCTGAAATTGCATGCTAAGATGGATCAAATGATGAGCAGAAACATCGTACATCACATCGAGGCTACAACAAAATAGGTCTATAACTTATGTTTTGTTTTCCTGGTTTTGCTGGGAGATTAAAAAAATAAAATAAAAAGGTTAAAATAAACTAGAAGCTGGGAGCAGCTTTCAGGCTGCTTTTTCTAGCTTCTAGTTACTTTTTCAAAAGTCAACCACTGTTTTTCACTATTCCTTTGCAAACACTATTCACTCTTACTACTAAACTTTTTCTACTTATTTGAAAGCAGAAGTGCTTGCAGACAACCCTTAATGATAAAAAACAAGTTGCCACTCTCAGAATAATGTTTTCATTTACAAAACACACCTCAAAATTCTCCAGTATAACAATAGTTATAGTTTCATATTTGTCCTCAACAATTGCAAAAATAATGCAACGAAACTACAACTTTGATAACTCATGTGAAAAAAGATAGACAATTGAATCTACAACGATTGGCAGTTGATTTGAAAGCCTACCAGTTCAATATTATGGTTACTAGCTTCCTTTCTCAATATCTCAGTCTCCTCAAGGGGTACATCCGGAACAACAAGTCCTGAAAAAAATAATGTCCTTGCTAAGGTTAGATAGGACCAGAAAATACCGATGGCATCTCTTGCCAAATACGTCCCATTTATAGATTAAAATTGCCAGAGAGATGAGTATAATTACCATGAATTCCGGTATCTTTCAAAGTGGTCATGAATTTCTCCACACCACGCTTGAGTATCGGGTTGTAATACGAGAACAGCGCAATGGGACAAGATAATTGAGGAATAACCTGTGACGACACACACACACACCCAAAAAAAAAAAAAAAGGGAATAAAGATTAAAAGATTATGTTCGAAATTTGACAGTAGACAGCTAAATCATAGACTCAAACACGGATATTATTAGCAGCATGGATTTGAATAAGGTTTCTATTTCTGAAATTCAAAGGCATAGGTTCATGAAAAGTCAATAGAATTATTATCACTACTCTTTTTTCAGCGTAGCTAAATTAATAGAAACTTACTCCCTTCAACATTGCAATAATCTTATCAAAGTTGGTTCCTCCGCTTAACGAACGTGTAGCAGCAGCCTGTGAAAGAAAAATAAAATAAAATAAATTGGCATCAATCAGAAATACTAAAACTGCTACTCTTAAGACTAGAAGGGTGTTGTATGTTTTATCAAAAAAAAAAAGGGACTACGCGGGTGTTTGGAAGAGCTTCTACTTATTGCATTTCAGCTTTTGGCTGGAAAAAGTACAAAAGTACAAAAGGCACCTACACCCTTGCTTCTGCCTATTGTGATTTTTGAAGCTAAAGCTCTTGCAAACACCCCCTAATTCATCTATTGTGTTTAAAAAGAATACATGTATATATTATATATCACTATTTCTTTTTTCAAACCTGGATAACGGGACCATCAGCCAAGGGGTCTGAGTAAGGCACCCCTAATTCTATAATGTCTGAGCCGCATGTGTCAAGGATTTTAAGTGCTTCTGCTGTGGTTGAAAGGTCGGGGTCGCCGGCTGTAATGTATGGAATAAACCCCACCTTTCAACAAAATTAGGCTAATAAATATAGAAGTTTAGGAAAGGATATTCCGACTATCGAAAAAAATTCGAAAAATGATAATAATAACTTGACTTAGCACTCATTCTTAAAAGATTGATCCCTTTGTTTCCAACAGATTTCAGGCATCTTTCACAACAGGGATTTTCTAATGACAACATTTATGCATGAAAACATGTCAACTAAGACAAAAATTATAGCTCAACACATTCAGATGAGACTGCCTTTGCTGGTTAAAGTCGACAATTGAAGTTCAACAGCAGCCACATATCGATTATACGAACATTTAACCGGTACAGCTATACATCTTCATGTGTGTGTGTGAGAGAGAGAAAGAGAGAAATTCAATAACATTATGGTGCATTGTATCTTAATTTAACAACTCGATGGAGTAACAGAGCAAGACAATCAAATCTTCAAAACACACAGCCCATATAAGGCCCAATCCCATTACCAAAATCCCTATCAACATTTCAAGAAAACCAAAGAACCCCACCCCCATCCACACCCACCCACCCACACAAATCCTTAAACCCCATTTGAAATTAGCAACTAAACCAAAAAACCCCAGTATAGAATTCAAGAAAAACCCAATAAATCACGAGACTAGAGAGCACACACATTATCAGCAAAACAAAAAATAAAAAATCAAACAAAAAAATGCTTACTTTTCCCTGTTTCTTCAATCTGGAGAATGTCTCGGAGAGTCCAACGGCGGGGGCTGCTGCGAGAGTAGCCATGGGAGGCTTATGCTTGATCGATTTGTTGTTTGTACAAGTGAGAAATGAAGGGGTTTGTGGGATTTTGTGATTTGTCTTGAGCTGGAGAAAGCAAATTGCCTTGAGAGAAGATGAAGCAGCGGCCATTTACAAGTCTCTCTTGAAATGTAAACCTTGCTAGGGTCGATATACATTATACAAATAGCCCATCTTGAAGATGACAAAAATAGAAAATTTGACTTTAAAAAAAAAGAATAAATTATAAATACTACATAGAGGTTCATGATTTTTTTTTTTAAATATTAATAGAAATATTTGAGAGATATCTTTCTTACAACTATAATAATTAATCCGATCATTAAAATATACATTTTGTCGAGATTGAAAAAATTCTCAAATCAATTTTGTTGTTTTATCAACTTTTACGAGGTAAGTTCACTTTATACTATCATTGTTTTTATTTTAAATAGAAAAAAAATAAATTTTATATATAATTTGAATTTCATCTCGAATCCTGCCAAAAACAAAAGAAATACAACTCGCGTCTTATTTTAATGAATGATGAATTTTATTAAAACCATACGGATTTTAGAGGGATTATTAGTTTTAAAAGTTATATAATTTAATTTGTAATTATATTATAGCCGAATGATTTGACACGTATATTTGTCCATAAAATAGAGATTGTAAAATTTGTGTTAATGTGTGTTCATTGTTTTCGTGTGAATTTGTTCATTTTATTGAAACTCGTAAAAGTTTTGAAACTTTTGAGTATATATGAGTATATACTTCGTACATCAAGAACAGTGATTTTTTTTGTTTTTGTATGAATCACGTATTTGGTTCCATTTTATGTATTTAACGGTCTAAATTAATCAAAGTTTATATGTATTTATACAACAATAATAATGTATAAGAAGTGATTAAGTATGTATTATTGAGAGGGTATTTGGGATTGCTTTTGTTTTTGTTTTTGAAAAAAATTGGAGTTGTTAAAAAAACTAAAAAAAAGTTGAGTAGTAAAAATTGGTAGTGTTTGAAAATAAAAGTGAGAATCGGTTAAAAGTTAATAGGTAAAAGTGTAGAGTGTTTGAAAATAAAAACGAAAATAGTTAAAAGTTGGTAGTTAACAGTTCTAAAAGTTCAATTTATTTATGAAAATATTAAAAAATACTTTTAAGCTGATAGAACCAGTCTCCTTCCAACTACTCAACTTCTGTTTTTTATTTTTAACTTAATTTAAGCAGAAGTTGTGTAACCAAACACTTAAATAACTTTTTTAAAGCCAAGAATAACAGAGTGTTATTTTTAAGTAATTACAAACACCCCCTTAGTACGATACACTTGGTTCATGAATAATTTTTTAAAGAACAATTTAGATTTATTTGGTTATATTTTCATGTTGTATTTATTAAAAAAAAAAATAAGAACTTTATAGACATGAAAAGAAACATAAATGTGATTTTTTATTTTTGTGTTTTTTGGGCATGTAAAGACTATATTCAAAAACATATTTGTATTTTTAAAATAGTTTTGAAGTGATTTATAAGGTTCGATATTTAATTATTACGTTAAACTCAAACTAATTTTGTGGATATAATAATAAAGTGGTAGTATGATTCGGGAAGAATTTGGAAATAAAATATATAAAATTATAATTTCTAAATAATGTAAATTTGAAGTGTGTTATTTAAAAATAACAATAACGAGAGATAAATATATTCATCTATTAATCTATATCTCCGGCCCGTCCAATTTCAACAAGCCCACTAAAAAGGCCCAATAAACTGATGATATATAACATGCTTCCCAATAAGGGACGTGAGTTTGTGTAGCATTTTTTTGTTTCTAACATTCATAATTGGGCTAATTACATTAAACTCCGTACCATTAAATTTATTTTTCCACTAAATTTTATGTAGTACAATAAAATTACAACAACATCCCAAATATTTAGTTTTATATTGCAAACACCCCTTAATAATTTTCGCGTACCTAATATTTGGTTTCATATGACAAATACTAACCCCTTGACTGTAGGTGAAATTTGCAATATAAAATAAAATACGGGGTTGGGGCCGGGGGCGGGGGTGGAGGTGGGGGGGGGGGATGGTTGTAATTTGTTGTATCACATAATTTTCACGTACCTAATATTTGGTTTCGTATGACAAATACTACCTCTTGACTGTAGGTGAAATTTGCAATATAAAATAAAATACGGGGTTGGGGGAGGGAGGCGGGGCGGGGTTGTAATTTGTTATGTCACATGATTTTCTAAAAACGGATCGAGCCTCAAGAACTATTTCGTAATTAATCAAGATATTTTTCACACACGTGAGACACAAAGTAGCACATCTATGAACAGTCAATGCATAGGGTTTCATGTCACAAAAAAAGCAATTTTGAGGGCTAAAACCAGTTGGTATAATGCATAAATGATAAAGCAAAGGTGATAAAGTTGTATTATTTGTAAATATGTTTATTAAACGAAGGGTTCCTTTAGAGGTACCCAAGTTGTGATGCACGTTGCCTTTTTAACATGTGATATTACTCTAAGAACCTATGGTATTAGATTTATTGATTCTGATTCTTGATCGAATCGCATTCCACTTGCTTTGGTTTATTTTGGTCTTGATATTTGGAACGTGATTATCTTTGAATTTTTTTACTTTATAATGAATAAGACATATATGCTTGTACAGTATAGTATAATTATAATAATCTCCGTCTTTTACTTTATGATGAATGTCGTAATATAAGTTCGTAAATATTAAAGTCCAAATAGCTTGATTGGAAGCGGCTTGAAACAATATTATTAGCCTTTTGCATGGTGTTCAATCAATCTCAACTTTATATATTATGACTACAAAGCTTAGAGATCACGTCACATAACAATCACTCGTCATTGACATAGCTAGTTCGTTCCATTTTGGAAGGATAACATTTACAAGTCCACCAAATTTGAATTTCTTTCTCCATGAGTTTTTCTTTCTTGTGTTTATTTCCCTGCATTTTACGGTCATCTCATTTAAATATTCAAGGATCTACAACAAAAGCAACCCCAACCCTAATGATCCCCTAAAAATTTATATGCTCATAAGTGCAGCCCCGACGCTCCATACCCTCTTAGCCCTATTAACTATTAAGTAAATAAATGTTGTCAGAGCGAGATTCAAACAATTCATTCAAGAGGCCAAATACAATTCCAACCGATTCATCCTCTTTCACCATTAAATCTTAAATTATATTAACAATTTGTCCAATTGGTTATTGGGGTACATTCTAGTCCAATAATAGGAGTTCGAAACGATACCATTAAAGTTCAGGGTTGAAACTCTCTTGTCTCCTCATTTTTTCCTTTACCTGTGCGTGTGTGGTGTGTGTTTCGATTGATTATCTATTGAGTGTCGTAATTGAATTGTATATAAAAATAAAAACAATTTGTCCGATCGTGTGCCGTGAGATAAATCTTGAAACCATTGGTTGATCGATCTCAAGTTCTTCCTATAAGTATTTTTGTTTTTGTCTAAACATACACGATATAGAAATTGTGGAAATGTGAATCACTTTCCACTTCCAATTTGAAGTCAAAATTAGTCTGAGATTGCCAAGTTTGAAATTCATTATATGGATATGTGCCTGCACTTTGTTTTTTGACTTCTTAAAATGGTCCACTACGTTGACTTGCTCCTCTATACTGTAAGTCTTCATAAAACTTATTTTTTCATGGAAAAGATCATATGATTGTTTTGAACCAAACAATTGGTAAACCTTTTATTAGTTCTTAAAATTGGAATAAGGTGTGTGTGTGTGTATTCACACACACTTCAAAAATTAGAATATAATTTCATTTATATTCATGATACTAACAATATGATAGTATGATATTTTATAGATTTTATAATATTTCAAATTAAGACAAATTATGTGCACTCAAAAGAAGTACAATATAATTACAAACTAGTTTATCTTATTTTAAAAATTACAAATACTACCTCGAGCTTTGGATTCTTTCTGTAAATATTAATGGAGATGCCTAAAAGATACGTTTCCTACTAACATAATAGTCAATACAACCATTACATGCATCGTAGAGTCTGATAAAATTCCTCAATCAATTTTGTTATATCAGCAACATTTGTGAAGTAATTTCTCTTTATACCATCACAATACTATTGAGTATCACAATCTATAATCTGATACTACTACTATTTTGTTTTGTTTTTTAAAATGAACTTCATAATATATATATATATATATATATATATCTTTTATTTGTCAAAATCATGCGATTTATATTGCAAAAAATATAACTCACAATTACATCCTACTTCGATAAAGTAGAATTTGTTAAACTAATAAATATTTTAGTCAATATTTATAATTTTTAAAATATAAAAAATTAATTTATAATTACGCTATACCTCAGAAGTGTAGAAGTATAGATATAATTGGCCCTTTCAAATAAGTCTCTAGGTTTAAATGAGAATGAAAAACATAAACGAGTGGCAAGGAAGGGGCATAAGAGTAAAATTAATGAAAATACGGAACCATTTTCAAAACTGGAGCCCTTTATAAAGAGAGAAAAGAGAACCCGCTTTACCGCTCGCTATTCCTCTCTCTCGGTCTGTGTCTCTCTCACACACACATCTTCGCTTCCCTCTGCAGGAATTTCAGAAACAAAACTGCTGCACCTCTCTATTTTCTCTCTCCAAAACACGCACACAGATATACGTATACATCCTCTATATATATATCGTTTACAGTGAATGCAATCGCGGAATACTCGTTCAAAACCGATCAACGATCTCAAGCTCGTCCCCGTCACCCCATGGCTAACAATCCTGGCGAAACCCCCTCCGACGATTTTTTCGAGCAAATCTTAGGGTTTCCGAATTACGCCGCCGGAGCGGCGGCTAATTTGGTGGGCAACGAACCCCCTCCGTCTACGATGATGCTGCAGCTCGGCTCGGGCGACGGTTCGGCGGCTCACTTGGGTGGGGTCGGAGGAATCGGAGTCGGACTCGGTGTCGGCATCGGCGGCGTTTACGGTGTTGGTGGTGGCGGAGGCGGCGGGGGTTTTCCACTGGGTTTGAGCTTAGAGCAAGGGAAGGGAGAGTTTAACGATGCCTCCGGGCGTGGGAAGAGGTTCCACCGCGACGACGTCGTTGATTCCCGCGCTTCTTCTATGAAATCGGTAATTGTTTTCATAGATTCTTGTGATGAACTGAAATATATTATGCAGTTTAAGTATGAAATATCTGTTTTTGTTCTGTGTAATCGGGATCGTCAGCTGCTGATGTCTTGCCTTATGATAATTGACAGGCTTTGTTTTGTTGCGATTTTTTTCTTATTAATATCTATTACTTCAATAGATTTTTACTGTCACAGGGTTTTCATGGACAGCCAATGGTAAATACAGTTCCAGGCAGGGCCTCATCCCCCTGCTATTCGCCCGAGGGTACGGGCTAGACGAGGCCAAGCAACTGATCCACACAGCATCGCTGAGAGGGTATGCATATTATTATCCCGGAAAATGATTCTTATTATCTTCGTTTTGATTCAGTAATTTGACTTTATGCAATTAAGTGACTGCATGGTTGAAAATTAAAGTGTGCCATTGGACATTTTCTTGTTTTTATTACAGTTACGCCGAGAAAGAATAGCTGAAAGAATAAGAGCATTGCAAGAGCTGGTTCCCAGTGTCAACAAGGTGAGCTTTCTCTCTAGTATCTAATTCAGCATCTTAGTGCTCTAAAGTTGTGCTTTCTTAGGTGACAATACAATAAGATGGAATCCGTAGGTGTCTAGCTTCCTTTGAATTGGATTTGTTCTCTCCTATGCTATTTTGTAATTTTTTAACTTCAATCTTTATTTTCATGGTACCATTGATAGCCATTTGTCTTTTGTCTTTCTTCTTCTTTTGCTTGGCTTTATTCTGTTAACGAGTGTTTATTTTGAATGTATTGTTTGTATGAATCTACTTTTATGTAAAGTAAAGTGTTTATAATTTATAACAAACGATCATTTCTCTGTTTTGCCCAGAATTCGCAGAGAGGAAGAGTAGTTTGCCATAGTTATACTGTTTCATCATCCTAGTATAATTATACAGAATAATGATGTAAAATATAAGTGTTTCATATGCATGTGTTCCCTGGTCCTTTTATGACAGATCCTGTATCCGTAGGCATCTGTGGTGTGGGTGTAGTTGTGTGGCTATGCAGGGATATGGATTTCTATAATTGTGCAGATGCACTTCTTTGCAGCCAATCCTTGCCTGATAGAATACTCTCTCTTACGCCGCCAAGAGAGCTTCTTCTTAAATTAGTTGTGCTATATCAGTGTTTTTGAATCAAAAATCGTCAATATTATTATCGTTTTGTAAACTGAATAGTCTTGCTCTTAGTCTAATCAAAATATTTTATGCAGACGGATAGAGCAGCTATGCTTGACGAAATCGTGGATTATGTGAAATTCTTGAGACTCCAAGTGAAGGTAGACCAATATAAAATCCTTCTCAGTTTTATTTAGTTAATATGCAAATTTGTAGCAGCATTAAATTCAACATTCTAACAAAACTCTAAGCATGGAAAGAGCTTTTCAACTTTATATGCAGCCGCCTAAATAGTAGAATTGATATTTTGCTTGGATAATGTTATGAGAATATCAATTTTTTGGTTTGACTGGATGCCCTGATATTTTGGTTGAGTAATTTGATCAAAAGGTTGACTTCATCATCATAATTTGCTTTTTGAAAAAAACTTCGGCAATCATGATGATACCAATTGTGATTTAGATTTCTCCTTTGTTGATTAAAAGACAAAGGGGTCAGCAATCATTCAATATTTACTTTTCTTACCCATTAAATTATTTGTCTTGACATAATACGAGTAGGGCTGGCTTCCCTTTTGTTGGAATTTTAAATTCTTTCAGATTCCTTGCTTAACTTAATCTCTACTCCTTCCTCTTTTTTTTTTTTTGAATCCATCAAACTTCCAGGTGTTGAGCATGAGTAGATTGGGAGGAGCTGGTGCAGTGGCACCACTTGTGACAGACATCCCAATATCATCAGTAGAGGTATATATATATATATATATGTGTGTGTGTGTGTGTGTGTGTGTCTGTATATATATAAAGCAAGATATTTGCTATGGCTTTTACTTTTTGTATCTTATTATCCATTTTATGTCTTGCTTTTGAAGGAAGAAGGCAGGGACGGTGTTAGAGCTCAGCCAGCCTGGGAAAAATGGTCAAATGATGGTACCGAACGACAGGTCGCCAAGCTTATGGACGAAAACGTCGGTGCTGCAATGCAGTTTCTTCAATCCAAGGCACTCTGCATCATGCCCATATCCCTCGCCTCAGCTATTTACCAAACACAACCACCCGACACCACCACACTCATGAAACCCGAGTCTGATCCACCATCATAATCCCCTTCGGAAATGGGTTCAAATCTTCTGGTCCGTTTCTCTATCCTGCTCTCGTATTACATTACCTAGATTTATGATACACGCCCATCTTGTACTTCGTGCTGTGCTCATGTCGTGCTTTGAAAATGAAGGCCCGTTCATACGTCCTAACTCCAGACACTCTTTAGTTGAAATCTTAGTCATAATGCCGCGTTTTCCACCATTTTGTTTCCCTCCTTAATCAAAGGGCATGTTAACAAAAATTTAATGGAAACGTACGCCTCATGTCCTTGCAAAGATTCAAATGGCCAAAGAAAAAATTGTCAAAGCTCTCTTGATATGCCGCCCTTTTTTCTGTCAATGGTGGGGACATAAGGACTTGGTGGTGAGTGATAAAAGCACTTTTTTTAGTAGTGGGGTTGGTAGTGGAATTTGGGACCCTTCAAAAATTTGAATATGATTAAATGTATTGTAATTTTCAGTGCTAGTGGACCTGGATAGTTTTAGACCATATAATTGTTACTTTTGTCCCTAAAGTAGGATGTTTAAGTCCAGCACAAAATCAATTGTATCGTTGGATCTAAAAGCAGTCTGACTTCTTCACTTTGTTTCTCCTATGTCATTATTGTGCTACCTAATTATTGTTGTGATTGACTTGAAGATGAGTCTAATGGGATGCCATGAAATAGTGACCTTATTCATTGCGATATGATTTCCTTAAGTCATAAGATATTCACTGTTCATACAGGCCTCTCAACCAAATCAATGTTAATTAAGCAGTGGATGTTTTACACTTGACTTGTGATCTATGAGTAATTTAGAGAAAATTATTAATCACTTGACAAATATAAGCGTACTATACTTGATATATGATTTATTGCATTTTGCCAAATCAAGTTCGGATAAATTTTTTTTCTTAACATCATATCATAATGTTTCTTCCTTATCTTGGCAAAAGGAATTTTCGAGTATTAGCAAAAGTCAAAATGAGATTTCTTCTCCTGAAAAAAAAGATTATTTTTTAATATACTGTTTTCTGTAAATTCTATTTTATACGTACTTTAAAGTTTCCCTATTAATTATTTTGCCAAAATTTCTAACATTAATCATTTCAAGCATGAAGAAGTACCCCCAAACCCTCAATACAACCCCAATAGAATGCCAAACAAGCAGACAATACCAGGCACTCCATCAAATTACTTTCAATACACCAATTGCCCCAAAATTATGGTTACATGTAATCTATCAATTGGACATTCATCAAATTATTCTTGTACCAAGAATTAGCAAAGTCCAAGGAAAGGTTTCGTGGCCTCAACGAAGGCCTTAAAGTTGCGTTTATGATGGAAAAATTAAGAATTCTTAAAGTCCACTGGCATAATTAGTTGCCAGAACAGCCAAAGAGAAGATAAATCTGAAATTTGGTAGGGTAAATAATCTACAGCTTACAATCTACACATGCTACCTGCTTCATTCCAAAGTGCAGCGAGAATAGAAACAACGATGAACATCAATTTCTTCAGCAGGCATCCAGATCCCGGCATAGAGGTGCCTTAGGCTCACTTAACAAAGTTGCGTTGCCGCCTTCTGGACCAGAATTGATGCGTTTCGAATTTTGTGTTCCACGCTGAAAAGTAGAGAGCATACAAGTTAAAAGTACGATATTTCATTAACAATCTTAATATGGGCCAATATAGTCAGTCATCTCACTGGGGGTTTCTCTCCTCTTCTCAGAGCCTCAACAATCTCAACAACTCGTTTTGGAGTGACATCTTCCTGAACAAACAAATGAGGTCCACATAATGTTAAATTGAATAATAGTCAAGACAGGATGGAGCAGAAAGAGGTGCTGACGTAGTAATTATATGTGTATCCTTCAGATCCATTCGAGTGGTCGGCAACTGTAATCATTGGAGCATTCACACAACATCCCTGTGGAAACCAACAATTCCTCACATCATATATATTATCAAACAAACACAGAAGCCATAGTGTTTTGTGTGCTTTCTAGACACTGGCAATTGTACCCAAGAAATCAATGGTGTTAGATGAAAATGCAGGACTGGCGTTTAGCAGGTTAAACTCATATTGCAGTTCACACTTGTGATGTATTAATATTCGATGTGGTGTACAGTATACAGAACTGCATCCCAGTTATTTCGTGTACTATCGTCTCAAACAATCATACTCCACCACCTTGTTTCTGGTTAACTTTATTTTGACGTCAAGTCATTGCAGATACATGGGGACAGTCCATGCCCCGCAAGAAGACAGAATTTATTTAGACAGCGTATTGATCCCCTATGGTCGTATTAAATCTTCAATCTATACCTATTGTCTGAAGTACGTATATAAGATTAAAGAGGCCCTTGTTATTCATTACTATTGCAAAGGGATCTCCAAATGCTAGACTAATCATCTCCCCTAAGTAAGATGGATTTCCATACCACTAAATAGTAGTTCATGAGTAAAAGCAAATGCCGTCGGGATAACATACCATACATTCCATTTCTCCAACAGAAAACAGGCCATCCTTAGTCACTTCTGCATAAGAAAATGATTCCAAAATAATATCAGGATAAGCTTTAGCTAGGTTCGACTTTCCAAAGACACGTTGCAGTTCCAATAAAAGTTAGAACTGGAAATCACACACGACTTTACCGTTGCGCTTTACTCCCAGGTGTTTCAGTAACGCTTCTTCAATTTCTCTAGAACCACGTATCATGCAAGGTGTTGTGCCACACACCAAAAGGTGGTATTTACCAACCTTCAATTGCCAACGACTTATCCAATGAGATCAATCGCACAAAAATGACAGGCACGTATTACATGTAATCATTAATTTGAATCAGAACAACTCACCTTTGTACGGTTGAACATCGAATAGAAGGTTGCAACCTCATATACACGTATGGGAGCAACTTCAATGACCCTAGCAACCTTTTAAAATAACAGAAAATTTACATGAGTTTATTTCAATATAACACCAACTAATTAATTTCCCTGTGATCTGCAAAAAGAAGTGTTGGCTAACTAAATTTTTAATCTCAGTGTCCTTGTATGCAACTATCCTCTTTCACACATATCATCCCCATGAATGCTATTTCCAAATCATATTAAGATGTACTAACGGTGAAATGCAGAACAAGGCATAACAATAACAAGTGTTAACATACATGATTCATTGCAGAAACTGGAAGCCAACCCCCATGTTGCTGTTGTGCAAGATCTAGCAAAGGAATCACAGCAGATTGCTTATAGTTGGATGGATAGTGAGACAATATCTCCCTAACCTGTGCAAAATGAAATAGTCAATCACATCTACGGTTTGATATTTTTGCCAATGCACTATTTTGTCAGTAAGGGTTCACATTGTTTTATTTATGAAATTGCAAATGAAAAATTTAAACCAGAACATATTCAAGCAGAAAAAAGTGTAACACATCCAATGACTGGAATAGGGATTAGGTCACGGAATTAACTGATCACGGCACAACATGGACTGCTGTTAACCATAATAAGTAAAACAAGAAGAATCCTCTAGCTGCACAAATCTTGTTCCCTTGGGAACTAGATTTTTTTCAAGGAAGTCGTGTTATCGAAAACAAACCAATATCAGGGACAAGTCACTGGTGCAAGCACCAATCTGGTATGCACATTATATAAAGATTACAAAAATGCATAAATTATATGAAGCAAAAATGCACACACTATGGCGAATAGACACATGAAAATGCGCATTAACGATCACCGTTAAATTTCCATAGAAAACATCAGAGCTTTTGTGTAATCCGAAATTAACCTTCTCTTTGTTCGCAACGCTGAATTCCCATGGAAGTTCCGGATTGTTATCGGGACTATCAATATGCTGCATTTCATCACATCAAAAAAATTTTATTAACCACAAAATCAAAATTCAAATTCCAGTACAGTACACGACAGGGAAAACACACACACACATGTAAATATATATATATATATATATATATATATGATCAGAAATATATATCTTCAACTTACATAATTCAGAGCCGTCGAGAACGATCGCGATGCCTGCATAAATAACCATTAAAAATCAAACCAAAAACACGTAAGAATTCAAAGAAAATGGCAAGCGCGATAAAATGCGGAGAACAAAATGGAGAAACACCTGAGGAGTTTGGCGGAGAACTTGACGGATCTCGAGAATCCGCTGGGCGGCGAGGAGGCGGAGCATTTTCCGGTCGGAGTTCAACGATTCGGAGCTGTATCAGCCGGAGGACTCAACGACGGAGATTTTGGGGTTAAATGAAACTCGATGTCTCAGTCTCACCGAAGCTCTAACATCAGCGGGGTGCGTAGTGTGCCCCCACACGTGCCTCGTTAATGGGCCTATCACTTTTGGGCCTGTGAACCTATTTGGGCCAGCCCTGTTAAGGATTTGGGCTTTTGTTGTGAAGGCTTGTGGGCCCATTATCAAAAAATATTTTTTTTAGAACGTATTTGGCTTTTTTTTTTTTTTTTTTTTTTGTAATAAACCACTTAATTTAGAAAAAAAAAGGTATTTTAGTGGAAAAAAATTATATTTGCATGGACGTTCCTAGAAAACCCTAATCGTGTTTGGCTTTTTTTTTTAAAAGAATTATTCAAAGTAATTTCATATAAAAATACCTTTTAAAGTACTTTAAACTTTAATTTTTAATTTTTTAAAAATTTTAATTACTTCATCTAAACAAAAAATGATTGGCCTAAAATAGAAAGAAAGAAAGAAAGAAAGAAAGAAAGAATTTATTTATTATAAAAAGTAAAATTTGAGAAATATTTTTTTTTATATAAGTCTATATAAACGGATCCTAAATTTGCAGGTTGAAATGAAAAGAGTGTCTTTTTTCATTAAACTATTTATTTATCAAAATAAAAATGCTTATGCTATTTTTTTCTCAAATATAGGCAACAAAATAAAACAACTACTTGAACAATTACAACTCTTTCAATAACGAGAAATGTTAAGTAACGTACAGAGTTCGAATTTTGGTGTTGTGAATTGAACAATTGAGTTGAAATAATTATTTCTATGATAGATATTTGTAGTATTCGATTTGAATTAATCAATCAATAAATCAGAACGGGATAGGTAAGACCAAAAAAAAAAAAATTACGAGAAATGAAATCATTTTTATTGAAACATATGTTAATTATTGTATAATTTCTTCGCACATAGTAGTACAATCTTTTGACTAAGACTGAAAATTTATCTCCCTCTCTCTCTCTTCAAGAAGATATTTACTCAATCCACCTCTCCACTTTCTTCACCAAAATGCTCTTCTAAAACCCAGAACCCTACACCCATACGCGACACAGCGAAGTATCCGAGCTCAGCTGCCATGGCGTTAGAACAAAACCTAGTGATGAAGAACGGGCTTCTCCTCTACCATAACCCCCGTCCAATTCCCCGCCTCCCATTTATCTCCCTCAACCCTACAGCTCTGAGAAGGTTATCTTCCACGGGCCGCATAAAATGCTCTTCCGATTACAATGGCGGCAGCACGGCTTCGAGCGACAACAATAATGGGCTTTATGAGTACGAACGCTATGCGGCCGCGCCGGCGGGGCCGCAGTATCCTAGGCCGGCTGAGATTCAGTGGAAGAAGGAGCTCTGCAATTCTGTGCAGCTTATTGGCGTTGTTGGAGCCCCCGTTCAAATCAAACACCTTGCTTCCGGTAAGGTTCTGGCTTGGTCCCGCCTCGCCGTCAAGAAATCCCAAACGGAGACACTATGGTGAGTTTTGTAAGATATCCTTCTTCATTCTTGTCTTTGTATTTTCTTTCGATTTACAGGTTTAAAATGTTATGTTTTTATGGTTTGGGGAGTTAATCTTATGTTGATAGCTGAAGTCTGTGTTATCTCATTTTGAAACCTAGTATTTTAATGATGCCTTTTCACATACATTGTCACAAAATCTTTAAAATGTTCACATTTTGGAATGAGTTAGGATTTTTATCCTTTCCACAGAGTGGATTTTTGTATCATTCCCTCGAGATGATGCAGGATGAACTGGCCTTTTAATGGACAATGCTTATGCCTATAGGCACTTTTGCTTTGATTTGATTGTTTTATCACACAGCCCACATTGCAAATGGTGGAGACTTGGCTGACCTACTCTTTATATAGGATCACTGTGGCATTTCACACTAATTATGTAGATGTTAAAAGTCCTACTTTTGAGAGACTTGGTTTGTCTATACCAGGTGAGAGGTTATTTCTCTACAGGGGATTGTGAGATTTTGCAGAGTCTGTCAGTTTAGCCTTTCAACATCCTTGATGCCCCTTTGAACAAGTTTTATCCTGTCGGCAAAAACACTAGCAGATAGACATTGCAAATTGCAAAGGAGAATAAGTAGACGTAGATTTTGGTTTATCAGTATCCTTTTAAAGCAGCTATTGATCTTTTCTCCAGGCGCCTGGTAATTTTGTCAAAAATGAACTGGCTTTGTTGTGCGCTAACTCAGAATCTTGCTTGGGTGCTAGAGTTTTTGAAGGTGAAAGTACGGATACTGGGTATAAGGGTTTTCTATTTTTTACTTTTTATTCTTTTGGGGTAGGGATTTGGTCTGTCTGGATACCCAGTCTTTCGTGTCCTTCCTCTCCTGTTTCCTACATAGTATGGTAATCTTTGGAAGAGCTTTCCGGGATTGGGATGCTAGCAAGTAATGGAGCTGCGCTTGGTTTACAATGACTTCAAAACTTTGGCATGGCTAAAAATAATTTTCTGTTCATCTGAAGGGCTAAATTGGTCTGAGTTGATGTTTAACTTGATGTATTTCCATCTCTGATTTGTGTTCACGTTCCAATGTTTAACATTATTCGGCTAATGGCTTCATTGTCAAGAAATAAGCCCTGCATTTGGTCGATGTTTTCAGGATTAACTTGACTTTCTGGGACGAACTGGCTCATGTTGCTTCTCAGCATGTAGAGAAAGGTCAACAAATATATGTCTCTGGTCGCCTAGTCTCAGATACAGTTGAAAATGATGATGGGAAGCAGCAGACCTACTATAAGGTTTCTGTGTGATGTGTGTGTGTGTGTGTGTGTGTGTGTGACCTGATGGTGCACTTTTATGACATTAAATTTAAATATCTTCTATTATCTTTCACAGGTGGTTGTTCAGCAACTGAATTTTATAGCAAGGGGCCTCGCATCAATTCCATTGTACAATGGGGACTCTAATTCTGTTACACCAGGTAATTATTACATTCCCCCTGCTCCCTGTTCTTGGCATATGGCTTTCTTGTTCAAACATGTATTTTATGCTCAAGTTCGATGTTTTATTGCTTTGCAGGAAGGAAGCAAAATTCTTATTCTGCAAATTCGACTGGTTCCACAGAAGAACTATGGCAAGCCTTCTTTGCTAATCCAACGGAATGGTGGGATAATAGGAAGAACAAGGTAATCTCTTTAATTCAAGATTGAAATGACTCATACACAGCTTCTTTCATTCCAGCTATTATTTTCAAGAATACCACTAATATTCTAGTATCTGCAATAGGGATGCAAACGAGTCAAACAGAGCCAAATCCTTGACCATTTTCACTCGAATTTGATAATTTTCAATTCTTGTATTGTGTTTGAGTGAAAAATCATTAATAGTAATGTATAAGTATATATTTATAAAAGTAAATATCACGAAATTAAGGATTGTGGGGCTCAAAAGCCTATACGAGCCAAGCTTGAGCAGGGTCAGCTCGTTTGCATGCCTAATTCACAATCATACATCCATTTGTTCATTAATACTATTTTAATCTACAGAGGAGCCCCAACTATCCAGATTTCAAGCACAAGGATACCGGCGAGGCATTATGGGTCGAAGGAAGGTATAATCCACCGTGGGTGAAATCACAGCTTTCTATACTCGACTCAAGAATGGAATCATATCATGATCAAAATTCTAGCATGCATGTAAATTTTATGGCTGCTGATAATCTTGGGCCCTTTTAGATGTTCGTCATCATGTTGATCGAGACGTATGTGGTCCTAAATTGATCTCTTTGTATCGGGGTTTACTGTTTACCACTACTGTGTACCACAAATGTGAATTGTTGCTACAGAAACCTCCACCTCTATGCATGTATATTCATGTGAAAGTATTATTCAATGATGTTCTTTGTTGCTGTCAAATATTGGTGTTTTAGTTCTTGAACCCCATGTCTATATCGGATACTCTTAACAGACTTAAATTATTCATGGTTTCGTTCCGAAGATTTGGTAAGCTGATTGTCTGAAGATAATTTAAATTGGTGGGAAAATCAATCATGCAAAGTATTATTGATTATCGAGAGAGAGAGAGAGGGGCTTTTACATTTGCAGGATAAACCTCTTTTCTTGTTTCGTTTTGGTTTTAAACTTTGTTCTCCAGTTGGGCTTGTATTTTTTGGGTCCTGAGCTTGGTTTCTGTTGAGTTCATTTTCGGGTTTGAACAACGACAGCAACAAAAGGATCACAGTGAAGATGATGAAACGATTCCAGTTTTTGCCAATTAATTTCCAACTCAAACAACGGCATATACCTTCACTAAATATTTGTATTGATCTTACTATGTGTTTACTCCTGTAAATACACTACAAATCTCAATACAAAAAGAAAAAAAAACAAGAAAGCTCAAGAACACAAAGTTCTCTTATCATGTACATGAAGATGTTACAACCCTTCAGAGTTCTCTCCCCAATCCCATGCAAAGCTAATCCCCAAGAGGCTCAAAAATTACACATCAACTTTTTCATGCCTCTTTCAAGTTGCAGATCTGTTCCTGTCTTGTCTGAAAATTCTTTTGATTCCTCGAAGAACCTTAGCCCGTATCAAGGCTAGTTCTCTTTCTGTGCACGCACTCGAGATCTTCTATTTCAAATTACGTTTCATTCTCGATTCTATTTTACAAATACCTTATCTGATGTGGAATAGAAAACGAAACGAAGGATCAAAAATAGAAGATCCAGATCCATCTACAAGCAACCCAAGCCCTTAGCTTCGGATCCTTTCATGATCCTAAGCCTTTTGCAACAAGTGATGAACATATCCCATGGGACATCCCCAACAAGCATCCAATCACCATCCTTGTCTTCATAAGTTGGTGCATATTCGGATCCATTGTACCCTTCTCTCTCTGAGTAAACACCTGAAAAAGTAGAATCAAGAAACAAACTTTTTAGTACAAATCCAATAAAAACACAAGAAAACATATATATGTATATATATATATGTGTGTGTGTGTGTGTGTGTAAGGTTGCAGATTCTTACCTATGGTGCACTTGAACATGTTCTCCAAGGCCTTGAGAAGATCAAAGTAGTTCTTGTAGAACTTGAGATCAATCTTCCTCAAATATGGAGCTCCATCCATGCTCACTTTCACAAACATCCCGGATCCGGTTTCGGGTTCGGGTTTCTTCTGCTGCAACACATTTTTCCGGTAGGATCTCACCGGCGGCCACCCCACCACTTGTGCCCTGAAAATCACGAGACAAAATCCCATCAGCCCACTTAACTTCTTCAGTCAACTGTGCCTATCAGTGTGTTTTTCGGTGTGTGTTTAAAGATACAGATAATCTGTATGTATATATGGATCTTTGAACTTACTTGGGAGCTGGGACAGAACATTCTTGATTTTGTTCCTTGTTCTCCATCTCCGATGAAGATCTCTTGCTGTTCTTTTGTTTCTCAGATTCATCTTCTTCTCTCCCGGGCAAGCCCAATCTCAGCTCAGTCGCCTTCAGATTCAACTCATCGTTGTCCAAAACTGCACCCGATCTCTCCATTTTCTTGAAAATTCAACTCACGATAGACCTTCCTTCTTGAGTCCCTTTTCCTTGTTTTCTAAGTCAATACCAAAATATTTAGAATGTGATAAGATTGTTTGAAAATGGGCAGGGGGTTTATAAGGATGTCTAGGGTGTTCGAAAATGCGCACAAGTTTTATAAGGGTGTCTGGGGGCTAGACAAAGCTATCAAGGGGTGGGAAAATTCTATTTATCAAAAAAAAAAAGGGGGTGGGAAAATTCTTTCATACATATTTGATACGGGTCGGATTCGGAGTTGATCGATACCGATCGATTCTTCAGGTCGAGAGAATAAGTATTGATATTCAAACGAAAAGTTGGTTCTGCAACAAGAAAAATGTCAACGTGAACTAGCCGAGATAGGTCTCGGCTAAAACCCTCCCATGCTTAAGTCAGCAGATCGATTTTGGAGAGATTCGGACAGAGTAAGGGTACTATATGTAATTAATACGTATCTCTTACCATAAATGCTGGGGTATTTATACTATATTCAGGTAGACCGCACTCATGTGGACCCACCAATCCAAGTAGGTCGTTGAGGATCGACGTGGGCGACCCATAGATCTAGGGGTAGGGTCCATAGGCGCTAGTTGGCGTTCCATTAATAAGATATGGAATTAGGTGGCTCCCCGATACCTCGTCTGACGGAGCATTTAATGCCAGCAAAATCCGTTAGACCCGACGTGGTTCAGGTCGATAACTGTGTCAACCAGAAGAGCCGAGGAGCTAATTTCGAACTGAGAGAGGTAACGACTTGCTCAGGTCGACGAAGAGAGGAGCTAGTGGAGCCGGACGGCGTCAGACAGCTCGATTGGGAGGATTCGAGGGGGATCGATCAGGGAATAGAAGGGAGCTCGTCTCAAGAAAGGAGGTCGGATTCCCGATCGAAAGTATGCCACGTCAATATTATGTATGTATTCTACGATCCAAATTCAATCATATAATGTATATTAAATTTTTTATAAAATAAATATAATATATTGTTAAATTTGAACCACATAATCCATGAATGAGACCAGCTCAAATTTTTTATTATATAATTATGTTATATTTTTTATTGAATTTATTAAAATATATAATATAATTATATATCAAAAGATCACAATTAACGTGTATTAATAAATATAACAAAAAAATAATATAATATAATTATGTACTAAAAAAATTCTAACTGTAAATAAAATTATACATCCGATCCACATAAAAAATTTTATCGGTGCGAGTTATTCTCCGCGTGCATGGGCTCCCACGACAGCTGAGTCGACGGCCCAACGGGTGTTGTCCACACGTGGTGGTGGGCGGGCCCGGGGCATGAGCGCGTGCCCGGGACGCAGTAAGGAGAGCGTGTGGGTGCGGGTTGTGCATGGGGACATGAATTTCTTAAGTACAGATACAGATGTTGGCTGACTGAACGGCAACGCTTTAAGTGTCGTACCATGGGATGGGGGAACAGGGGTGGGACAAGCCTCAACTGCCGTTCTTGATTGGCTGTGGTCCGGGAAATCAACGGCTGAGATGAGTTTTTGGGCGGGGACGCGGGGGGTGTAAAAGTTGGACCGTTGATCACTTATGTTTGTCTGTGTTTAATTTATGAAGTCGGTATTGGTGGCTTTCTTGTGTGTGTGTGTGTGTGTGTGTGTGTTTTTCCTACTTTATGATATTCAAATATATTTTTTTAAACGCCAACGTATTTGATACTTTAATAATTATTTAATTTTGAATTTTCTATAGTAGATTTTTGGAGATCGAGTACGAATTATAGGAGTTGATTTAGTGATGAAAAGACACACAAGAAAGTATTTTTTTTATTAATAAAAAAATTTGTGATTCAATGATTCTGTCACATATTTAAAAAAATATTTTTGATGGATTAATAATATAATTAAAAAATAATTAATAATAAGATATTTATTAATAAAATTATTATAAAATAAAATCTTTCACAAAAATTAACTTTATAATATATTAATTTGTAACAAAATGAGTGCATTTTTCAAATGAAAAGATCAAATTCGTTACGTATACTTGATATATAAAACAAATCTAAATCATGCATTGACCGCGACATTATGTAAAATGTGTTTAAATAAATTGTGATAATTTTGAATTAAAATGTATTTTCGTGACAATGAAATGATAAAACAAAATATTGGGACGTTCCATCTCATACTACTTTTAGTTAATATTTCAAATTAAAATTATCAAAATAGTTATTTGTAGCTATACTTTGTAGTGTTTTTAATAACTCTCTCTTTTCAACACCTTCCTAGTTGGAATGAAGTGCACAGTTATGATTAAAAAAAATCAAATTTAAATTAAAATTATAAATTATTGATTGCTAACATTCTTCTCTTTTGCTACGAGTAAATTATATTTATTATACAAATTGATCAATATTTTTTTTGCATTATATAAGTGTTTCAAATAGAAGGTTTTTTTTACACGCAATTAAAAACTCTTACTTAAATTTAAATTTAAAAAACAAAGAATCTTTCGATTTCATTTGTTAATTTTTCAAAGCCTTTTCTTTTTTTTTTTTTTTTTGATAAATAAACTGTCAAAGTCTTTTCACTGATATATATATATGTTTGATCCCAATATCAATTATTCATTTTAAAATGATAATTAATCTTTTTATCACTAAAAGTATAGTATTTTCTGATTAATATAAAAAAGATTCCTTGTCCACAGGAATGGAGCCAAAAATTTCATTGGGGGGCATAATTTTTTCAAGATCATTTGCTATTAAAATATATGAATATAAAGGCTATATATAATATTAAAATATAAAATAACAAAACTTGCTATATTTATGCGTATACAACTAATTAGAAGTGTTACAATAAAAAAAAAAAGTGCTATGATCAAAATAATATATAAAAAATGATACTAAACAAGTTACGAGTAATTTTTTTTGTTTCAAAAGAAGCAAATATATTGAATAAAGAAGCTTTTAAAGATATTTAATCAATAATTTTTAACAATACTAAACAAATTTGATATAAACCCACATATTGATTTACTATTTGGGTGTGCATACTTGATGTGTGTGCCTACTAAAAAAGACATATTATTTTAACTATATATTTTAATTTTGACAAATTAAATAATAAATATTTATTAAATTTTATATGAGTAAAAACTATTTAGAATTTGTTAATTTAAAATAAGTGAAAAATTGTCTTAAAATGTGAAAACTAAAAAAAAAATTAATAAATAATAAAGAAAAAGAATGCTTAGTGGATGGATTAAGAGAGAAAAAAAATTGACATACAAAAAATTTTGTCAGACCAAAACAGGTAGTAACCCTCTTTATATAATAGCATGGATAATATAAGTAATCAAAACTCAAAAATATTAAAATTGATTTTCTCTCTCTCCTTTTTTCTATCCATCAAAAAATATATTCAAAGTTCAAAAAATATTTTTTTAATTTTTTTCTCCCTCATCACATTCCTCAAATCACTTCCAATTAAATATGAAGTCTTAAATTTGTAAAATTCATTTAAGTTCAATGACTTAACAAATAAACATCAAGATTCATTAAGTTTAATATTGACCAATTATTAAGATTTATATCAACAATCCTAAAATTCAAATATCTACACAAAAATCAATTATAAAAAAAATAAATGTATAAATTTTAAAATTAATACATGACACCCTTTTTATGTTACTTTTGAAGAGAAAATTGAATATTGTAGGGTTTGTGAGAGAAGAAAATTTTTAATAGAATTTTTGATATTTTTTTAAAACAGAAGAGAAAAGTTAAATTTAAAAGATTTTTTTATATTTTAATTTGAATAAAAGAGGAGAAAGAGAGGAAAAGAAAGAAAGAGAATTTAATTGTTATGATAAATGAGATTTGAAAAAAAAAATCACTAAAATTAAAATTGAATAGAGAAAATTAATTTTTTTATTATATAATTTATATAAAAGTTATTTTTATTTTTATTTTTATTTTTTGGAAAAGGGGCGAAATTTCTAAATTTTAATAAATATATGTACTTAAAAAATAGATTTTTAAAATTTTGAGGGGGCGGCCGCCACCACCAGGCCCCCCTCCTTCCCTTGGCTTCTTCACTGCTTGCCAGTTGATCGTGTTGTGATAAAAAAAAAATATATAAAAATTTCGATTTCTTTATTTTATTGGGTAAAATAATAGGATATGGGTCTGAATCGCGGGAAA
Organism: Petrea volubilis; assembly: GCA_026212405.1. Lineage (NCBI taxonomy): Eukaryota > Viridiplantae > Streptophyta > Magnoliopsida > Lamiales > Verbenaceae > Petrea > Petrea volubilis. Next base: position 1,096,745 of record CM047876.1, on the reverse strand, counting down.
TGGGCATAACAGCCCATGTGATGTGGGTCCGGACCTTGTCTGTTGATGGGTTTGGCGTACCCATGTGGGTTTTGATTAGTGGGCCCCATCATAAATTGGGTTTGCTTTGTTTGTATGTGAAACGGGTGCATCCACATGTGGGATGGCATATGCATGTGCCCATGGCCAACTCATATAACTCTCTCTCTCTCTCCCTCCCTCTCTCTCGCTTCTTTTTATATATATATATATATATATATATATAATCAACTGTCAGGTTGTCTAACGAAATGAGATACTAAAATTCTGAATAATATTTAAAGTTTGAATTTCGAAGTTGTCGTCACAAGAATGCATATTATATAGTGATAAATTAATATATTATAAATTTAGTTTATATGATAAATTTAATTTATAAAAATTCTATTACTAAATACTTCGTTATTAATTATTTATTTAATTTTATGTACATTGAATTTTGTTATTAATCTATCACAGATATTTTAAATCCATGACAAAATTTATCCATCACAAAATTTTTATTAATGAATTGGATGCTTTCTTGTAATATATGAATGGAGCAACTGTGTTCAAAAGGTCGTCAACAACTGTGTTAGAAGGATCGTTTTTAAATTATCTCTGCAGCACTTGAATCGATTGATTAAGACCAATATATATATATATAAATAATATTTCGTAATTTTTTTTTTTTTGGTTTGGATATAATATTTCATTTAAATATAAGTAATATGCTGAATCTTCACCCATCGTTTACTCCTAAGTTTCACAGATTTATATTTCTGGTATCATGGCGGAATGTGAACTGATTGATGATTTTACAGAATCAAGAATGATTAGACAATATTGTTAATTTTAATAAAATGAAATGATTGATCCTTTGACTTAGCGTTGGAATATTTTACTGTCAAATTGTTAGTGCAATGTACTCGATAGAATGGATAAAGATTAAAATAAATAAATAAATTAGAATTCACTTTTTTAATTATTTGGCAACTTGACAATTGCCTCGAGTACTCGCAAAATGATGATTATGAAACTTTTAAGATAAGATAATTATTTCCCAAAATAGTATCTGACTGTAACAATTGCTTAGCATTACAACATTAAAAACAGTAATACAAATGTAAATTGTGACAATTTAAAAATATTAGCATCAATATTTATATTATAAAGTTCGTAATGCGGCAAAATAAAATATGTTGTCACTTTTTTCACTTTCTTTGAGCTAGTTTCAATATTATCACCTAAGGTTTGTTATTATTATTATTATTATTTCTTACCAATTTTTTAATGAACCGTAGTAAACAGGTAAGTGTCATAAATAGTATCACCTAATCTCATATGAATTTAATTTAAAAATAATAATAATAAATTTTATGTGTGCCGTTAGTCACCTATGAGGAGTACGTAATTAACGTAAAAAGAACGTGCGACTCTATGTTGAGTTTTAACATCTATCACTGAAAATAATCAAATTTGATGAAAATTTTGAAAAACTGTCCTCATTTCGATGAGTTCGTAAAATTAGAGACCAAAATTAAAATATGCCGATAAATTTTGGGAGTGAGAATAATAATAATAAACGGTCATGCTGCAAAAAGTTAAATCATAATGTTGTCGCCTCAATTTTGTTAACATCGCTTTCATTATTTTTATTTTCCACTTATGTATAAACTACTTATTTTTGTTTTAATCTTCGCTTATTGCTATCCTTTTTTCTTTTTTTTTTTTTCTTTTTTTCAAGATTCATCTGAATCAGGTCTCAGTATTAGTTAAAAACTATGGGCTGCGTAATTAATTACACTCAGTTTTTGATCATGTTGAGCTGGGACAAATACGTATTAAAGATTAAACGCTAATTGCAATTATGCTAATCAATTCGAGTAGTTCATTGCATCTAAGCTAATTTTAATCATGTCTTAAGCTAGATAATATGATCAGCTGAAGGAGCATGCACCTTGATTATCTGAAATGTTTTAATTAAAACAGTTTTTCTTGGAGTGTAAATTTCATTCATTATTTGGTCTGCTCGTTTTTTTGGTCTGTTAATTTTTTTTCTTTTTGTTTTTTTTTTACTTTCTCTCTCATCTCTCTTATTTTACACGTTTTTTTTTCTCTCTATCCCTCTCTTTCCCCCATCTCTATCCTCTTTTAATTTTTTCTTTGTAATTGTTTTTTTAAGTTTTTGTATTAAATTATTTATTTTTACTAAAATAAATTTAAAAATCTATTAAAAATAATTTAAAATATTTTGATAGTATAGATACTATCAAAAAAAAATTAGTATGCCATTAAATTAAATTATTTTTCATTAAACACATGCATCGAATATGCTAATATTACTAATATCAATAATTCATATATTACAAATTAAATATTATACTATGATCTAACATTATGGGAAATACATAATTCAACATCCAAATAGCTCATTAGTAGTTCACAAACTTTTGACTTAATGAATATATACCCCGCATTTAAAGACGTGAATATTATCATTAAGAATTCGAATGAAAAACCTATGAATATGTACCCTGTCTTTAGAAATACAAACAAATATCGTTACGGATTCGAGTTTTGTGTTTGTAGATGGTGTACACGAGTATACCTTTTTTTTTTTTTTTAAAAAAAATGCCCATTAGCAGAGTTTATCCATTCCCCAAGACCAAAAAAAAACTTTTAAATACAAAACACCATCAAGAAAGGAGCAACTCTTATGCTGGAAAGTGCAACACAGGTAGCACAAATGGACAACATAAGATGTGTCAGTGTTACTTGGAAGCAAAACTTTAATGGCATTCTTTAACTAAAATCCCAGCTCATATTTTTACATACTTTTTGAGGACCATAGACAAAAGGGTCCACTTTCTTTTAAGTCGATTAGATCAGAACTGCAATTTTTTTGAACACATCGAATTAAAAGTGAAATTGATCCCCCAACCCCCACCAACCAAAAAGGAGAAAAGTACAATGGGAAGAACTTACACGATGAATTTCGCATTTTTTCTATTGTAATATATATGTATATATATATATATATATATATATATATCAACTATTAATTGATTGATTGTGATGAATCATTAAATCTATTGAACGAGGTTTAAGGATTAAACCTTGAAGTTGTGAATTAAAAGATTGGATTGGAAGAATCGTCTCCATATTGATCCCCTGCACTGTCCGAATATGAATTAGTCGGTCAGTAGATCGGATTGTCGGAATCAGGTGGTTAAGACCATATATATATTTATCAATTTATATCATCCGAGTTTAATACAGAATAACAGCGCAAGATTTAGAACTTTATTAAATCAAAAACTATCTAAAAATTGAATTTTATAAGTTAGCATTAGATATTAAATTATTCGAGTTTGTGTAGCAAATGAAACAATAATTTTCAAGAAGTACTATTAAGTTTGACATGAGGTAATAATAATAACCGTATGAAAATGATATATTGCATGGTAGGGGATTATATTCCAGGTTCAAGGAATACAGAAAACAAGGGCATTAATTGGGGATAGCTACACACGTGTGGCGTATTAAGTGTTGATAGTGAAATGTGGGTCTGTCACACGTGGGTTTTAGGTTTTAGACTTGGACTTTTTGGGTTCAGAGATGGCCCATTAATCAGACCAAAAAAATACCCTACTTACTCTCCCCTTGGGCCATGGATTCCTTGTCTATACTTTTTGTGCTGTTTATTAATTTATTACTAGCCGGTGAAGAATCAATTATCAATTCATCTAATGGGATGAGAAGTTAGATTTCTTAAATAATATTTAGAGTTTAAATCTTGATATTATGAATGGAGCAATTAATTTGGAAGATTCGTTCCTCATAATGGGTTTCTACAGTACCCGATCCGAATTAGTCACCATTGGAGTCGGAACCGAATGGTTAAAAAAAAAAACTAATCAATGAAGTACGTTCGATGAGTATGCAAAATAAAAAATTAAAATACAATTTAATCACATATTTAAATTATGAATATAAAATTAAAATATTTATTAAATTATATATTTTTAATTATTTATAATGTATGCATTTTATTAAATTTGTTATAAAACATAAATTAAAATAAAGATAGAATTATAAGATTAATGAATAAATAAGAAATAAAAAAATTTAAAAATATATATAAAAGATGTACGAAAAATATATAGCTACATTATTAATAAAGAGTTTAAGGGGTTTAATTACCACCAAAAGAGATCAAAGAGACTAAAGTGGTTATTAGGCTCCCTAAATTCTTTATTTATAGTATAGATATAGCGAGATGATGTGTTGTATCCTTAAGGAAGTTCAGAGTTCGAATTCGGAAACTGTGAATGAAGCAATTGAGTTGGGAGAGTCGCTCCTATAATGGGCTTTTATAGTACTCGATCTGGATTAGTGGGTCAGTGAGTTAAAATCGAATAACTAAAAAAAATTATAACTTACTTTATATTTAATAATAAAAGTATATTTATATGAAAAAAATATGATGTAAAATTTTGGTAATTATATAATCCGCGAGCTTTTGACCTAATGAACATATATCTTACCTTTAGAAATATAAAGGATTTTTATCAGGGATTCGAATTCTGACTGAATACGTGAGCGGCATATATGCGTATTATTAAAACACTTACACATCCAAAAAGTATTTATTTTATTCTCATGCATGAAATCGTTAGAATTATGATTTAATTGGCCCGACGCTCAATTTTTGGAACTAGACAATTAGTTTGAATTCATTTGTTATGGTAAATAAAAAAAAAAGGAAAAATCCAATATTACATAGAGATGGAGAACACTATGATTACACCCAAAGAAATTATTATGTTAATCGCTTGTCTTTTGCCTTTTTTTTCTTCAATTTAAAAATGGAAAAAGAAAATTCACCATACCTTTAGGTGTTTTAATGAAAAAATCTTATATGAATATAATTTTTCACTCCACATATAAATCAAGCTGATTCGAATTTTGTTATATGTTGTATTTTAATTTATTAACTAAATTAAAACTAGCAGCAATTGAACTATTCAATGAATGTGTAAAGTTCAAATCGACTACATATAAAAATTTCTTAATATCTCTCTTTCTAGCCTGTCTCTTTCACACAGTGCACGTGCGCGTGTGTACCTTGCATGGGCCGTACAGTACGCACCATCAGATCTTTTTGGAGGAGGTTGGGCTTGTACAAGAAATGAGGCCCATTTTCTTGCAAGAACTAGTTTATTTCTAAATTTATTTGGTAACTGTAACTAATTTGGTAAGTCCTTATGCTACTTTGTCCCATGAAATATGAACCAAATGTTGTTCTAATTTTGACTTATACTCTTGTGCTAAAAACTAGCTATGTAGTTTCATCTAATTTGGTAAAGTTTTGCTTCTTGAGTTTGAGTTTCATCATAATTATATTCGATTTTTTATGTTGCTCTACTGATTCAGTTAATACTTATTATAAATTTCAAATCTTTTAGTATATTTAAGTTAAATTAACTCCATATTCCATACATTATGTAATGGATGATCAAAACAATATTGCCACTATAACTTTATTTTTTCTTGTAAGTATATATATATATATATATATATTATATAAAGTTGGGTTTGGTAGAGCCAATTAATTTGATTTCATGAGTAATTCATAGTTATCATGGCTACTTTTTGGTCAAGTATCACTATATATAAGAATTTATCCCTTCAATAACAAACTAATTCATTATAAATTAGTGTTCGTAACAAATTTTGTATATATCGAATATATTAGTAAATAACTTGTCACTAATTATTTTTTTAGTTCTATTTATATTGAATTCTGTTACTAATTAATTACAGATACCTTAAATCCATGACACAATCTCTTCGTCATAAATTTTTTATTAGTGAATGTGTGTTTCCTTATGGTAACTAATTATTTCGTGAGACCATGTCCATAGATGGGGCTCAAAAAGGAATTAAGCTAATTTGTGAGGGGTCATAAGCAATAAAGACAAAGTTCATTGATGGTTCTTAAACAAGATTATTAGATAATTAACCATGCATCACCTAAGAAACATTGTATTTTCACCACTTTTCCCCAAAATATATATTTACGATGACACATAAGAGCAAGTCGTGGAGTAGTGGGCTTTTGAGAATAGTACTAAATGGAAATATAATTGAGATACATGAACTGAATTGTAATAAATAAAGAAATTGGGTGGGGGGGGGGGGGGTGTTGAGTGGGATACCCTGCAGCGGCGCACATGGAATAGGGTTTGACTCTAAGGTGACACCCCCCAAACACATTCACATGCGCACCTTCAATATTATGAATCTTATCACATGCATATTTATATATACATTATATATATATATATATTGGTTTCTCATTTTTCTCTCTCCAATTTTAAAGTTTTAAGAATATTAACATGGGAATTTTTTTTGTATAAATTCAAAGTTCACAATATTGTGTCGGTTTGAATATGGTAATAGTTATCCTTGTGACGTAAATATTTGTTCATTTGTATAAAGTATAAATAAAGAAAAAAGATATTATTTCACATACTCAACTTGGCGGAATTCGATAAATTATATAGCCAATATTATTATAACTTGCCATCTGATTAGTCAATTTTCCTAAAATATATAGCAATCACATGAATTACACTCATTATATAATCAGGGTTGATTCGATCCAATCAGGTTTTTCGACAACAATTTCTGATAAAATGATATATTCGAATTGTTATTGAATTCTAAAACTTAAGTTTAAAAGGTCCGATGAGATGTTTGAATGTTTATAAGATACTAATATAGAATGTTGGATTAAAAATTTAAAGTAAAATGTTAAGATTTTATAGTTCTTAACTTTTTTTAATACATGGATAAATTTTTAGTTTTGGTTGTACATTTAACAAAATTGGCTACTAAATTTGGGAAAATTTGGGTTCATTCATATACTATTTGCGATCAGGATTAGACGTTTTATGTGTATTAGACAAAAAATAACTTGTAAATGTTTACATGATTTTAATCCTAACCACATTTTATTAGACGAAAAACTCGTAAATATTTATGTGATTTAATCCTGATCATCGAATCCATAAATGGGATCCAAACTCGATTCATACAAGAATTTCTTGTACATTTGACCGTGTGAACGAGAAGAATATTGTGTTGTCCTTTAAGAAAATAATAAAAACAACCCAAATTGAGTTCAAGGAAAGCCAGGCTTTGAAGGAATCAATAATAAAAACATTTTTTTCTCAAAATAAAAAATAAAAAATAAAAAATAATAATAATAAAATCATTTATTGCAGATAAAGAATTCCATTTTTTTTAAAAGGTGCCAATGAGGAAAAATGAAAAAAAATGAATTTTATCAACACATATACATAATAAAATAGTAAAAATACTTACTATTCATTTGTTCAATTCACTTGTCGTTAGAAACGACTTGGTATTAATAATTTTTTTTAGTTCTATTATATTGAATTGTGTCATTAATCCATTATAAATATTTTAAACTTGTGACCGAATCTCATCGTCACAAATTTTTTATTAATGAATGGGGTACTTTCTTGTAGTACACTGTGTTTTGGCTTAGAAGTTAAAGCCAAAACTCGTAGATTTATAAGCGTGTGATTTTGGATTTTAGTCTCATAACACGTATGATTATTTGTCTCAATTTATGCAAGTTTGTTAATTGATTGTTGATTCATAATATATTAATTATTAGTTAATATTAATAAATATATTTAGTTATTAATCGACAATCTAATATAATGAATATGATATATATAAATTATCGTCTTTATGGAGAAAAAAATAATAACGTAAAAGAACTAGGCAATTCCCATTCCATCCAGCTCATTGATTGAGCCACGTGTCTCCATTTCCCAACAAATCAAGACAAATACCAAACCCTAAATACGCATATTTATACCCCATTCATCCCAAACAAACCCTTCTTCCCATTTTTCTACGTTGTATAATATACCATAAATATCTTTGTAATAATACTATACACATATATATATATATATATATATATATATTCCTTCAAAAACTACCCAAAAATCAAGAAGAAAAATAGGACAAATGACGATGGTGCAAAGTGGAAATAGCAATAGGTTTGATTTTGAGGAGACTGAGCTGCGGCTGGGTTTGCCTAGCGGCAGTGGCGGCGGCGCCGCTGCCGGCGGTGGCGGTGAGAAAATTATTAATGGGAAAAGAGGGTATGAAGAAACTATGGATTTAAAGCTGAAGCTTGGTGCAAAGGAGATGGAGAATATTAATGATCATTTGAAACAGAAGAGTTTGCATAAGGATCAATATCACAACAATCTCCTTGCTAATGATTCCATGAAACCTCCTGCTAAGTCTCTCTCTATCTCTATCTCTCTCTCTCTCTCTCTCTCTCTATATATATATATATATATATTTCTTTGTGTATAATATATATAAGTAAAAAAGTTGATGGAAATTAGCCACCTTTCTAAATTTATGTAAAATTATAATTTTTGTGAAAATTTTTAATTGGAATTGAGTTTAACTAGTGAAGTGAATTATATAACGAGTATATTATAATTATCATGAATTAATAAATATATATTTTGATAGAGTGATGATCATTAATCATATGATAAGTGCAATAGCCTTTCTATATGAATATCAATTTAGCGTAGTTGAATTCGATTTCAATAAGAATTTTCTATTATTTCGTTAGGGTAAGTAATTATAAATAATCCCTTCAAGTTAATTCCATTTGTACAAAATCTCTGATCATATGAAAAATTACAAATACCCTTTTAATGTTTGATTTCGTATTTCTAATAACACCCTAACGACAGGTAAATTTTGTAATAAAAAAATTAAATATTGGAAGAATATTTGTAATTTTCAATACCATACGAGCTTTGAAAAAATGGACCACCATCACGGTATTGTTGTGGTTAATTAACATATTTTGTGAAAACCCAATTTCATCGCTGAAATTAAAAGTATATATTGTGGATATATATATATATGATGAACATTATGTAGTAATCACGAAATGCAAATGATGCAGAGCACAGGTGGTGGGGTGGCCGCCGGTGCGGTCGTTCCGGAAGAACATTATGGCGGTTAAAAAGAGCGGAGACGCAGTGGAGACTGAGAAGAGCTGCGGCGGCGGGGGCGGCGCCGCCCTTGTTAAGGTGAGCATGGACGGCGCTCCGTATCTCCGGAAAGTTGACTTGAACATGTACAACACTTACCAACAGCTGTCTGATGCCTTGGCCAAAATGTTCAGCTCCTTCACAATAGGTTAGTGTGTGTGTTGTGTGTGTGTGCCTGTATATATCAATATATGTGTGTGTGCTCATTGTCATATCTTATATCTAAGATCCCATTTAAAAATGTAGGGGCTGAAAATGATAGTATAGAAAAGAATTGGGGGCTTTTTTTTTTTGAATAAATATATAATTCTTGATACAATCGTGCTTCGAGGAGTCATTTCAATTCTTGTATTTATAAGTTCGATTTTGATATATGTTCGTACATTATAGAAAATGTGTTTCTACTAGTTGAAACGATTGCTTACATGTTGCGCTTATATATAAATTCTACCCTCGAATTATAAAATATAAGAAAACTAGCCCATGAATTGTAAATATTATAGACTGATTTGTTATGTTTTTTTTTTTTTTTCACTGTGAGTGTTGATTTAATACATCTTGTAGTTCAAATAAGTAAAACGGGATATAAAGTATAATTTAGGGATGCAAAATATAAATTAATCTGGATTAATATATCATGACATCAAGGACCAAGGGAATAAGGGAGACTCGAGAGCATCGGCTTAAAGAGCCTTGCGTCTCCTCTTACATTTAAATAAGGATACATTACATACATTCATACTTACTAAAATTAAAAATTTGCCACCTTTAAAACAATAGAATTATTAGACTAAAGTTTTTGAAGGAAATATATATATATATATATATACTTCAAAATTAACTTTTATTTTAATTTATAATTAAGGTAAATGTGAGGGGCAAGGCATGATGGACTCTATGAATGAGAGCAAGTTGATGGGCCTTTTGAATAGTTGCGAGTATGTTCCAACTTATGAAGACAAGGATGGAGATTGGATGCTTGTTGGTGATGTACCTTGGGAGTAAGTAAATATTTATTTATTTATTTATCTATTTATGACAAATAAAATTGAATTAATTAATTAATAACTCAAATTCTTCTCATAATTATGCCAAAAATGTTATTAATTGACATCTATTTCTTATGTTTGTGAACTATATAAATATAGGATGTTTGTGGGATCATGCAAACGCCTCCGCATAATGAAGGGAACAGAGGCAAAAGGACTCGGTTAGTATATATATCTACTATCCATTCAATTGCTCTATTTAATTTGAGTGCTTAATGTAAGACAAATTTGATATATCCATGTGTATAGAGTTTAAGATCGAATGCATACAAAAATTTCCTCATAACTCACACGGGACGAATAGTTACGAGCACACGGGCATGTACCCTTTTCGTCTCATACATTGTATGCAAAATTTTAACGTATATCGATTCCAAACAAATTAGTATTAATCATGTGATAAATGAATTGATATATATTTTAGCAAAACATGACTTTATGAGCAATTAGGTGTGGTCAAAATCTAATTCCGATTAAAATTTCTCTGCACTCTATACAACGGCGGAGACACATACAAATCAAGCAGTGCATGTGCACCCCCTGATTTTGAAATTACACCTTATATATTGTTAAATTTGAGTGATCACCCTAACTTTTCATTAATCGATTCTCTGAACTTTATTCAGTGTGCCTCTTGATTTTTTTTTTTAATTTAATTATTTGTATTATCAGTAATTTGTAGCTGATAGATACTCCCCCAACTTTAGGATCCTTTCTCCGCTATTGATTGTACATATACTTTAAAATAGAGAGTTGTACCATTTTGATCAAATGAATTGAACCTTGATTTGGCCTTTTTGCAGCACCTAGGGCCATGGGGAAAATGCAAGAAAAGAAGCTAAAATGAATGGAGCAAATTCAACTCAAAAACACAGAGGGCAAGAGATAGATCCATGCTAGATTATGTTGTCTATAATATCATCACATGGTTTGTTTTTGTTGTGATATCAATTAATGTTTTAAGAATTTTTGGTATTTGTTTTTTGCAAATACTCTTGTGAATTAAGACCCCATATGTTATAATCAGACACTCAAATTTGAGTAAAACTATGTGTTTTGTGTGTGATTAATTAGCAGAATTTTATTACTTCACTACTAATTTCTTTTCTCTCATGAGATTTATAAATTAGCGATAATTTATAAATTTAGTTATTTTCATATCACATGAGTCAAAGAATATTAAAATAAAATATTATCATTGAATTTAATATGACATTTCGTTATCTATTCTACATCCCATTAATTGCATTTGATCGAAATGAAATTATTTTTATTAAATTTAGCGTGGGTCCTATTCTTAAGAAAAATATTTTTTTGTTAAGTACATACAATAAATATATATTACATAAAATATTAATAATAATAATACAAGTCCTCCATAGAACAAGAAGCAAGTTTTTTAGTCTTTTATGAGGTAACAAACACTGTACATCGGCGTTTTACAGTCCTTCTCCATCTCTTCTCATCTTCAGATGGCTGCAAAAAAAGGCAAGAGCAAAACTTAAGTAACAAAATTTGAAAATTGTCAATCTGTTTTAAATATTACAAAATTTCATCATGTGATTAATGTATAATTCAAAATATAACCAATCGGAAATTACATTGAAAATTGGTTTGGACAATAAATTTTCTTTTAACACGGGAGTGAATGCAATATGCAATATCCAACAATCATCCATCCATCATTCTTGAAAAATTCTTATTCGAACTTTATTTGGCCAAACTCAATAAATCACTCGCAACATGATTAATACTGATTTAGCCAAACAGAATTCGAACTAGAATTTCCCTTCATTCTCTGATTACCGTAAAAAGGAAAATTCTTCTATTCACATGATATGGACTCAACATATGCACCAAATGATTCACATTAATTATGCCACTTTACTAATTCGCGTAAAAAAAATATCGTCATACAAAATATAACACAGTGCTAACTATTTGATTTATATGTGGAGCCCACGTTGCGGGGTTATACAATTAGGGCTGTCAATGGATCGGATCTGGAGCAAATAAGTGCAATCCGGATCCGAATCCGATTACAAGGACCGACTACCGAATCCGACCCGAAATCCTATAGGATTTTTAGTCTTCATTCCGAATCCGAATCCGGAATAAATCCGAGATCCGATAAAAAAATCCGATCCGATCCGATATGACAAAAAAATTTTATGCTTAAACCAAAAAATAAATAATAAAAAATTCTTTAATATATAAATATATAAACGTGTAAAAATGTATTATATATATAAGAGATCTTTAATAATTATGCACTATATTTAATTTTTCATTTAATGACAATATATATTTAGAATTATATATAAATACGTTTATGTATAATATATTTAGTAAAGATCTCTAATAACTATAGAGATTATTAGTTGTTCATTTAATGATAGTATATAATAGATATCTCTAATAACATATATGGTGTATGTAATAGAGATCTTTAATATATAGACTAATTAATTAGTATTCTATAAAAAAAATGCCTCTTTATGTTAAAAATAAAATTAAATAATGTAGAAAAATATTTTAGAATATGTATGAAAACTATATAATGTTTTGTTAAAAAAAAGTACCTTAAAAATTAATAAATAATATATTATTAATTACAATGACATATACATTACATTGAAGTATCTTTATTACTATTGTATTATATATAATGTATAAATTTAATAAAATATAATATAAAAATTCGGATTCGGATCTTTAACGGATCGGACTCATTGAATCCAAATCCAACCCATTTATTTCGGATTACGGATATTTGCTATCGGATCTGACCCATCGAATATTTTAATCGATCGAATATACTAAAATTCGGATCGGATTCGGATTAAAATCCGCTCCATTGACAGCCCTATATACAATAATTTTCTATGTTAGTAGTTTTACCTCAGGGCTGTGAAAAAATGGAAACCCAACTCTTTTGGAGCCATCCGGTAAGCGCTTCGAAGGAGAATGGTTTTGTACAGCCAAACAATCATGCCGGACCTGCACAAAGTACATCACAGTGTGTTCATGAAGGGAAATCTAAAACAAGCATCCGTTGTCGTCCAGCGGTTAGGATGTCTGGCTTTCACCCAGGAGACCCGGGTTCGATTCCCGGCAACGGAATTTTGCTTATCAATTTTTCTTTTTCGTACAGAAAGAACACACATAATTTAGACAAAAATGGACAACTTGGTTAGCTTAGAAGCCACCTGAGTCTCTACGGTCTTGACCAGCATGTCCCGGCAATCTAATGCATGCACACTCTCTAAATTGGGGCACTGAAGTAGCAGTCTCTCTGGTTTCAAGACAGTAAAAATTCATAAGCCCTTAACTAAGCATAAGACATTTTCTAGATGACAAAAGAGTAATGAATATAAAGAAAAATACCTGGATATAAGTTTCTACAAGAGTTGAGGTTCAAATCAACTAGACAAGGGCAGTTCAGATACAATGCCTGAAATGAAACTTATTGTATTTAGACGATGAAATGAAATTTCATGCCCGTATAAGAAATAAGAAGAGTTCAGAACAAGACAATCTTACATCCAAGCCGGAACAACCCCATAAACTCAGCTTCTTCAACCGGCTATGTTTGATTATTAGCTTTTGGTACATGACTTGACATTGGCTGGAGGGAGTATCGTTGTCCTCTTCATCGGTATAGTTTTCGAAGTTGGGATTGCGAATGGTCATCCCGCAGTCCATGAGTTCCAGAAGAGGTAATTGTGTAGCGGCGAATTGAATGCCACCTATACATACACAAGGCATACTAGAAACTTGTACAGAACTACAAGAATATTATTAATAAGCAACTGGGATTGTCTGAGTGTAGGATGTGAAGATTACTTGAAGTGATGTTGGGACAAAGAGCAAGTAGAAGTTTCGATAATGTCTCAGGATAGACATTGCAGATCATTCCAATGCCACTGTCGCTTATGCTAGACCTGTGTTATAGCAATAATCCCAAGAAGATATTCATAATTTATCGAGCTTTACAGTTTTGCCCAAAGTACACCAAAAAATGATGTATGATTATAAAACATACCCGCTTAGATCAAGCAACTCCAGCTTCGAAAAGCTTGAGGCAATAGCTGCAGCTGATGCATCGGTTAACTCTGATCCAAGAACGAGTGAAAGCATACGCAATCCCCTAAACAAATAAGCAGAAACATATATATATATACACACACACACTTCTCATCAAACTTGCAACAGAAGCATTGTTAAAAGCCATATTTTACCGGTTACAAAAACAAAAATGCTAACCTCAAATCGGCAGCTGTGAGAGCCAACACAGCAGCGTGTGAAAGCCGAACGGAAGCAATGTGAATGTTTTGAAGTTTTGGGCAGCTTCTGCCCAGAGCCCCCGCAATAGTAGTAAGGTCAGTGGTATCATTTTCTTGACGAGAAAAATCCAATGAAATCTCCTTCAAGTTTGGGCAGTTAAAAACCTGCGCACGATACATTATTTCATACCAAACCAATATTGATCACCGGAGTAGAGATAGAGCAAAGGGGACTAACAGGGATCATGTCGTCTCAAGGTTATACAAAATAACATCTATACATACACAACGTATCTCCATGAACTTAATAGTTACCATTTTAGGGAGGGAATGAAGATCCGAGAGCCAAAGCGTAGACAAACTGGTGGAAGAGAAAATAAAACCCCCAAGATTCGAGCACCCTTCCATCTTGAGACTGGATTAGGCACTTTTTCTCTGCAATGAAACGACTCAACTCGTCCCTGAACAAGTTTATAAACTGGTATTCAATTTATTTCCAACATATATTTCCAAAGCAGATAGAATATTTAGACTATCTTGAGAGGAAATAGATCATCTATCTCAATATCTGGAGGAACAGGGATTTTGGCCAAAAGCTTTGACAAGATAGTTTCAATGTCACGATCCAGACCCGCAAGCCCGTTAGTGGCAAAAATGAACTCCAAACAGCTAAATGCAACATAAAATTGAGTGCAAAGGAAATAGAAACAATGGATTTAAAATCGATACCCGGAGATCCGATTAACCGAGCAATCGGATGTAGAGATCTCCAGCGACTGCAAATTAGGACATGAGAAGGCAATGCAACCAAACATCGTCGCATCAATATCACTGCAAAAGGAAAAGCAAAAAATATTATAATCAGATCAAGAACCAAATTTACTTTAAACACTCAATCAAGATTTTCATTATCCATCTGAGTAATAGATTTTAAGCCCTTTCACAAATTCCCAGCAAAACCCAAAACTCAGATTCAAGTTGGATTAATTTCTTTCGATTCCCCCTGAGATAATTAATCAAACTCCCTTAGATTTGTTAAATATCTTCAGTAGAATGATGATATTTTTTGTTATTATTCTTTAATTTTCAATGGATCAATTTCATGAGAACTTAGATCTGATGTAGGAGCACCCGAAGTTAAACCCTAACCTTTGCATTCTAAGTGATAGTTTTAAAAGTCCAGGGCATTTCTGCAGCAACGATCCAACAAATTCAATCGCCGCCTTCGCCGGAACCCTAAGCCGGAGCTCCTCCGCATCCCGCCAAAGCTTCCACGTAGTCTCTCTCCACCCCCTACACACCCTCGCCGCCGATAGAAGCTCCGCCGGCCTGAGCTTCCTCAAAACCTCCCACAAACAGCTCGCCGGAAAATTACCGGACTCCACTCCCAGCTCCGGATTGATCCTCTCCGGCTCGAGCTCCTCCGCAACTTCACCAATATCATCGAAAGAAAGAGCTCGCCGGCGCCTCGCCGTCGGCAGAGGGGAAGCTATCGACTGAGGCGACGTGTCTCTCGGATTTCCCGACGCGAAGTTGATGGTGGTGCTGGCGGCGGAGATAGGGGTAGAGATAGCATCGTTGTTTTGGGTGAAGGGACATTTGTGGCCTTTCTTGGGCAATCCGCAGCGGCCGCAGCTGTAGTTCCCCCGCTTCTTGCTCCGCTTGATGATGAAAGCAGCGTCGGAGATGGGGGTGGCGGGATGGGGTAGGTGGCCGTGCATCTTGTTGGGGGAAAGAAGATTAGAGTGGGGGTTAGAAAATAAAGGGCGGGGAGCAGCGGGCGCGGGAGAAGTTTGAAAGAAATGGCGCTTGCGTTTGCCGCCACCTGGTTAAAAAAATACAAATATTGTGCGTTTTTAATCAGTTCCATCACCAATTTAATCGGTATAGCGTCGTAAAAAGAATTCATTATATTAGTTATATATAACTATTACATATTAATAAAAAAATAACAAAAATGCTACTTATGTATGAACATTGTATACGTTAATGAAAAAATAAATAAAATTACTAGAAGTAGCCCCTTTAGTACAATACCAAGATTTATGGATACTTTTGGAATATTTTGTACTTTAATATTCAATATTTGTAAATATATGCTTTAGTACCTAATCTTTATGTAAAAAAGACCATCAACGCACAAATGATAAAAATTATGTACCAAAATGAACATTTACAAATGTTGAGTACCAAAGTACAAAACACTCCAAAAATTTGAGTGCTTAATGTAATTTACCCATATATGCTCACAAATATAGAAATATGTTATATAGAGAAAGAAGAGGGTAAGAACGAGGGAGTCAATATGTACAAGTTGGAGAGAAAGATAGAATGAGCCAATTAATATTGGATTTATCACCTTCAAATATTTGAATGTATTATTTATTCCTTTCTATGTGCCCAATCATTTTTAATATTATTTCCAAATATTGTCTTTTTATGTCATTCATTAGTATCACTTATCAAACAAGGGTGGCCATTTTATCAGAATCAATGAAGAAACCATATCACCTAACAAAACGGTGCTAAAAAGAAAAAGAAAAAGTAACCCATCAATCAACTGGTTGAACCAGTGAGCATAGGCATGTCCGCTTGTAAGAGTATGAGTAGCAATCACGTGTTAGATAGACTTTAGGGGTCGGTTCTAAGTACAATCGGGTTTGTAAGCCCTCGAATATTATCATCCAATTTGCAAGCCCTCAGGGCCTTGTACCTCTACACATCCAATAGTCCCTCGTGAGCAGCACCTTCCATGACACCATTTAAGGTGGCTCTCAAATAGTCCCGTGGATTTATTTGCTGGCATCTAAAGGACCTTCGAGGCAAAAATCCTTGAGTTCACTCATCAAGGGTTTTTGAAGAGTCATTTTAAAGGTCTCATGCACCTTTGGCACACGTGAGAGAGGTCAAGTGACTTTTGTTTCCCTCTTGTTGACCTATTCGAACTAGTCTATGCCTTTTTATCGCATGATTAGAGTATGACTAGCAGCCACATGTTAAGGTGGCTCTCGAAAAGTTCTGTGGGATTTATCGATTGGCATCTAGAGGACATTCGAGGCAAATTTTCTCGAGTTTGCCCACCAAGCGTTTCTCGATGGACCTTCTAAATGTCTCATGCACATTTGGCAAGTTCGGGAGAGGCTGAGGGACTTTTGTTTCGTTCCAGATGACCTACTCATACGTGCCTTTTACTATTCTAAAACTATCACATGGTTGGCATTTCTTTCCCAATTAAATCATGATGACATCTCTGGCCAAGTCAAATGGTGCCACATCACCCATGTCATAAAATAACTTGCCATAGAGATTCCATGTGCTTTTAAAGACAATGTGCATTGCCTCATGAAGCAAATTCATATCCAAATTTGTAGCAAAAAATCTAAAATATCCTTGTTAATTCAATTTTTAAAATAATAGATTTTTTTTTAATTAAAAACACTAGCGATGTGACCACATTAACAACAAAACGTTATACAATGAGGCCGTTTTGACAGCTTTTGTGAAATTGAGACAAAAAATGCAACAAATTGAGTGCAATAAAACCTTGGTATTTGAAATGGTATAATGGGCTGAGAAAATAAAAGTCGGTGAAGCGAACGCAAGAGAAATGTGAGATAATTGGTGCATTTGTATTTGAAATGTCTAGGAGCGGCTAGGAGTGTTTGCCGCCACCTAGTTAAAAGTAGTACTGGCGGTTTTTGCACACTCTCTATTCACGCATTTAAATAATCTTTTATGCATATAGGCAGGACTCGAATCTGATGACAAAAATGTCAATAATTTTAATCTTTCCTCAAAAAAAAAATGCCCACTAATAACGTACTCTTGCCTCACACGACACTTTCGTTAGTTTTTTATTGGTGGGACTAGTTTGGCAATACAAAGCTATCCAATAAGACTAATTTTTGAAAATTTTGAAACCAAAGTGAAGACAAAGCTCACTAATTCGGGACCCACTTAGTAATAATCCCCATATTTTTCACTCAACTTGAAATATTAAAACTTGATTAATTATAAACGACACTACCATGTATTTATACATTTCATATTCTCAAATGGATGGGTGAAATTCAAGTTACAAAAATTGTAAACTTATTTTATAAACTTGCACCATACATTATATATTAGTATAGAGTATTCCAGGTATATATTTGCTCTTCTGCATTGTTTTTTTCTATAATAATCTTGTTTTGTTGTTTATTTCACATAACATTTGATATAAATACTTTTTATAGACGAATTTCGACGAACTATTTTATCTTTGACGTTTATATTAATGAAAAATTAACATATTATCTTATCATTATAATTTTAATATGTTTGAAATGTAAAAGTTAGCATACTCGTTGTAAAACTCTCTCTTCCTGAAATTAAATAGAAAGCTTCTTAATTAGATCATATATTTTAATAACTCATTTGACTTTTTATTAATGTAAAATTAATATATCTGTCTAATTCTTTTAATAAAACTTTAGCTGGTAAACAGGCAAAAGAAAAATAGAAAAAAAAATGCCTAATAAGGAATAGAAAATGTTAATGAATGATTTATAAAATTCTCAAAGTGTACATTTTTATTTTTTATTTTAATTAATCATTAAAAAGTTAGACAAATTTATAATGTAAGATGTATACTTAATCTTTCAACTTCAGGCATATCTCGTATATGTTTATGTAATATATTTCTTTCAACACATTAATTGTAGTTTCTTAATATATATATATATATATATATATATATGTATTGACATAAAAAACTAGTACTATTATTAATTAATTAGAAATATCAACTAATACAATCGAGGGCATAAAAGAAAGACAATAATTCCAATCTATGTGATATGACATAGAATCAACCTGACTATCAATTACATAAGCGGCTTGATTTGCAAACTTTTTAACAAAACAAAGAGGCAAATCGCCCAAATACTTGCCAATTAAACAAGGAAAGACGAAAGAAAGACGAAGCCATATATAGGCCCTCCAAATATCCTTCAAAAGAAGCTCATATTCGAGATTAACATCTAATGAAATACGAGTGCACATTTCTTTGGATTGAGGCCAAAAGATTTGCTTTTATTTATCACAAAACAATTGACAACAAATCTAAAAACTAAAATTAAAACTTATCAATGAATAAAACAAAAACCAAATTTGTCAAAAGACAATACAAAAAACTGTCATTCCAAATACTGACTAAAATATTAAGATAATTGAAAATAATTTATGGTGAATAATCAAGCAACGTGTGATAGAAATCGTTCACCGTAGATCCGCCTCGGAGGGAAAAGTTTTACAAAGAGATAGAGCATTTTTTGAGAGAAGTTTTGAGAGAAAATTTTGCTAAAGTTGACATATGTATAAAAGATACAATACAAAATAATGTACAAAAATAATTAATGTTACGAACCTATCGGTAAATGTACAAAAATTGCTAATGGACTTAAGTAGTATTACAATTTACAACATATTAGAGCGGGCCTGACCCAACCTGATTGGGCCCGTTTACCCCAAACCCTACATTCTTTTTTGATAATAACATAAACCCTAATTTCATATCCTTCATTTTTCCCCTTTTGCTTAGCAATTCTTCTGAAACTTTGTCTAAATTCCTCCACAATTGTCTCAAATTAGGGTTTTTTTTTGTTCTTGAATTGGTATTTGCTCTGTGAAATCAAGTGGCGGAAGAGAAATAGCTTCTAAAAGCGCCGCCGTCTCAGTGACCGGAAGCCATCGATAAATAGGAGTTCCGGGGTCTGTTCCGGCCGATTTCTCCGGCGAACCGGGTACGAATGCGCCTGTTTGTGTTTCTATAGAATTGTTTTTTTACGGTTTTTTTTCACATTTACTGTGTGCTCTACATAGTTCAACGCTTGATTTGTGTAGGTGCAGACTAATCAAATATGTTTTTTTCTTTTTCTATAATTTGTGGGTTTTACATATTGATAATGATTATTGATTGGTGGTGTTGTTTTGATTTGGTTGGAGCAGTTGGTGATTTAGCAAGAAAAAATGAGCTTGATTTCTCAAAATGCTATACCTAAGGAGCCGCTCAAGAAGAAAAAAAGGGCGGCAAAGAAAGATGACATTACACTTGTTGAAGAAGGGGTAGAGCAGGTAGAAAATGGAAAAGATATGGATTTGGATGTGGACGGTGCAAAGAATCACAAGAGAAAGAGAGGGAGAAAGGAAAATGATGAAAAAACGGAAATCGAGCAGGAGAAAGAAATGAAGAAGCTAGAGAGCTTTTTGTTTGGCTCATTGTACTCCCCACTTGAGTTTGGGAAGGATGATCATGAAGAAGAAGAAGTTAAAGAGGAGTTGGACAACAGTTCGGCATTGTTCTTCACCGACAGGTCAGCCAATAGTATGTTGTCTGTGTATGAAGAGGACATGGATACAGGAGATGAGAAAATTGCTGAAGAACAGGAAAACAAGCAAAGGAAACCAGTGTGGATCGATGACGAAGAGGAAAAAACTAATATAAACATAGCTAAAGTTAACAAATTGAGGAAGTTGAGGAAGGAAGAGGATGAAAGCGTGATTTCTGGCTCTCAATACGTGGCAAGATTGAGGGCTCAGCATATTAAGATGAACCCCGGTACTGATTGGGCGAGGCCCGATGCACAGCTGAGAGATTATAGTTCTGATGATGAGGATTCGGACAAAGAAAGTACGGTGGTTGTAGCCAATGGGTATGAGGATCCTAGAAGTGTGGATGACATCCTTAAAGTAAATGAAGATCTTGTGGTAAAACGGGGTGCGAAGTTATTACCTGGGCTTCTTGAGTATTCGAGACTTGTTGATGCTAATGTGAAGAATCCTTCAAACGGTCTTGTTAATTCCGTGCAGTTCCACAAGAACGCTCAGTTGCTCCTTGTTGGTGCGTTAGATAGAACATTGAGATTCTTTCAAGTTGATGGTAAAAAGAATGACATGATACAGAGCATCTTCCTTGAGGATTGTCCAATTCGGAAGGCTGCTTTCTTGGCCGATGGATCACAGGCTATCATATCAGGAAGAAGGAAATTTGCTTATAGCTTCGATTTAATCAAAGCTGCTGTAGATAAAATAGGCCCCCTTACAGGAAGAGATGAGAAGAGCTTGGAATCATTTGAGGTTAGTCCTGATTCTAGTACTATCGCATTTCTTGGCAACGAAGGGCATATCCTAATAGTTTCATCCAAGACGAAGGAATTAATTGGGACATTAAAAATGAACGGAACCGTTCGATCAGTGGCATTTACCAATGACGGACAGCAATTGCTGAGCTCTGGTGGAGACGGGCAGATTTACCACTGGGACATGAGAACAAGGTCTTGCTTCCACATAGGGGTTGATGAAGGTTGTCTGAACGGTACGGCTCTTTGTACTTCTCCTGTTGGAAATTTATTTGCAGCTGGTTCGGACAGCGGGATTGTGAACGTTTACAACAGAGACGAATTCTTGGGTGGGAAAAGGAAACCACTGAAAGCTATCGAGAACTTGACCACTAAAATTGATTTTATGAATTTTAACCCTGATGCTCAAATTTTGGCCATCGGTTCACGCATGAAGAAGAATAGCATGAAGCTGATTCACGTCCCATCATTGAGTGTTTTCTCAAACTGGCCACCTCCTCATCAGAATTTGCGCTATCCAAGCTGCGTCGACTTTAGCCCTCGTGGAGGTTTTATGGCAATGGGAAATGCTGCTGGAAAAGTGTTGCTGTACAAGCTGCATCACTACCATCAGGCGTAGTAAGTGACTACGCTTTTAGCTTGTCATTTTATGCTGCTGTAATTTTGCAGAATTAGGTTTTTCCAACATGTTTTGTAGGCAGGAGTCGTAACAATTGTTATCATCCCAGGGTTAAACTTTATTGCCATATGATTATTTACTCGAAGTATGGGAGTCGAACGAGTTTCGTGCATTTATATGAAGAGTTTGAAACAAATTCAGTTCAAATTCATTCTTGTCGTTACTTTAAACTGATTCTTATGTCCTTCCATGGTTTTCACATGTTTCTTGCATATCTCATCTAGTTTTAAGTTGAACCATTTATTAAATTTGTTATGTTTCAGGCATATCATATTTGAACTTTTTGAAAGAAAATTTTGTTTGTGGATATTATGGCCTCTCAGTGATGTAAATTGATGCTAACATTGAAAAGATACCTGTCATTGCATATAGTAACAGGGAAAGTACCATAATGATTATGGATATATGTTTAATATGTTTTATGCTTCTATCTGTATTTCTTTCATGGATCCATTGATCATATCACTTGTTCACAAATTGGCAAAGACAATGAGTTTATTAAGGAACCACAAAATCCCCACCAAGGTGTTTGCAGGCAGTGAATAATCAACATAGTTCTACACAAAAACAACATTAAAACATGCTTCAAAGGGACAGCCCTGATTCCTCATCCTCTTCTAGTTTTGATGCATAGATAAAGTAGAGAGCCCAAATCAAACCAAAAACACCAAAAAGGATCCACCCCAAGAGGTTGTTGCTAAGCCCGAATGGCAGCCCTATCCCTTCTGTGGTCATTCTCTCATCCACCAGAGCCACTGCAGCCGGGCTTGACATGGCGGCTGCGCAGGCTGCCGCCATCGCCAATGCGGCCCCCATCCCCATCTTCGCCTCGCTTGCTTGTGGCTTTCCCTCCGCGGAGCACCTCACTTTTCCCATATTCCTCGACAATACAGGCAACCCTAAATCAAGATTTCAAGATTTTGTCCGTTTAGATTATCACTACAAGTAACCTACCATGGATGACACTAGCAAGAGGAGTGGTTCTTACCAACAGTGCGAGACAGGACCCTGAGGTCAGAGTGTGCACTTACCAGTTATGGACTACAAAAAATCAAGGGTGA
The DNA here is from genome assembly GCA_026212405.1 of Petrea volubilis. Lineage (NCBI taxonomy): Eukaryota > Viridiplantae > Streptophyta > Magnoliopsida > Lamiales > Verbenaceae > Petrea > Petrea volubilis. Next base: position 1,073,421 of record CM047876.1, on the reverse strand, counting down.
ACTAAAGGATACCTAGGGTGTGTACTAAATGACGATTGGACCGGCCAATCAAATTTAACCCTACACACACACACGCACACACACACACAGATATGTATGAGACAATTTTCAAGTTAGGGGGTGCACTTTCGGCACTGCTTACAAAGAACTGATGAGGGGCACACAGCGGGTGCCTTCTGCACGAGGTCGGCGCGTGCAATCGATGAAGTAGAGTTGCAAGTAGAGATGGTGGCCATCTTTTTTTTTTTGTGTGTGTTTTTATTTGAATGAGTTGGTCAGAAGAACTCTTTGCGGACACTCTGCTGGAAGCTTGTAGTCAGGCAATATCCGTTTGTCTTTGTGGGTTTTGTGGACAATTAATATTTCTACTGTGAATTTGAGTACAACGAACCACACAGCTTGGATGAGATAGATAGCTTCTCATCTGTAAGAACCCAACCAGACTTTGCCACGTGTAGGATCAACCCCTGGAGCCGCTATTTGTTCCAACGAGTTACAGGGGAAAATGGTCTGTCAACCAAAACAAAATTATAGGGAAATTTACAATCAGGCCCCTCCAAATTTGACGTAATTATAAAAAAGAAAAGAAAAGAAAAGAAAATCCTATATCTCGGTAATTCTTATTCACATAGAACCAGAATCCTAGGATTGGCGGTGTATAAAAACAAAAGGCATTCTAAAGGATAATTAGAGCGGTTACTCAAAGTTAGCTATTTATATGTGGGATAAGTTTAAAGTAAGGGGTGGACATGCACTCTCTGAGTTACTTATAGTTCTGCCCTTAATCACATAGTTCTCCTATCACTTCCGCCGCTTTCGCGCTTGGTGCTTGAACTGGTTAATTGAGTGCTCAATTTTCGCTTTTAGACGGCTTAAGATTTTTTAATTCTCGCATTAAGTTTTACTTGTCGTGCACTTATATTTTAGACAATAATATTAAAAAAAAACTACTAAAGATTTGATATTCACTCGATAGATAAACTCTTTTAAGTATTTTTTTTTTATTTAGTCTCTTAAGAAAAATTAATGCATATCCTAATTAAATACTCTATAAATAAATTGATGCATATCCTAATTTAATAAAATTAATTTTGCTTATACTATCTCTTCAAATATGTTTTGCATGGAATATATATAATTTAGTATTATATATAAAATAATATTTATTAGACGTTTTAAAATGCTTTCGCAATCAAATTTTTTAAAATTTTTATGCTCTCGTGTTTCTACACTTGCATACGCATTTGCTTTATGTGACTTAGGTTCCGTCATTGTTCGACACATCCCGATTCACGCGTTAGTCTTAATCCCATGCTATCAACATGATCTCGATGCAGCACAAAATAGTGACAAATGCAAGATTGCCGTAGATTTGTTTATTGAATATTTGACATAGAATTATGAATAATTCTTGATTGAGCGTGACCTAGTTCAATTCTCACTCAAATGATCTATTTCAGTATTAAAATAATATGATTTCTGTGGTGTTTTATTGATGGAGTCAATATTATAAAAAAAACCAGTATAAATATTAACTCCATCAGTAAAACACTACATATATTATTTAGGGATAAAATCGGATATGCTTCCAAATTTTGTGGCTTTTTTCAATTTTTGTCTCTAATTTTACGGACTCATCAAAATAAGGACAATTTTTCAAAATTTTCATCAAATTTCATCCTTTTTAGTGACAAACGTTGAACACTAACGGTGAGGTGCACGCGGTCCTCACGTTAGTCATGTGCTCCTCATAGGTGACTAACGGCACATGTGTACTTCTCCATTTATTTTTAACATCTGTCACTGAAAAGGATCAAATCTAATGAAAATTTTCAAAAAATTGTCCTCATTTTGATGATCCCGTAAAATTAGAGACCAAAATTGAAAAATGCCACAAATTTTGGGACCATATTTGTGTTTATCACTATTATTTAATATATATTTAAATACATGCACGGTTGAATATGAAAGCTTACGTAGCAAAAAGAGCTGAATCCACTAATACAAGTCTTTTTGTTCTTATTTAACCAAAAAAAAATAAAAAAAGATGTTTTTAAAAAGGCGAACGATCCACTAAGCTAATCATAAATAAATAATATATAACCAAGCCAACCCAATTGCTCAAAAAGCAACTTAATGGGTCACCTTCTAACATTTTATCAACCGGCCCAATTGCAAATCTAGCATTTTGGACCCATACACAAGTGAAAATTGCAAAGGTGCCCCCCCTTTATTAAAAGTGGTAGAAATAAATATATATTAAACAACGTACGACGCGTGTAACAGACTCGCCATTTGCACTTTGTCTTCTTCCTAATCATTTGTGCCAACATTTCGTACCCAACATTAATAAAATCAAGCCCCACTAGACATGTCTATCTGCCACCTCCAGCCATGCAACTGCTCTAGACCCAGAGACGGAGCCAGGAAGGGGCCAGAGGGGCCGTCGCCCCCCTTGAGCTCATATTTCAATTGAATTTTATATGTATTTATTTATTTTTTAAATTTGCTTTTCTTAAATAATGAAAATATTTTTAATATTTTATACAAATTTAATATCGCCCCTTGCTCTCAAATAAAAATTTCTAGCTTTATCCCTGTCTAGACCCCTCCATGATTTCACATTTATGGCTCCCCTCCTTCCGATCAGAGGTGGAGTCAAGAATTTTTATTTGAGTGGTGAAATCAATTTTTCATAAATATATGATAGATATAGATCCATCGATTCATAGCTAAATTTAATATATATTCTAGAGTACATTCGCAGCATAAAATTTTTGCACGAATCAAGTTCTTAGTTGGAAAATTTTAATCCAAATTCGATTTGGTCGAACACAATAAATAATGTAGCACGTATTAATATACTTGTCGTGTGATCAGTCATCCTTCATAAACTTTCTGTTAGCCACATGACAAGTGTAGATCGCTCGCCTCATGATTAACACAAATTTTGTTGAGTTGTGTTTGAATTAAAATTTTCTATAATTGGTCCGACATTTGAATCGAACAGTTTGAACATGCCATACTTTGTATTTAGATATATAATTCTCCAAATAAATTTGAAAAAAAATGACACAATCTAATCAACTTTCATATAAGGCCCACACTAGTTGTACATGAAAATTTGCCTCGAATCATTCGAAAATTCTCATCCGAGCCCGACTTAAATAAACCGAATTCGTCATTTTTCACTATATATAGCCCCCTCCACTTGACATGTCAAATTCTTCTACCCAACTCTAACCACTTTCATTACAAAAGCATAACCATACCAAAATATCAACAATTATTACCCTGTCCAAACTCCAACAATCATTGCATCACCTCCACTGTCGCAGGTTAACTCTAAAGAGTAAACTCTCAGCTCATATTTCCCCTCCACCCTCTCTCTCTCTCTCTCTCTCTCTCTCTCTCTTGATGGAGTTGTGACTTGTTTGGGTTGAAGGAAATTATCAGAGATGGCCGAGGATGATAACGATGGATTGCAAATGTCTTCTTTCAAGAAAAAACCAGGTGTTTCGAGGAACTGGATAACGTTGAACAGTAGCGGTGAGGGAATAATCCTGGATTTGGATAAGTATGATATCATGAGAAGAGTGCCCATTAATGCCAGAGACCTCAGAATCATCGACCCTTTCTTGTCTTATCCCTCTGCAATCCTCGGCAGAGACAGAGCCATCGTCCTCAATTTGGAGGTGGTAAACTTGTGTGTGTGTGTGCGCGTGTGTGTGAGTGAGTGTATTTTTTTTTTTCTCTCTTCATAATTTTGAAGTATAATGTTCTTCAAATTTGCAGCATATCAAGGCGATTATAACAACAGACGAGGTAAAATTTTCTGGGCTCTTGCTCGAATATTGTAATTTTAGTGTAAATTACACTCAGACCCCCTCCGAGATATGCAAACTGAGAGGGGTTGTCGGTGTAATTATGGAATTTAAAAGGGGGAACTTGGTAATGTGGGTAATGTCGGAGGGGTCTGAGTGTAATAAGTAATTGATAAATTGATGAAGAATATGTGTATTGTGATTGTGATTGTGTGTGTGTTTGAAGTAGGTGTTACTTAGGGATCCTCTTGATGACAATGTGATACCAATTGTGGAAGAACTTCAAAGGCGATTGCCGCTAGCGATAGGCCGCGGAGGTGAGGAGGACGAGCCTTCCGAAGTGCAGACTAGTGAAGTTGGCACCGGCGAAGAAACGGGTACAAACACAACTATACTAATGCAATTTGTTAGGACCCTTGTATATTTTATAAGAAATAAAATTTCTGACTTCGTCCCTGATAAATGTAGCTGGCGATATTTTGATTCGATGGTTGATTTTTGTGTGGTGAAATTGTTATAGAGGTCCCGTTTGAATTTCGAGCTCTAGAAGTAGCATTAGAAGGTATATGTAGTTCTCTTGACACGCAGGCAAGAGAATTGGAGGTTGCTGCTTATCCTGCTCTGGATGAGCTCACTGCTAAGGTAAATTAGGCTAGTGCATGAATAATTGAATATGCACTTTGCTTCACACTTATCATAATGATAAACGGCTTGTGGCATCATAATTTGCTCTTATGCACTCAAAACTCCGTTGCCCTATAGATGAGATTTGTTATGATTGTATGTATATATATATGTGCGCAGACGAGCACCCAGAACTTGGATCGCGTGCGTAAGTTGAAGAGTGCTATGACAAGATTGACGAGTCGGGTTCAAAAAGTATGCTCGAGTTTTTTTTCTGGAATTATTGTGCTTAAATTTGTCTTCTCATGATAAAAATTGCCAAAATTTATTTTGAAGGTGAGGGATGAACTGGAGCAACTTCTAGACGACGATGGTGACATGGCGGATCTTTATCTGTCGAGAAAGTCGGCCATGTCAGCATCGGTCTTGAGCGATTTCGGGCATGCCAAGTGGCACCTGACAGGTGGTGATGAGTCTTCAACAATATGCTCAAAGATATCTGGAAGTAACAGCAGGACAAGCGGGGTGACCTGTACACAAGAAGAGAATAATGTTGAAGAACTTGAGATGTTGCTTGAGGTTTTTTATGTTGTCTTAATTATTGGGAAAAAAATGAGTATATATATATATGTATATATATGTATAATTTCTTTTATCTTTTCATGTTTTTATTCTTGAATTTGTTGTGTTTTTGTAGGCCTACTTCGTGCAAATCGAAAGCACGATGAATAAGTTGACCACGGTATGACCAAATACGTTAGCAACTGTCCCCTTCAAATCTATATAATGATATATTTTCCTTCTATATTTTCATTAAAATTATTTGTAAGTTTGCCATCTAAAATCAACAAAGTCTCCCTTAATTTTATTTATATTGAAAATATAAGTACTGTTTTTCAAAGTTAAATTTTCGGATTTCGCCCTCGTTCCATGTAAGACAACAAAGAAAACTAGGTTCGTTCTTCTTCTTCTTCTCCTTATTATTATTATTATTATTCAGCTACGAGAATACATCGATGACACAGAGGACTACATCAATATTCAGGTAAAATTAGCAAAGACTAATTTCACTAATGTCTACAAATTAACCTTTGGATATATATGACTTGGCTCACTTTTATCCATATTGTCACATATTGATATTGTAATTAACTAATCTAATTATTGAATTTTTATAATAATAATTATAATTTCACGTACTCCTGGTGCAGTTGGACAATCATCGGAATCAGCTGATTCAGGTATGGCAAAATCTAAATTATATATAGTTCTTCTATGTCTTTATGCCTACATTTTAACAGTTTTTCGCCGAAATTTTGATATATATGTATGTGCGTATATGTGCGTGCGTGTGTGTGTGTGTGTGTGTGTGTGCGGAGTTTGATGAGTGTGTGTGTGTTTTGTTGTGCAGCTGGAGCTGTTTCTAAGTTCAGGCACAGTGTGTTTTTCTGTGTATTCATTTGTTGCAGCCATTTTCGGAATGAACATTCCATATCCATGGAGGGAAAACCACGGTTACCTATTTAAATGGGTATGCATACATATATACATATATATATATATATATATAATTATTATTCTGTCGGAAAAATTTTAAACTTCGCTAGAAATAAATATGAAATATCATCGGGGTGAAATCATAAATTTTAATTTGAAGGTGGAGATGGAATGTAGATTGGATTGAATTTTTACAAAAAATATATAAAAAAATACATTATTGTTTTGAGTGGGAGGTTGTCTTTACCAGCTTTCTTGTAACTTTGTCCTTGTCGATCAGACACGAGATAGGGAGGACTGTATGTCTAATTATATTTTATATGTATTTTTGTTAAAACAATATAAGAGAAAACATGCACCCTTTTTACTAATGAAAATTTTGCGATGGAAAGATTTTGTCATATATTTAAGAAATGTGTGATGGATTAGTGACATAATTTAATATAAATAAAACTAAAGAAGCAATCAGTGGCAATGCATTTACTAACGAAATTTTTATAAATTAAATCCGTCACAGAAACTAAATTTACAGTGTGTCGGTTCGTCACTAAATGGTATGCATTATTGTGGTGAAATTTAAAGTTCTACTCTTCTAAAACGATAAAAATGTCTTGTATGTTTTTTTTTAAAAAAAAAAATCGATCTCATACCTAAAATAAAATATTTTTGCTTGTATAGGTGGTGATGGTTGCAGCACTGGCTTGTGGATCAATTTTCCTATCAATAATTTCTTATGCTCGGCGCAAGGGTGTTGTTGGTTCTTGATGATGCTCATACAACTTGTTACAATTTGTGTGTGTGTGTGTGTGTGTATTCACGTGTTAATTTGGTTATTTTAGTTAGTCTTAATTGTAAGTGTTGCATATTATTAGTATTATTATTATTATAGACTTAAAATTAAGTGTCAATTGCGACAAAAAAAAAAAAAAAAAAAGAATTTGTGCGTTGAGGATTTGGCTAAACGTTGCTCATTTTTGTACAATATTAACATTTGGCATAAATACGAATTTTGGGTAAATACTCTATTTATTATCTCGTGCCATAGATTTTTTGTTTTCTTTCTTTTGTTTGGTACCCCGTCTCTACAGTACTCGAATCTGGATTAATCAATCAATAAATTGAAAACAGGATAGTTAAAATCAATAAAAAAAAAATTGTACTCAAGTTTTAAATCTACCAAATATAAATAACAATAGTGACTTATTTACTAAGCTCAAAATAATCAAATTTTTAAAATTTCACACACTGGGACTGGGAAGCATGCAATTCATTAATATCAATATTTTTTTGTTTATCTATCCAAAAAAAGGTCTAATTTATTGCTAGTCGCATTGATTTCACTATAATTATTATATAATAAATCGAAGACTTGTACAAAATCTGCACAAACTTCAATATAACCAACACAGCTTTTTTCTTTTTTTTTTTTGAAAGAAAAATAATTAAATACATTGTTTTTGTAACGATGACATTGTCAACTAGTAACAACAAACAATGAGTAATCAATATTAAATTATGAATATTCATCTTTTGATGTAATTCAAATTTAAAATTTGATAATTGAACGGTTGATCATTTTTAACTATATTTCACCCTAACTCATTATTTTGTTAGTTATTGAAATTTAAATATATTATGATAAGTAAAGATTTTTGAAATTAAAAAAAAAAAAGGGAGTCGAATATTTTCTTCTTACAGTCTGAACAAATAGTTCGACAAGAAAATTTGAATAAATGAGAGCAAGTTAATTGGTGTTGCTAAACTAAGTTCTATAACTGCACTTAATTGGCACATTTAGAGCCCGTTTGGATGAACTTAAAAAAAAAAAAATTATCAAACGGTGTTTTTTATAATAGATTTTTGTTTAAGTCAAGCATTTTGCATTTGGATACAGTACTAAAAAGTGCTTTAAAATATATTTTTATTTGAAGTTAATCTTTGGTAGCTTCTGAAAAACAGTCTTTTTTGACTTTTCTGTTTTGGCTTCTGCCTTTTTAAAATAAGACCATCTAAATACAATTTTTTTTTCCTTTGAAGTTTTTTTTTTTTAAATAAGTGTTTCTTTTCCAAAAAAAATCCATCAAAATGGACTCTTAGTATAATTTTTTTGTTTGTTGTTATAATTGGTTTGGCAGATTTAGTTCTAAATTTTTCTCAATTTTTGTCAACGACGTTGTAGATTTTAAATTTAAGGTAAATTCGAGTAGAGTTCTCAATTTTAATTTAAGGACCTGAGTCCATCCAAATCTCCCTATTTCATAAAATTATATACAATTTCCACATATATTGCACGAAGGCAATTCTGAAATTTCAAATTTATTTCAAAGCGAGTCTTGAATTTTGATTGAAAGACTTGACTCATACAAAATCCTCTAGAATTTAATAAAACCACACACACACACACACACACACACACACACTCATATTGCGTTTATATTTATATAATGTGTATTTATATTTTACATTGAAAAAAAGCATATACGCGTGCTACACAAGGTTTTAAAATTTGGATCGGTCCGTAAAATAGCCCGAGTTGAACAAATAATCGCAAGGATCCGAGAACCACTTTATTTTCTTAGAATTGTTCAAAATTGCGGTTGGGTCGTTGAACCGTAAGAATCAGGTCCGATCATGGTTGGCCCGATGACTGAACCAGTTAATCGTGAACCAGTTGATTTTTTTGGTTTAATTAATGAGCAGCCCGGGTTTTAAAACACTGGTGCTGCATATAGAACACATTAATTACCTCATAAAGTACCGTATCAAAAAAATTACCTCATAAGGTAATTACTTCAAATTTACTTTATGAGGTAATTTTTGAAACCTTAATCCCCCCTCTCCCCCGCCAATTGTGGCAACCCCATTTTTTTTTTCAACTTAAGTCTCCCATCCTTAGAAAACCTCAAATTGAACCCTAAATTTTCTCTTCACGGATCTTATGAAAATCATTTTGGCGAACAAAATTGAACATCTTACTAAAGAGTCGATGCCATCGTTGTTTTGGTTTGAAGAAATTTGAAGCATTAATTAGAAATGAAACTATGAATGGTTTGTATTTGCACTTGTCCTCTTTATACATTAAGTTTATCTCAATATTTGTTAAATTTTACAAGAAGCATGTGATTGACTCGTGACAAATTTGATATCTACTTTGGCCTTGAAAACTAGAGGCGGATGCCACGGGCCAAAATTGCCAGAATCGAAGACTAATATTCCAAAGTCATGACCAAATTTGTAAAATAAGGACTAAATGTATCGAATTGAGTTCACTTATAGGACTATATATATAATCCAACCAAGTTTACGAGACGAAAAATACAGTTTTGCCCGACCCATTTGAAACTTAAAGTAATTTAAAAACTTAAAAGTAAAATTACGTATGGATCTTATTTAACTACTAACTATTTCATTTAATGAGTTGAGAAAATTAGTTTCATTTTAAAAGGCAAAGCGGTAATATTTTTTTCTCTTTTCTCCCTATTAGGGATGGTAATAAATGTCGATATGATTCTTGCATTTCGAATTTTTTGCCAAGCAATCATACTAAGAATAATTTTTAAAATTTAGAATGGATTTCAAAGTGCATTTTAAATTTTAATTTAAGGAGCTGGACCCCACTCAAATTCTTCTATTTAATAAAATCATATATAATATTGCACCCGTTCTCTTAAGGAAAATTGCCTTCTAGGAGGTGATCAATAGTGGGTTATGAAATTTATTTGAAGGACATAGATGATAGATCCATCCAAATTTGCACATTTAGGCTATTTTCGCAACAAGGATTTTGGTAAGGAAAAGTGGGAGGAAAATAGACAGGATCAAAAATAAAAGTATATAGTACTCTCATTTGAAGCAAAAAAATAAAAAATAAAAAATAAAAAAAAATTCCACCATATTTTTCCTGTCAAAATCTAAGAACCAAATGGAGGGTTAATGAAATTATACAAAATTTTCACTAGTCCTGTACAAAATAAATTTTAAAATTTTCAATGGATTTTGATTTTTAAAAACATGACTAATATAGTATGTCATGTAATGAGTTGAGAAAATTAATTTCATTTCAAAGGATAATGCCATAATATATATTTTCTCCTTATTCATGATGATAAATGATCCAAATATGACTCGTGCTTGTCGTGCTGAAAATAAATTTTAGAATTTCAAGGTGGGTTTTGAAGAATATATATATATATATATATATATATATTTTTTCCTTAGTTATGATAGATCGTTCTGATATGACTCGCAACTTTCGATGTGGGAATAAATTTTAGAATTTGAGATAAAATTTGAAATGTGTTCTGAATTTTAATTAAAAGATCTAGGTCTTTCCAAATCCGCCCATTTAATAGAATTATATATAATTTCCAAATGTATCGCACAAAGTGATCTTTAAAATTTTAGATGGATTTATCATTTCAAATTTAATAAAACCACACACACACACACACACACACACACATATATATATATATATATAATTTATATGAGATATATATTTATAGTTTGAATTAACAAATGTATGTATGTGTGCTACATATAGAACACATATTTGATACCTTTTATGCATAATTATGTCACATTAACAAATAAAATATGTTCAACGCATATAAAATAAAACATGCTTAAAATTATTGATTTTTCAAAATTAAAATACGTACATTAATTTTTTTTATAAACTATTAGTTCTTTAGTAACAATACTTTTTTCTGTTTTTTGTTTTTTTTTTTAAATTATTGTGATTTTATATTCCTCAAACCTCTCTAACCTTTTTTTTTCTCTCCTCAAAATTTCAATTATTTTGCTCAATCTTAACTTTTTTCTTCACTAAATTCTGAAAAATTGAATAAAAGTTTTGACATTATTAAAAAAGTTATAGTGCCATTTAAAAACCAAAACACATATTTAATTTAATTTATTTTATATTATAAAATATTTTAGCATAAGCTGAGTGTGAATAAAATTTCACCGTTCGCTGCACCTCTTACAAAATTTAAACTCTGCTTTAATATTAAAAAGTTATATATTTTGGTTCATGCTGATTGTAACAACAAAGCCATCTCTCTCCTCTCGCTCTTTCTCTCTCTCTCTCTTCTCTGTCTCTCGGTTTCGACACCCAACCCCGTCGTCCCCCCCCCCGAAACCACACACACACACACACACAGAGATCATCCACAAGGCGCCACCCCTTGAGCGTTCAGCCCACGTTGTGCTTTCCCCCAAATCACCTATTCGTGAATCATTCCTCAGATTTACAGGTCCTCACAGCAACAATCCCTCGCAAATCTTCGTTATTCCTCGCCTCACTCGCACTCCATGTTCGGTTTTTTTTTTTTTTTTTTTGTGCGGAGCTCGTTGTTAAATGCATCTGTGATAATAATTGCGGTTTTTGGTTGTGGGTTTCATGCAGATACAGTAGACGAAGAAGGAATGGACGTAAATCCCACCCCCTGATGCGTTGGCGCCGGCATGCACCGCGTGACATACGTGGGTTTCGAGAGAGATAGAGATATTTTTTTTTTTTTGGTTTGATTTGGGTGAATTTGATGTAATAAGATGCCGCAACAGGCGGTGAATGTGAGGCGGGAGGCTGTGGCGCCATGCATGACATGCCCTCTCTGCCACAAGCTCTTCCGCGACGCCACCACTATTATCGAATGCCTCCACACTTGTGAGTGTTTGCTCCTCCTCCTCCTCCTCGAGCTGCTATAAATTGTCTTTAATTCGTGATTTTTGCTTGTGATTCGTGGGCGGTTACTCGATTGGTGACTTGTTTCTTGAGTTTGAGTGTGGCTTTGTGATCTGGGTTTGGGTTGCAATCTGGGTTTCGTTTGTGCGGGTTACGTGTTGTTAATGATCTGGGATTGAGATGCGTTCGTGGGTTTTGAATTTGGTGCTTTTTTTCATTTTTAAGTGGTTGTATTTGTGTGGAATTTGGTCGGCATAGTATGCTGTGTTTGACGATTCTCAATTTTATGCTCCGGAGGAACTCGCTATGAGCTGAATCAGTCAACGAAACGTGATGAGTTTCCTGATTGAGATGGTGTTAAGAGTACTGCTGTTTGTTGTGTAGTCGATGGTATTATTATATGTAATTGGACTGTAGATTAATTGGCTGACAAAAATTGAGTTAATTTTGAGATTGTCTTCTTTAACCCAGAGCTAAAAATCCCAAGCTTACTTAAGTTAAAAATACTTTTTATTTGAAGATCTTTAACATGACTGTGCAGTGTTACTGGCAGCCGTATGGTGGATTCTTGTTTTGTGTTGTAATGTTATATTACACAGAGACATCATCTAAAAGCTTAGGTTGGTAGATGGGAAAGAATTTTTCACTACTATAGTATCTTCAACAATTTGTTATTTGGCTTGCAATATTCATGCCAGTTAAAGTAGTTGTGAAATGACTTTTATATGTAATCTATTTTCATGCGTTCCATTTTGTAACTTTAAATATTTTTGCCCTAAGAGTCTGATATTCTCTTCTATGAGTCTCATATAGTTTGCCGGAAATGCATATACAAGAAGCTCTCAGATGAGGAAATGGAGTGCTGTCCAGTATGTAATATCAATTTGGGATGTGTCCCGTTGGAGAAGTTGAGGTAAAATCTGCTAACTTCTTGTATTTTTCTGGACTCGGGTTGGTTATCTCTCCTTTTCTAACTCAGATACACAGGATCAAACTTGCATAAGCATGCATGAGACACATAAGCACCTTATCTCTTCTTTCTAGTTCTTCCTTGAATTGATAACGTAGAATGCATGCGAACCACTGGAGGAAATTCTGGTTACGCAGAAATTTCTCATTCTAAAAAGAATAATGATAAAAATGAACATTTGAGGTATACTCTATTAGTCTTCTGAATATTGTATTCTTATCTTGAGTGTTATATCATTTTTAACTTTTTCAGTTTGTGTTACTCCCACTTTTGTTGTAGCCTTATATTAAGTTACAATTTCTAGCTAGTTTTTGGGTTTATAGTTGTTCACTTTCATAAAAAAATGTTCCAACTATTTTATTCGATGTATAATGTGCTTCTGGTGGCCTCACTCTGAACTCAACTCAGACACTGAAATAGGGCAGTTATTTCTGTGCCGTTCCCATCATAAAAGCTGTGGAGAAACTTATGAATTATATGAAACCAAAATCTATTCTAGCTACTGCAATTTTTTCACTAATAAACTGAATAAGGATGGTTATCAAGTGTTCTGTATTTTATGCTTAAGCGGACATATCTTCAGAAGTTTACTGCACTAAATGTCAATCATGGGCAAGTTTGTTTGTGAACGTCAATAAGGACCTCGTATTTGCTCTTCTTTTGCAAGTATGCCTTGTCATTATTATGTATAAATTTGGAGGGAAAGACATGGTCTTTTTCTTAGCATTTCACCGATTCTTTCCTTTAAATCAGGCCGGATCACAATTTACTAGATGTGAGAGCAAAACTATTTCCTCACAAGAGGATACAGTTGAAGGCCTCTGACGCCTCTGAAGTTGTGACTCCTGTTGTTTTGCCTGCCAAGAGAAAGGAAAGATCTCTATCATCATTGGTGGTCAGCACTCCCAGGGTATCAACACAGAATGGAATGACTGGAAGAAGATCAAAAACCAATGCAAGAAAAGCATCAAGGGGTTCCAGCTTTGCCGTAGAAAAACCTGTTACCCAATCCATCGAGGAACATCCTGAGAGCTCTAGCTCACCAAAGATGTTGAACAAATCTACCCAGAAAATGAGGCAGGTATGATATGTTGTTTTGAAGCTTGTGAACATTAGCACATCTCTGAGGGATGGAATCAAGAACTCTATTGTGGGGGCATGACGGAAATTTCAATATATCAAAGGCCAATATGTCATTGTTATTTAATTTTGATTAGCATAGATATATATATATATATGCATATAATATATATATTTATATATGAATTGGTTTATGTGGCTCCATCCCTAACATCACCTTTTCTGCGGGCTTCAGTGGCCTTGTGCATATGTGGCAAATACCACTCTTTATGCTTACTTAACATTATTGCAGCAGAACTCTGCCGCTGGTGAGCCATCTAACCAGCCTTGTCCTGATAACGGAAGTGAAAATTGTTCTGACTCTTGTGAAGGAAAAGTTGATCTCTGGAAACCATTGACTTGTTTGGTTGAAGCAGCACACAGGAGCAAGTCCTCTAAGTTCAGCACGCAAGCATCTCTTGCTAAACCTGAAGAGCTACATGCTTATGAAAATGAGAGTCTTCTCAGTAAAAGCAAAAATAAGGAAAATAGGAAGAAGCCAAAAATTAGAGATGAGAAGAATTGCATCGACCATGATACCCCTCCCGAATCGGAAAGACCGACAAAGTTGCGTAGAATCCGTGAGAAGGCACGCAAGTTTGGAGAACTGAGGGTTCCCCCACAGGCCGTTCTGGATACTGCCAGTGCTACAGTTGACAGAAGAACTTATCCAATTTGGTTCTCATTAGTGGCCTCTAATGAAATGTAAGCAGTTCATGTCAATCCTTAAGATGGTTAAATCTTCTGAAGCTTCAAATATTGTTATGTGTACAATTTTCAACTCTTTTTTCTTTATTTTTCTGAAATATATTTTCAGGGAAGGAGATGCACCACCTTTGCCTCAGATCTCAGCAAGTTACTTGAGAATAAAGTTAGTTCTCACTATCCCTTCACTTATAACATCATATATTCTGTTTCATATAGAAGGGGGAAACAGTCATGGAAAATGAGATAAATGATGCTCAACAATTTCATTTATATATATATATATATATATATTATTTCTTGAATTCTAATTGCTATTGTGACCAGTACTAATTCGCTTCTGTGCCTGTAGAATAGTACAGGTCTCTAGCTAGTCTTTATGTTCCTAAAGTCCGATTAATTTGCTTTTCCTTGTTTTATGAATGTTCAAGTGTTTGTAAACTAATTTGATATGCTTATCTGGTTAACCTTTCTGTATCTGTCATCCTTGGATAATAATTTGGGAAAGAACATATCGTCCGCATCTCATGAAATTGTAGAAAATGCTTTTTTCTTTTGGTTAAATTAAGTATTATATTTACGAAATTCTATTTTGCATTTTGGTTCAAGGTTGCTCTGACATCAAACATAGTCTAGTCAAACAAGATCAGCAAAAGCCAGTTGGAGTAGTGTTAATCAACTGATCAATCTTTTCTATTATCTTATGAATGCACAATAGCTTTGGACAAATCTCCTTACAAAAATCTATGGTTTTCATGGCTAAATTCTTTTGATCTTGAAGCTAGAACCACAGATTTTGTTAGAGCGCCTTATAAATTACTTAGATACCACGAATGAGCATCTTTTTTCAGGCATTATTGGCTGCTTTTGCTGTAATTTCTACCGCATTACTGTCCGTGCCTGATTGAAAACGGTCTGTGTGTTCCCCTGTTTTCCCAAGTTCAGCCACCAATTGCAGCATACATACCCTTTTTTTTATCCAGACAGTAGATTCTAAGTAACAACATATGTATCTTGTACATGCGCCATATACATGTAATAACTTTAGCTTTGAAGTGCATCTATTGGAGTAATAGTTTATATCCCAATTCACTAGAGTTAAACCATCAAATTTTGTAGTTAATTTGGACCACTCTAATTTTGCGATACTGGAAGAGATTAGAAGTTTGAACATTTTCTTTCATCAACCATATAATAATACAAAAAACTGTCGCAACTTACCATGAATTAGCCATCTGTAGAGTGTGAACTTTATACTTTCAGCTTAACTACGGGATTGTTATTCCATATTGTTCTGATTTTTTGCAGCTTTAATGTTTCCCGAACTCACTTCCATGGAGTAAAAGTTGCAAGTTAAGCTGTTGAATAAACTTATCATCCCCTTCTTTTGGCATCAAACTTCAGTAGTATGATGAAAGATCTCCTACTATTTCTGTGGTCCAGCTAGAGTATTTAGTCTCATGAATTGCTGATGTTAATTTTGCATGCCGTATAAATCACAAGATTGTTTTAGCATGGGTTATGTGCGATCTCCTTGCTTATATCTACTGTATTTTCACAGGGATGGGAACATACCAGTTTCGTTTATTCAGAAGTACCTCAAGAGGAAATTAGATCTTCTAAGTGAAGTCGAGGTAACCTTATTCCTATGTTTCACGAGCAGTGACTTCTCACCATTCTAGCTCATGTTAGGTTGTTGATGTGATATGAAATATCTTGGAAAGGAACCATTTTCTTTCATTCTGTGTTCTAATTTAAACAGCTTCAGTTAGTAAATCCTGTAGGATAGGAATGGAGCCAGTAACTTTTATCTCTTGGGCCGAGATTGACAGTTCGGATTCTCTACTACAAAACGGTGTTACATCTCCTCCTACACTCACTAATGTACGCTACGTGTATTGGTGAGCGGTTGAGATAAGGAAAGAGATTTGTTCCTATCACAAGTTTTTTCTTTCCTTATCTCAACCGCTCACCAATACACGTGGCGTGCATGGATAAGTGTAGGAGGAGATGTAGCACCTTTCTTATAGCAGAGGATCTGGACTGCGAGATTGAGCACCCCGCCCCCGCCCCCCAACACACACACACACACACAATCGAGCAAACACCCTCCCGCCTTTGACTCTGAAGGAACACCATGTATATATTAGTAGTCTATGTGTGTGTGTTTTTGTGTGATAAAGTTCTCTCCTTCCCCCAACCCACTTGGTTCTATCTCTGCAACAAAGACCCGGAATATACGAGTACTTAGCTATAAAGAATGTGTGCTTTGCGGCAATGAGCTCATGTGATATCTTATGCATTCCGTTTGTAGGTCGAAATCAAATGTATGGGACAGACGATCATCCCCACATTGACACTGAATAATCTAGTCGATCTGTGGCTGCAAACGACGAGTACAGAGAGAGTATCAACTACAGTCGGCTCGTCAGCGAAGGATTTCGTGATGGTATTGGGCTACGCGCGCAGAGTTCGTAATTCTTGAACACGCAGCCTCATCGTTTTCTTTTCCGATCTCCAATATTATTTATATTTATATATGCTTTTAAGTTTCAGTAAGATTCGTATTTGCAATCGCTGGCACTGTATATGCTCATACGTGTGAGCTTTCCTTACAACTGCTGAATGTGTCGTTAGCTATTCTAAGACTTTAGTTTCCATGTATGCTCTAAATGTCTCATGTTTTAGTGTTTTGATAGTCGGGTTTGGCCACTGATTCATATCATGGTGTCTATTTTCTTTTCCGTTTTTTTCATATAATCACCAAATTATATATAGAGACCGTTTGGATTTTTGTTTTTTTTTTTCAAAGAGAAGTATTTGTTTTTTGAAAAAAAAAATATTGATGGACTTTAAAAAAAAACAAAAATAATAAAAAATTATTTTTTTTTTGCTTTTTTAAAAATTATTTAAAATAATTTCAAATAAAAGTATATTTTAAAGCATTGCATCACTAATTAATTATATATGAGCCTGTTTGCATTTTTTTTTTTTAAATTATCATAAAAAAACACAGTTTGAAAAGTATTTTTTGTTTTTTAAATTTATCTAAACAGGCGACAATTATGTCAAAATTTTACTCTAGGGCATCATTTGTTGAGAGATTGAGAGACAGAGAGCGAGCTAGAGAGAGAAAAGGAGAGAGAGGGAGAGAAACACACACAAACACACACACACACACACACACACAAACACAAAGGCACAACTTCTACTACAACAATTCAATTTTGCACAAACACCCCACAAGGCACCTCATTTTTCACAAACACCTCATTAACTGTCTTAAAAACTAAACCTATCAGCTTCTAACATCCGACGACGGAGACCATCCCTCCTTCACCAAATTCATCTTCACCCAGAAACAAATCCTCCGCCACTCTAAACGCCGCGTGTACAACCGCCACGGCGGCGCCGATCAAAAGCGACACCACGACATTCACCCACACGCGCGTGAGAACCAGACTCACGATCGTCACGAGGCACAGCCCGATCAGCACCAGGCGATCGTCCACCGCGCGTGAGAACACCAACACCGGCTCATCCCGGAAGAAATACAGGAGAAACCAGAACACGAACACTATTAGAAAGACTATCATCGAAATCGGGTGATACAATAGGCTGAAGAAGAGGATCGCGAGGACGATCATGGCGTAGTTGACTCGGAAGTGACTCAGGTTGCGATTGAGCCGACGCCGGAATTCGCTGAAGCTGTAGGGCACGGAGTAGGAGGACCGGTGGCCGAAGAGCTCGCGCCACGGGCGGCGCGTGGCGAACAGTGTTCGGGTGCGCGGTTTGGGGCGGGAGAAGACTCCGGTGCCGCCGCCACCGCCGATTGATGGCGGTGGGCTGTCGTACATGGCCGACATTTGCTTGTTTTGACTGCAGTTTGGCGGTTAGGTTTTTTTTTTTTTGGGTTGTACGGGATTGGTGTTGAGGTTTAATACGACGCCGTTTCTGTGGATTTTGAGCGTGGATAACGTGTGCTTCGGCCCCGTGTAATGGCCGTTTCGTAACTTCGGCTATAAGAAAAGAAATAAAAATGGATAATAGAAAATTTTAATATTAAAAAAAATAAATCATAGTGATAATTTTCTATTTTAGTTTTTTTTTTTTTTGGAATTTAGGTTTGTAATTATTGTTATAACATAATAAATTTGACCATTTTGGTACGTTCTATGAGATGCGAAACTCTATTGAAACTAATTTTTTGTTACTTTGACAAATAATAACTATATATAAAAATATCAAATTGTTGAAGTTTTATTTCATTTGATTAAACTAAAGTTCGATTCGGATTTAGAGCCCGTTTAGATTAGATTTTTTTTTCAAAGCATAAACATTTATGTTTTGAAAAAAGACACTTCAAAACAAAATAATTATTTTTGGATGGACTTTGATGAGGCATTTCGTCCCATATCGAGTAGAGAGCTGCCTTAAGAGCACCAAGTCCTCTCCACCTTGTAAGACACGTTTTGTAAAACCCCCCAAGCCTGACGGGATCTGTCTTAATAGCCAGCAGACAGGACAGTATCTTGCACAAGGAGACCACTGGGTGATCAGATATGTGCTCATCATTTGGCGTCCATCGTGGGGCTGCTAGGCTTCGCCCAAGTCCCTCATCTGGGGGGCGGGTCTTGGCTGCCTTAAGAGCACCAGGTCTTCTCCACCTTGCAAGACGCATTTTGTAAACCCCCTGGTCTGATGAGATCCGTCTTAATGGCCAACAAGCAGGACAATATTTTGTACAGAGAGACTATCAGGTGATCGGATATGTGCTCATCAGACTTTTAAACAAAAACAGAAACTATTAAAAAAGTCAAAAAAATGTATTTTTTTTAGAAGTTATTCAAATTAACTTCAAATAAAAATACCTTTCAAGATATTTTTAATTATAACATTCAAACGTAAAATTATTTGGTTTTAAAAAAATAATTCTATTATAAAAAGCACAACTCGAGAAGTATTTTTTTTTAAACTCATCCAAATCGCCTTAAGTGAAAGCCGCATGATTAAGAGGTAATGTATTATGGTATCATGAATGTGCCTAATAATGTTTTCATATATTTTATTGCAGTGTTTAATACTTCAATTGTTAAAAAAATCTTATTATGATTATTCATTTATTTATTTTGTTGATCAATTTTCCTTTAATATGAATTATTATCCATAATCATTCAATATTAAAAAAAAAAAAAAAAAGGCCAAAGGTGTTTAAATAATAGTCTAACACACAGTCAACAAATTCCTCATGTACCTTTTGCACATACAGCAACTGAAAGCCTGAGAATCTATGAGGAAATTTGGCCATTAAGGCCCTTCAAGTTTTTATTAAGAAACTAACCCTCTAATTTTATTTTTAATTTTTTTTTGATAAAAAATATGACCCGGCACAGATTAGGGCAAATAAGTATACTTATTTAATATAAAATTTGAACGGGATCAAATTATAAATAACTTAACTTATGAACGGGGTCAAATTAAAAATAACTTAACTTACAAGAACAACAAAACCCCTAGGCCATGACAAAATATATGGCCGTTTAGGCCAATCTCTTGAGCGATAAACTGATTTCTCTTAATATATACTACAAAATACCTAAGCCGTGACAAAACGAATGGAAGTTTGAGAAAATCTCTTAAGCGATAAACTGATCTCTCTTAAGATATATTGCAAGATATACTACAAAACACCCAAGCCGTGACAAAACAAATGGCCATTCGTGAAAATTTCTTAAGCGATAAACTGATCTCTCTTAAGATATACTACAAAACACCCAGGCCGTGAGAAAATATATGGCCGTTCTGGCAAAACACCCAGGCCGTGAGAAAACATATGGCCGTTCTGGCAAAACACCCAGGCCGTGAGAAAACATATGGCCGTTTGGGCAAAACACCCAGGCCGTGAGAAAACATATGGCCGTTCATGATGTTTCTGTTGTGTTTTTTAGCATAATATCTTAAGAGATTCTACTATTTTTCTTAAGAGATTCTACTATTTTACTATATTTTTTAACATAATATCTTAAACGGTCACTCAATTGTTTAAACGATTCTATTATTTTAGAACAATCTCTTTAACAAATACTCAATCGTTTGAGTGATGCCATTATTTTTTTCAAAAAATATTGATATAATATCATCTTTAACTATCTATTATGATACTTTTACAAAATAATAGATCAATTCCATAATAATGATCATTATAATATATTCATAATGTCTATATCTATATTATAAAAGATCATTATGAGTATTAGGGTTTAGGAAAAATCTCTTAAGCGATAAACTAATTTCTCTTAAGATATACTACAAAACACCCAGGCCGTGAGAAAACATATGGCCGTTCGGGCAAAACACCCAGGCCGTGAGAAAACATATGGCCGTTTGGGCAAAACACCCAGGCCATGACAAAACATATGGCCGTTCATGATGTTTCTGCTATGTTTTTTAGCATAATATTTTAAGAGATTCTACTATTTTTCTTAAGAGATTCTACTATTTTACTATGTTTTTTAGCATAATATCTTAAACGGTCACTAAATCGTTTAAACGATTCTCTTATTTTAAAACAATCTCTTTAACAACTACTCAATCGTTTAAGTGATGCTATTATTTTTTTTCAAAAAATAATGATATAAATTCATCTTAAACTATCTATTATGATACTTTTAGAAAATAATAGATCTTAAGTGATAAACTGATCTCTGTTAAGATATACTACAAAACCCCCAGGCCGTGACAACACATATGGCCGTTCGGGAAAAACGCTTAGGCCGTGACAAAACATATGGTCGTTCGGACAAAACACCCAGGCCGTGACAAAACATATGACCGTTCATGATGTTTTTGCTATGTTTTTTAGCATAATATCTTAAGAGATTCTATTATTTTGCTTAAGAGAGTCTACTATTTTGCTATATTTTTTAGCATAATATCTTAAACGGTCACTCAATCGTTTAAACAATTCTCTTATTTTAGAACAATCTCTTTAACAACTTCTCAATCGTTTAAGTGATGCTATTATTTTTTTCAAAAAATATTGATATAAATTTATCTTAAACTATCTATTATGATACTTTTAGAAAATAATAGATCTTAAGCGATAAACTGATATCTCTTAAGATATACTAGTATTTTGTTATGTTTTTTAATATAATATCTTAAATTGCGACTCAATTGTTTAAACGATTCTCTTATTTTAAAATAATTTCTTTAATAACTACTCAATCGTTTAAGTGATGCTATTCTTTTTTCTGGAAAATATTAATATAAATTCATCTTAAACTATCTATTATAATACTTTAAGAAAATAATAGATCAATTCCATAATAATGATCATTATAATATATTCATGATGTCTATATCTATATTATAAAAGATCATTATGAGTATTATACTTATATTGAATTAATATCTCTATTATGATGATCAATATAATATATACATCTTGTCTATACCACAAAAGATCATTATGATTATTATGTAGAATTGATATCTATATTATAATGATCATTATAAGATGTCCATGATGTCTATATCTATATTATAAAAGATCAACTCTATTACATATTCATGATGACTATATTAAAAAAGTTATTATGATCATTATATAAAATTGATAACTATACTACAAAAGGTAATTATAAAAGATAGAATTATTATATAAATTTGGTGTCTATTATCATAATGATCTTTCGAAAAGACAAGTTGAGCATTGGGTACTTTGAATCTATTATTACGAATGATCTCTTGAAGAGACAACTCGATCTCTTATGAATGTTTTGTAGTATATCTTAACAGAGATCAGTTATCATTTAAGATCTATTATTTTCTAAAAGTATCATAATAGATAGTTTAAGATGAATTTATATCAATATTTTTTGAAAAAAATAATAGCATCACTTAAACAATTGAGTATTTGTTAAAAAGATTGTTCTAAAATAAGAGAATCGTTTAAACAATTGAGTGACCGTTTAAGATATTATGCTAAAAAATATAGCAAAATAGTAGAATCTCTTAAGAAAAATAGTAGAATCTCTTAAGATATTATGCTAAAAAACATAGCAGAAACATCATGAACGGTCATATGTTTTGTCATGGCCTGGGTGTTTTGCCCAAATGGCCATATGTTTTTTCACGGCCTGAGTGTTTTTCCCGAACGGCCATATATTTTCTCACGGCCTGGGTGTTTTGTAATATATCTTAAGAGAGATCAGTTTATCGCTTAAGAGATTTTTCCTAAACCCTAATACTCATAATGATCTTTTATAGTATAGATATAGACATCATGAATATATTATAAAGATCATTATTATGGAATTGATCTATTATTTTCTAAAAGTATCATAATAGATAGTTAAAGATGATATTATATCAATATTTTTTGAAAAAATTAATAGCATTACTTAAACGATTGAGTATTTGTTAAAGAGATTGTTCTAAAATAAGATAATCGCTTAAACAATTGAGTGACCATTTAAGATATTATGTTAAAAAACATAACAAAATAGTAGAATCTCTTAAGAAAAATAGTAGAATCCTGAATAGAGAAGCATAAGGCAAAAAAGGAAAAAATAAAAAACAACGCATAAACAGAAGGCATAAAAGAAAAAAAAAAACAACGCATATACATATCAAAATTAAGCTATAAAGATTGATTAAAATATTAAATTGAAGATATAATTTGTTAACCCATGATGAGAGGAGGTGATTTATAAAAAGAAACTTGAAAATTTTTGGTTGAAGGTGACGAAACAAGCGCCGATGGCATGCACACGCTGTCAGCCCTCATTCCATCGCCTCTGGCCAAAATTTCTCGATCTTTTTTCCATTAATCAGCTCCCCTCGTCATGGGCAAATCAATTCTTCGATCAATTTTGAAGTCTCATAAAATTTGAATGATCAATTTTGATATTTGAATGTCTTTTTTTCTGTATTTTTTTTGTTATGTTTTGAATAAGTATATTTTGTAATATATTTATTTTTAGGGATCAAAATAAAAATTTTGAAAGATACATTAATATTTATATTTAATAATATTTATATTTTATTTATAATTAATTATATATAATTAATAAAAAGGCCATCTAGCTAAAAATTAAAACTTAAGGGTCATTCTGTTAAAAAAAAACTTGAAACGGTTATCCAATAAAAACCTCAGAATCTATAGATAAAACGCCGAAAGATAGAATTTTTCACCTCGAATCACCATTGTTGCATACATATATAGATAACAAAACCTAAGATAAACACAAACCCATTTGGGATCAGATTCATCAGGATGGTTTACATTGCATCTTGGGATGATTTTGCTGAAAAATCCCTACAATTGTTTCGCTCCGACCCAGAGAAAGTAAATTCTTCTATTTTTGAATTTTCTATATTTGTTTTGTTATATATTTGTTTGATTTGTGATTTAGGGTTGTTATTTTGCATTCTCGTTTATCTGATTTGGTGTGTTTCTCAATTGGGTTTCACAGACTCGGTATGTGATGAAATACAGGCATTCCGATGGGAAATTGGTTCTCAAAGTCACCGATGATAAGGAGGTAAGATAATGTATGTTTTGGGGACGTATTTAATTCACTTGTCTGTGATATTTCAATATCGTCAACTATTCGTATAAGAGTGTATGATTTGTCATTATTTGCATTTCGAGTCGTGGCTTGAATTTCACATCCCGGAGAGTGGATGGTATGTTGGGAGATTTCGATTGAGAATCTCGTAAATGACATATCAAACACGTTTACAAAATGCCTGAACCCGACATACAATTAGAATTTAACATTTTATAGCTGAAATTTCAAGTCAAACATGTCTTTGATCTATTCTAAATAGTTTTGAATTGGTCGTGGTGGTGGTGTTGTTGCTGACGTTGTTTTTGATGAATTTATACGACAAAACGAAAGAAGAAAAAGAGAAGGAGAGGGGGTTTTGTGAGCTTGATTTTGGTGTTGGGAGTCATGTTAGATTGTCTTCTTATTATTAAGTTGTTTCTAGTTGTGGAAGAATTGAAAAACCTTATTTTTGAATGATTAGAGCTAGAGGTCAATTCTCATTTGTTCATTATAACGTGTAATCAGTTTTGATCTCAAATGAATGAAGTCATGAACTCACACAAAAAAAGTAGGTTAATTACGGAAAACACCTCGAGGTTAAGACTGTTTTCACGGAACATCCTGTGGTATAAAAAATTACAAGTACTCCCTTTCAGTTGTGTTCGTATTATAGGTACTTCTAATTGCAAGTGGGAGTGTAATCAAATATTTGTGTGTGTGTGTGTGTGTGTGGTGGTTTGTTTTGGGAGGAGGGGGGGGGGGGGGGGGGGAGGTTGTCAAAGTGGAACAAAACCTCTTCATTTATACTTGGGACATCTTTTTGATAGATTAATATACACAATATTGAAAGAAATTGGTGGTGTAAGTATTTTGAAGAATTATGGCTGTAATGGGATACAATAGAGGAGATGGAAGGGGGCTATGGAGCCCTTATAGCGTCATTCATGAATTTCAACTGATGAAAAGAGTTCATAGTGTATTGTTGTTTTGATGAAACCATTTTCGCTTTTGTGAATAAACTGATCAATATTTGTTCCCCTAATTTCATCTATAGTTGAAGTTCGATAAGTGAATGATGAGTTCAATCAGCAAAACACACATTTAACGTTTTGAAAGAATACGAGAATGCCTTTACGAAGTCTTGGTTTACACTTTGATTGTTACCTCAGATATAATTGTGATTGCAGAGTATTGTCACTGCCTGATGGCTCTTTTGCTTTCTTATCAGTGTATCAAATTCAAGACAGACCAAGCTCAGGATGCTAAGAAGATGGAGAAGCTCAACAATATATTCTTCACTCTGATGGCTCATGGACCCGATGGTATTATTTTCACCGAACTTGTGTTTTTGGATTGATTAAGCTAAAGATTTCAAATGCATAATAATGAATTCGTTGAGCTTCTCTGAATAGTTTCGCGTTACAATGGATTTCAAATTCTAGAGCTCCCGTTTTGAGCTAGTTTTCGTATCATTGCGGTGGATTTGAAATCCAAATCCTTCGATCTGGACGCAAATTGAAGTTATTTTCATTTTCGACAACTGATTTTTATGGCCTGTGGTTGCAGTGGATGTATCTGAAGTTGGTGGAAAAGAACAAACAGAAGCTCAGCCAGCCAGGAAAGGAAGGGGAAGGAAACATTGATAGCATTTAGTTTTCTGTCAATTAAGAGAGAGAGAGAGAGACAAAATTACTTTCTCTTCATGCTAAAGTTATTGCAGTTAAAATATATTTTCATTTTAGTACCTACGAGAAATTAATATTTTCACTCAAACAATCCAACCATCTTCCCTTTTTCATTCCAGAACCAATTTATTCGAATGTAAAGATCTTGAAATTTTGAAAACAAAGTGAGAACAAACCAAACAAGGGTCTAAGTTTCACGTATGCACAAAACGGATTAGACTGTATCATATTATCATTCCACTTACAAAAACAATCAAAATACAAAATCTAATAAAATTTTAACTATTTAATTCATATACAAAACCCAAAAAACCCGTTTCATATAAGAATTTTCTGATCAAATATGGCTGAACCTCCATGAAATTGTCTGAAATGCTGTTGTTTCTGCACAGTCAAATCCCCATCAAGTACAGAAATTGTTGGGAAGACATATAATAACTAAAGTAAGAAAAAGTGTTTGGTTTGTTGAGTTCAATAGAAATTTTGGTCTCCTAAATTTTTAATTTAATATCATTATCAGTTTTTGTCATAATGGCCTAATCTGTCAAAAGCAAATATGGCCTTTATCAGATCCCAAAGCCCAGATTTGCCTCTTATATGCTTTTCTACTAGTTTTTGTTTTTCGGTGGACGCTTTTCTACTAGTTAAAGCTATATATATATATATATATATTGATTTAAATTGTTAGCTTGGCAAAAAAAAATTAATAAATAGAAAGTGTAAAAATATTAGTTTAAAATAAAAAGACCTTAGCCATTTGGTAATGTAGACATGAGATTGGGAATCGTATAATAACTAAGCTCGAGAAGAGAGTGGAAGGAGCAAAAAGTTAGTGTTGGAAGGGAAAAAAATCAATGTTTTTGAAGAAAATGAAGTTTGTAGTGTAATATAGTTAGAATCTATTCTGAAATGTTTTTTTTAAAATGAATTATATATGTTGCGTCGAAGTGCCAATGAGGCCTTACTTTATTGGTAAGGTGGCGGCGCCGTAACCTTAAGGTTATGGATTCGATTTCCTGCGAATGCGGGTATTTTTCTAGTTTGATACTAGCTTGTCTCTATTGTATAGTGGTTCGTATTTCTTTGTTATTTGATGATAAATTGTTTCAATACTTTATTCTTCATTTGAATTATTAGTTTTGTTGATTGATTGTAATAGATCATGGATGTAATAGAGTTGATTGATTGCAATAGATTATAAAAATGGCTTTTTATACTTCATAAAAATTTTATCACAAAAAAAGATTTTGCAGGCAATGGTGTTTTCATGCGACTATGAGTGGGAGTAGATTCGTAATCAAATTATGTAAAATCTAATTGATCCATCTTAAAAGGTGAATCCTTGTGGATATTGGCCTTGGTGATTGTCATGAGATAAAAGATCAAAAATCAAACTTTCTCCACTAACTATTTGTCTTAACCAATCTTATCTCATTATAATTATTGTTATTATAATCATTAGTGAGACTGTAAAATGAACTAATCAAGTGTTATTGATAAGTGTAGGACTATAGGCCATTATTTAATCTACTAATACATATCTTGGTGATTAATTGTTCCCATTGTGGTCTTTTCCGATAATGGAGCATCATGGTACAGCTGGCCACTGCGACATTTTAGTGCAAGAATGTCATTCAGTTTCAAGAAATGTAAGCTCGTGTTTTTTAAGGTGAAAGTAGCAAAGCCATTTTGAGAGAGAGAGAGAGAGAGAGAGAGAGATTTCCTTTTTTTCTTTTTAGGTTACATATATTAACCAAACCAAACAAAGAGGGTGGGTGAAGTCAACGTTTTTTTCTCATTGTGGGGCCCAAAGTCACCCAGACGTGATAAATTTTATACTACCATATTGGCTATTACTTAATTAATATTTTTAATTATTGAATTTAAATATAATAATATTAAAAAAAAATTATAACATTATCATATTCAATTCAACAATTGAAAAATACTATTTAAGTAACTTCAATAGCATTTCATAAGCCAATCTCGAGCACGTGATGCATTGCACTGTTGTAGAATGAAAATTTATTCTATGAACTCGGTATTCGGATTCCATATCTATATTCTTTTATAAAATAACAACATTCTCTAATGCTTTCCTAATGTATTTGGTTTGGCATTTTTTTCTATTTCATCTCTCGTATTTTAACTTGATATATTATTTATATTTCTTTTCTTGTCCCCCTTTTCTCTAATATCTTTATGACTTTATCTTTAATATATTAGTGTACTTTTTTTAAAATTTTCAAATAATAAAACTCAATTTAATTTTTAATTTTTTTTTATTTTCATAATATATAAATTTATATTTTAATAATTTTTTAATTTCCTGATATATAAATTGATAAATTTATTAAACACATGATTAAATTATGTATCATTTTTATTTCGCACATGCATAGAATATGACAAATCTACTAATATGAATTAAATAACTTATGGCGTGTTTGGTAGGGAGAAATATATGAACAAAGGAAGTAAAAAGAAGAAAATGAGATGAATGAAATCATTTTGCTTTGTTTTGTTACACGTAGAAAGTGGAAGAGATGAAAAATTAGCGTGCGCTTACAAAGTTTTTTCCTCATAAAATTGGAAGAAAAATGAAAGAAATAGACTGTAGTTATTTTTTCAATTTTTTTATTTATTTTTCTCTCGTCCAAACAAATATGTAGAAAATTAAAATTCACTATTTTTTTTTCATTTCATTTCCTCTCATTTTCTTTTCTCTGTTTTCATTCCTTTATCGAACAACAAATTGTTAGTGAACTAATGATATTTCAACTCAAATGTTTCGTATTTGACCCTTGTCTTTTGAGAGAAGAGATACAAATTTATTTATTTTTATTGTGACAAAAGTTATGCTTTGAAACTTAATTACTCTTGTAGTTAAAAAAAAAAATCAAACATATTTTTAGGTAAGTTAAAACACACACACACACACTTCAGTTTCATCTTGTAACCGCCGGTCTGAAAGAAGAAACAATTAAATACAGGCATAGATGCCCTCGAAAGCTAAAGGACAAGACACAAGTCTTTCCTTGGAAGAAGCAAAAGCATCGTGGCAATAGTAAAATATATTAAAAATTAGTAACAAAAATAGAAAAATGAAAGAACAAAGTCCAACGTGGACCCGAATTTTGAAATCTGCAAAACAGGGACGGCAGTTTCACTTCCAGGTATGCCCACTTTCTCTCTCCTCTCTCTATCTCTCTCTCTCTATCTCTCTAGAGCATAAATTTATTATACTTCCCGTTCCCGAGTATATAATAATGGTTTTGCTGTAATAGTAATAATCTGTAGCTTGTAATGATATATATATATATATATATATTAAAGATTGCAGCTTTTGCGAGAAAAATTTATGGGGGTTGTGTCAAGTCTCCCTGGCAAAGCAAAGTCTTCCCTTTCACACCTTTCAATCCCATTTTTTTTTTCCACTTTTTTTCCCTCCCATAAACGCCACCCTATGAACAGATTGAAAGAATCTAGGGTTTAATTTGACACCATTTTCTTGTAAAAAGAGGTTTAACTAAGGCCCATGTCTCTTAGACTTGTTTTTTTTTTTTTAATTAATCTTCACTCTTCTGGAGCTTGAGCTTTGTGGTTGTGGGTGTTTGATTTTTCCTGGGTTTTGATTTTCTTGGTTGATTTTTTCCATGCTTTTCTGCTCCACAAATGGGTCCCTTTTTTAGCTTGAAGATATTATGATTTCTTTGTTTTGGCTTTTGCCAGAAATGGGGGATTTGAGTGTTTGGGTTCTCATGTTTTTGCCTTTTTGGATAGCTAAAGATTTCTGTTGAATCATTATATTCAGCTTTTTTTTTTTCTTTTTTAAAAAAAAAAACCTTTTTTCCTTGCATGTTTTAGTTGAAGTTGGCCATCTGGGTTTTGGAGATTAGGGTTTTTTTTTATCCTTTTTCTTGATTTTTTTTTATCTTTCCTTAGCTGTTTCAGGGGTGGGGGCGGGGGTGATGGAGGAGGTAGAAAGGGCAAACAGTGTAGCTGTTGGGAGTTGTCATAGAGTGATTAACATCTTATCTCAACCACAAGATCAAAACCAGTTAAGAAGTTTAGTTCATCAAACGGGAGAAGCTGTTCACAGCTTCAAGAAAGTTGTTTCTCTTCTCAACTCAAGCTGTGGCCATGCTAGAGTTAGAAAAGCCAAGAAAATCCAAACCCCTTTGCCCCAAAACATTTTCTTGGAAAATCCCATTTTCACAGCAGATGATCACCGACCCAAACAAGCCCTCCAGCTCCTTCAACTTAATATCCAAGAAAATCTGTCTATCTCTAAGAATGCCCTCACATTAGGAAGCCCGTCTTTAGAATTAAGCTCAAATGGCAAAAATCTCCACCTTTCCGAACAAAAAGCGCCGTCTTTTCTCCAGCAACAGAGGCTTCAAATTCAACACCAGCAACAGCAATTGAAAAATCAGGCCGAGATTATGTACAGGAGAAGTAATAGTGGGATTAGCTTGAATTTTGATAGCTCTAGTTGCACTCCAACTATGTCATCCACTAGGTCATTTATATCTTCCTTGAGTATAGATGGGAGCGTCGCTAATTTAGACTCAAACGCTTTCCGTTTGATCGGTGGGGCCCGGTCTGCGGATCATAGCTCGTATCACAAGAGGAGGTGCTCTGTGAGGGGAGAGGATGGAAGTGTTAAATGTGGTAGCAGTGGTAGATGCCATTGTTCTAAGAAGAGGTGGTTGCTTTTAGCTTGTGTTTATTGAATTGCCACTTGGGATTTGCTCTGTTTTGGCTTTTAACATGCGTGTATGTGCGTGTGTGTGTTTTTGGTGTAAATAGGAAGCACAGGGTGAAAAGGTCTATCAAAGTACCCGCTATAAGTAACAAGTTAGCAGACATCCCGCCGGATGAGTATTCTTGGAGGAAGTATGGTCAGAAACCGATCAAAGGTTCCCCTCATCCTAGGTATGATGCGTAGCCGCTAGATTCTGATTCAAACGATTGATCATAGTATTCATACCAATTGTTCTTGTTTTATGTTGAATGTCTAGATTTAGTCTATCGAATTGCCTCAAGGTGCTTGTTTTTGAGATTGAGTTATTGTTTTAGTTTTTTTCGATCCTTGGTTTCTTTAGATGCATTGCTTAGAGCTCTGTTTTGATATTAATCTCTTAGCTACGATATAGCTATATAGAATGGTAAATACCACTACTTAGCGGCCTCTCTTTATCATCCTGATCTAGAATTAGGTGGTGCCAGTGAAAACACAAAATCAAGGTTTTTTGAATATTTCACCTGCGGTTAATGAATGTTTGCAATGCCTGCCTTCGCTTTTTAGCAGCTTTTAATTTCATCAGCGACAACTTTTGCTTCTAACCACTTTACTCCAATCTCTGTATTTAAGGACTTTAAAGAAAAAAGTTGAAGTTCTTGCGAACACCCCCTTACTAGTTTTGCTATAAGTTGGCGCTAAACCCTTTTTGGTTCAAATATCACAAGCTATTAAGTTTAGCATTTAATTTCGTTCGAGTAATCATGGATAAAAATTTATTTGTTGTGATGATCTCGTTTTAATCTGCATTCTTGCAGGGGATACTATAAATGTAGTAGCATGAGAGGGTGTCCGGCAAGAAAACATGTGGAGAGATGCTTAGAGGATCCGTCGATGCTCATTGTCACTTACGAAGGCGAACACAGCCACATGAGGGCGGTTTCACAGTCGACCAACGCATGAATATTTTTGTCTAAAGGTTGTTCAAGATCATGTTCGGGCCGTTGACTGCTTTTGTGTGTACATATGTTGCTTGGTCAAACCGAGGCCCGGCCCGACCCGAACAACGGGCTATTTCAAGCTTTGAAACATTGGTAAGACAAGAAACTAAACCAAGATTTGAAGGTTCTCTCATTGTAAGAAAAAGAATTTGCATCAAATCTTGAGTGACTCTCTTGAACTTTGAGAAAAATCTGAAGCTTTCTTGATGTTAATGTCTCTTTTGGGCATTTACTTTTGTCTGTCTGGTTAATTTTTACTGTTTTTGAGATACATACATATTTCACTTTTATATGCTTTTGTTAATGACATCATGGTAGAATCCTGGCCCCTAGGACAACATGGTTAAAAAGCCTTATGTTCTTTGAGTTTAAAGGTTTTGCACTTTTTTTATTATGTTCTGTGGTACTTAAATTCACAAATTATTTAATTTTTTTGGAACTTATTTTCCAATTTAAATAAATAATGCATCACTTGAAGGAATTATTATTATGTTCTTTTTTTTTTTTTATGTATTCAACTTGTGATTCCATTGTTGTGTATGGCTACTTTTCTGATGAAAATCTATTCCTCTGGAGGAATATGTTCCAAGAATTAAACTATCTTTTTTTTCCTCTTTTTTTTTATATTTCTTTTTAATGAAAAAAATAAACATGATTGTAGCATTTTGTTGTTACAAATCAAAAGTCAAAAAAGTATGTTTTGTTGTAATCGATATTCTTAATAAATTAAATATATTTATTTCATGAATTTTAATGATTAATATAATAAGTTAATTACAATTTGAAATAGTGATGAAGTTGTTGAATATATAATCTATTTTTTATATAAAAATATTGACTATTATTAGTGCATGCCACGTCATTATGTAATATTGCAACAATTTTCAAGGACAGGCGTGATTTGGCCTTGAAATATCCCACAATTCTGGTTTCTGTCCTTGTCATTAATTATTTAAAAACAAAAGTTACTCTAAGTAGGGGGAAAAAAAATGAAAATGAATAACAAAATTAGACTATGAAATAACATGTTTCATCTTCTAGAATCATGTCCGTTGTTGCACTTCTTTCGTATAATTCTGTGCTTTTTTTTATTTTTTATTATACTTTGTTTATATGAACGATACGATTTTTATACGTTACCTATCCGAACTTATTTTCGATCCAAAAATTTATCAAAAAATGAACATATGATTCTTTGTTTGGTGTTAATATTGATCTTAATGTTGCATGGGATTTTATGTATCCGATATTGACCCTTTCTCGATGAATTTCTAGAATGAAAATAAATTTCAATAGTTGAAAGTATATCATAAGAGATAGATATAGCGTGTATTGAGATAAGTAAAGAGAATTTTTAGAATTTTTTTTTCATATTATAAGTTTTTTGTTTTTTTTTTATCTTAATCGCTCATCAATATATATGGTATGTATTGACGAATAGAGGAGAAGATGTAACATCGTTTTGTAACAGATGATCCAGACTAGACCAATAGGCCCATGAGAATGTTCTAATTGGAACTTCTAGGCTTACATTATTCTTCATCGTACATTTGTCAAGTTTTGCTGCAATTGTGGTGCAGTTAATAGGCGTCAACCCACTCAAAATTGAAGCCCATTATTCCAATACGGGTCATTTTCACACAACACTAAGAATTTGACCCCATTTCTAGGAAACCAATCAAACTTTCTCCAAATAGCACTAATTACTTATTTTTCATTGGTTATTGTCTATGTTTCTTTAAAAAAAAAACAAAAAAATTCAACTGGCAATTTCTCTAAGATTTGGTCATTGATTTTTGTGGGGTTCAACCGAGGAAATTTCAATTTTTTTCATCAATTATTCAAACTCGATTGGCTATGTACATTAGCTCATTTCAAAGTCATGTGGTTTAGTGGTTACATCGTTTATAATCAAGATATAATAAAAATATAATAGAATATGTCACCAATTTATTGGAAAAAGTACTTCCTATGCTAATGAAATAATTAATCTCAAATTTAATAAAATACATCTCGCAATATAATCGGCATGAATTTTATTTATCGTATATTCGTTAATACATTCCTTTATCAGTTATTGTTGCTTTAATATTTGACATTTTCACTATGCTCTTTTATCCATCGAAATGTGATGTATTTGTGAAATTCAAGCCATATATAATGACTATTGCGAAACCACATATAGTTAAGGGAATTCACGTGCATCCCTGGCCTCAAGATTTTAACGGCGCTACTGTCTAATGTAGTCTAATAGAAAACAAAATACCAAGCAAATTTATAAAAAAAAAAATTAATTGACAGCGAACAATTTATTACATATCAATCAAGCACATCAATGTTCTCTGTAAAAATTAAATTATTACGTCGATCATCAATAATTTTCAATATAGAGAAATCATTATGCAAGAAAGACCAAACATTGCTATTTGGCATATTAATACGTACATCGGATATAGGATATAGAATTATTCATTAAATCACTATATAAAAGTAAGAACAATTGCATATATTATTTTTAAATAAAAATATTAATATATTAGAATTAATTACAATATAAAAATCCAAGGGCTATTTATGATGAATTGGGGAAAGAGGGTGGACCAATTATTTCGAAAATCAGTATGAATTAAAGTCACGCGAAGAAGAAAAATATTAATGATCTTATGAAGTCAGAAAATGACTTTTCTGAACCCACTTTTTGTCTTTCCCATTAATTATTTTTCCCACGCGTCCGCATATACAAATTGACTCAACAGTCCAAGCCTCCACTAAAACCCCAATTTATTTTACCTTTTTTTTTTAATACAAATGATTCGAGTTTTATTTTAATTATTGACTAACTAATGATGCAGAGATAGCCCGATGGGAAATTTGAAAATTATTCAATGAAAAATTAATTTGAAGAGTACTGAATTTCTGATACAATAATCAAAATTGTTGGCCATTATATATATATATATATATATATATATATAATATCTGTTTAAGTAACCTAATTTACGAAATCAAGCATACAAGTATCCTAAACTTTTGTAAATTTTTAATTATCTTACTAAACATGATTGATCATTGATGAACTAATCAAACAATTTTTTGATAATCATTTTAGTATTTTTATCAAATAAAGTGAATATGGTAATACGAATAATTATATTCACAAATCAATATATCAGTATAACGAAGGATCGTCTATCATAACACTCAAACATACAAGACCTCCACTGTACTATTACGAGTAATGTATGCACCGTGTCAAGATCCCGTATGTGAGGAGGATTTAATAAATATTCTCATATTTTTTATGTCTTTAGTCTCTCTCTCTCTCTCTCTCTCTCTCTCTCTCTCACACACATATGCATATTAATTAACCTTTTTTTTTTAACTCTTTTCCTTTATCTCATACTTTCATTTTCATACACAAAATTTAATAAATATTTACAACCTTATATTATTGAAACTCAAGATGTAATTAAATTGTATGTATTTCACTTTTATTTTGAACACACGTTGAATATGTTCAAATACTAATTCTGATTAATTCCCTCTAACATCCCAAGTTTATCTTGACATGCCAATTATGCAAAACACAAAAAACAAATAATACTATAACCATGTTTTGGGACAAGAGGCACATTAAAGTGTATATACATACATATATGGGTAAATTACGTTTACATCCCTTGAGGTATAATGTAATTATAAATTAGTTTCGCTTTTTAAAAAATTACAAATACCCCCTCTAGATTAAGGCTCTTCTTGTAAACATTAACAGAGATATCTAGAAAATAACTTTTCTACAACTATATTAGTTAACCAAGGGACAAAGAAATACATCTCGTCGATCTTGATAAAATTCCTCAATTAATAGTATTATTCCACCAACCTTAGTGAAATACTTTCATTTTATACCAATATAACTACCTCCGAGTATTACCATTTATAGTTTGAGATTGACACTACTTTTTTTATTGAAATATGTTTTATATATAACTTCTAAATCTTGAACCTGTCAAAACTGCACGAATCTCATCTTAAAATCTTGCCCAAAACAACAGAAACACAACTTGCAATTATTTCCTGCCTTAGTAAATGATGAATTTTGTTAAACTAACATATACCTTAGGGAGGTATTTATAATTTTTAAAATAAGAATAATTAATTTATAATTATATCATATCTCGAAGGGTGTAGACGTAATTTGCCACACACACACACACACACACACACACATATATATATATATATATATATATATGAATCAACTACATAATTAACTTATGCCAAATGTTAGCAAAACCCACTAAACGTAAACATTTTTCATAATTAGTTAGAAAACACGAATTAAATTGCAGTTTCATGCTTGATTTTCAATTGCTTCCTAGTTACTAACAATTATTGAGCGCATGCATCTCAAATTTGTTGATATTTATGATGAGTAGTTTCTACTATCTCCGTCTCATAATACATACCCCTTAAAATTTTCACACACAAGTCAATAAAAAAACTAATAGTGTGCCTTATTTGACAAATTTACCTCTTTTGATAACTTATTAAAAATACAAATGATAGAATAATTATAGAGGCTATGTCGGTGTTATAGTGTATATAGAAAAAATACATTATATAATTTCTTATTTTATAAAAATGGCATATATCTTGAAACAAAATTTATGGATGTAGCAATTTTTAACGTAATTACTGTCTTCATTTCAAGGTAGAGGGGATCAAAATAGATCAAACAACATATTATATTAGAGAATGGCGAAATTAAGTATATATTACTAATAAGGTTGGATCTAATATTTAACTTCAAAGTTTGCCATTGGATTTTTATAAAATAGAAAAATAAAATAAAACAAATATATGTTATATAATGCACTCTTAAATACATATGTATATATATATATATATATATTTAATAACAAGATGGACATACAGTGTTACTAGCAAGGGTAATAAATACAACCAAAAAGCCAACGTGGGAATCAAAGTTTGGTAATCATCATCTGTACAAAACAGTAAATATAAGCTGCCAATAAAGGACAAAAGTGGAAGACCGGGTCAAAAAGTGCGGCGGCGGAAGCCGTCAAAGGAGCGGCGCCGGCAGGTTCAGGTCGAACAGAAACTGCTTCTTCTCACTCCTCATCGGCTTCTTCTCCTGCTCATTCATCACCACCGCCCCCACCTCCTCCATCTTATACCCCTTGTACTCGGAGTTGCGCGGCGGCGGAGGGGGAGGGGGAGGCGGAGGCGCCGCCCCAGCCTCGTCGATCACAGGGCGGAGAAACTCCGTCTGCCGCCAATACGGCGCCGGCGCCGGCGGGTAGACGAAGTTCGTCTTGGCCTTGGCGCCGCGGAGGCTCCTGGCCGCCTCGTCGTAGGCGAGCGCCGCCTCCTCCGCCGTGTCGAAGGTGCCGAGCCACTTCCTCGTCTTCTTCCACGGATCGCGTATCTCAGCCGCGTACCGCCCCCAGGGACGCCTCCTCACGCCGCGGAACTGCGGCCCTTGAACGGCGGCGGCGGAGGCCGTGCTCCGCCACCGACAACGGCGTCGTTCGGAAGCCTTTCCACGACCATTTTATTTTCCAGTTTCGTTTAACGGGGAATGGGGGTTTTCTGTTTTTTCAATTGGATGGGATTGGATTAGGGTATTTATAGCTGCCTCAACAATTGCCGACAAGGTTTCGAGGGTTGTGATTATTCTCTTTCATTATTATTATTATTAATTTCTAATTACTGTTGTTAAGTCAATTTAGTTAAATATAATTATGGTTATTGCAGTAAATGCATGGCGTGCGAAAGAAGATTAAGAAATGGGAACGCTCATTCACGGGTTCGGCCGCCGCCAGGGTTTAGGCGACGTGTTAAAGTTGACGTCATTAATTGCAATTTTGGACCCCAAAAAAATAAAAAAAAAAAATCTTAGAATGGATGACATCAAATAATTTTTTTTTTATAAATTATGTGTTACTTTTCATATGCATGTATATATTTATGATACACTATTATTCCAATTAGTATTTTCGTGAATAGCACAGTGCACATGCTTGCATTTATATATATTAGTAATAATTGGGTCATTCGATGTATGTGTATAATAAAAAAAATCATATAATTTAATGACATATTAAAATTATTAAATTGGAAATTTGATAGTATATATATACTATCAAAATATTTTAAACTATTTTTAAGATTGATGAATTAGTTATAAATTAAAATAAAATAATTTAAAATTAATAGATTAAATAACAAATACAGAGAAAGTAAAAAAATTATATTGAAAAATATTAGGATATGAGAAGATGGGGAGAGAGTGAGAGAGAAAAAGGAAGAGAAAGTAAAAACGAATGCATAAAAAGAGAGATGAGAGAGAACGTAAAAAAAAATGACTAATAAAAAATATTGTTAGATTAAAAGTAGTTTTTAAAATATTATCCCCTTTATATAACAATAATAATAATAATAGTGTATATATATGTTTATGTATATATGTATTTTTTTTATATTCAAAATTATATAGGAACCGCTAAATTTAGATCTTGTATCGGGGTAATGTCATAGTTAAAAAAATAAATAAATTAAAGTTATGGGGGCTAATTAATTCGAATGCAGTTTCCATAAAAGTTAGAGTTGGATTTTTATGCCTACCTTCTGTATTATTTTGATAATAAAATTAAGCAATTTTTTGTTATGTGCTATTAAGATCAACGAAAGAGGAACGAGAAACACCAACGAAAAAAGGCATGCATTATTAAGAATAATGAGTAACAATTCGCAAATATTGAATTCTACTTGAGAAAGTGTGTTGTTATGGATTTGATTCTTTACAATTCATTTTTCTGATGCTCAATTCTTCATCTGTATAGATTTTATGTCTACGAAGCCAATAGAAAATTGATTGTAGCTCGTAAAATTTAGGTAATTCAAGAAGTAAATCTTAATAATCTTACGAAAAAAGGTAACCCGTAATTAAATTTTTATATTTTGTGTTTTGATAATGAATTAAATTTGGATTTAGCTAGTACAATAATCTGATTTCCATAAAGATGCCAACAAATTTTGACACCCCCATGGTTGGGTAATTTCTCACAGAACAATTGAAGTGAAAAAAAATTATTGCAATTATTATGTCCAAACTCCAAAGTGTGAAATTGGTAATATTTCCTCGGGATATACAGCCTAGTTTGCCCATTGTATAAGTGGTAGTAGTAACTGGTAACCTTAAACAATTATTTTAGGGTAAAATTGACTCCGACAGAGAGAGAAGAGATATATGTATATATATATATATATATAGAGAGAGAGAGAGAGAGGTGGTTGGGCGAGAATTAATGAGCGGCGGCGGATGGGCTAAAAGTCCTCGTATAAAACAATCAGAGTATATATATATAGAGAGAGAGAGAGAGAGGGGGGGGGGAGAGATTTTTTACATATATAACACAAAAAAGTATTTGTGTTAAAATTTGGCTAAATTTCATATTTATCCCATGTGGTTTAGCGGAGTTGTGCGAAACCTCCTATGATTTAAAAATAGGTGAAATGCCCCATATGATTCATAAAACCATGCTCAGGTATCCTAGGGCAATAGTGCCGTTAAATCCTAGTTGACGAGGTTAAACTTTGATAGGTATTTTTCGTTATGCCCCTTTATTTTGAGTCATTAGACTTTCATTTAAAAAAAATAACGATTGAAATTGATTTTTAATTATAAAATTAAATATAAAATATATATAAAATATAAAAATATATAATTATATATAAAATTAACTAAATTATAATAATAATAAAAATACACACAAACACACAAATTAACACACACTAACATCAAACACACACACTAACACACACTTTGCACACACACTAACATCAAACACACACACACACACACTCTGCGCACACATACAAAATCTGTGCACACACTAACACTACACAAACACACACTCTATACACAGACACAGCACACACGCATACACAGACACAGCACACACACAAAGTCACGCACACAACACACACACAGTCACATAGTCACGCACACACATAAACACGAACACACACACACAGTCACGCACACACACGAACACACACATTCACGCCTCCTTCCCCAACGACACCAAACTCGACAGCGGCGGATTTCCTTCTCCCTCGACGCCACCAAGCTCGACGACAGCGGATCTACACACGCATACATACATATATAGTTTTTTTTTTTTCATTTTTTCATCAAATCATGTAAAACTATACACTAGTTTGACCAACTCGAAGAGAGGAACCCATTAATGGTGACATTATTGAGTTTTAATAGGTTGATTTAACAGTTATTATGGGAGGAAGACGCAATAAATATTGTGGTGGATCTAGGGCTTTTGTTGCTTTTTTTTCAAATTAAATGCAAATGGTTTG
This sequence comes from Petrea volubilis, assembly GCA_026212405.1. Taxonomy (NCBI): domain Eukaryota; kingdom Viridiplantae; phylum Streptophyta; class Magnoliopsida; order Lamiales; family Verbenaceae; genus Petrea; species Petrea volubilis. The sequence continues at coordinate 1,033,603 of CM047876.1, read as the reverse complement.
AGATTTTGTTAAATTGATAGAGGGGTTTTGTTGAGTTAGCGAAAACGCATACACTGATGTTTTGAGCCACTACTCCGGTGGCGGCTCCGACGACAGTGGTGGTAAAAGAGTAATGTTGAAGATGGTGAAACAAATTAAAACTTAAAAAGTAAAAGGACCTATTTGTAATATTAGATAAATTAATTTAAGTTTATAAGAAAATAGGTATAATAGTGAATATGTTTGTATTTAAGGGTATTTTGGTCATTTTAATCTCTTTTAAAAGTCAATATGAAGCTAAATTACATACCCAAACGCACCCTATGCGCGTGCACCTCACTCTACGTTAACATTGGAAATTATGCAGTGTTTTTATAACCACACGAGTTTTTTCGCATATTTTTAAATCATAGGGAATTTTATGCAACTTCGCTAAACCACAGAGGGCAATATGGAATTTAGCCTTAAAATTTTGATCCAAAAATAAAAGGTTTAATAAACTAACCTAAGGTTTAATGTCGACTTCAATTAAAATATTTTTATTTTATTATACAATTAAAATTAAATGTAAATATATATATATATATATATATATTAATGGAAGTCGACATTCACACAATATTGACTTCCATTTTTATTTAAGAAAACAAAAAGAAAAACTGAAGTCGACACTGAGAATGTCGACTTCAGTAGAAAAAAAAATTGTAATTGGTTGTTATTTTTATTACGATTTGATTGAATTTTATCAAATACTCACAAAAAAATATTTATATGTATATTCAAAGGTTAATCTCCCATAATTACATGTAAAATCTAATTCAAAAAAAGTTGGACAAGTACGTGTCACCTACACGTACATTTAAATAATTTTATTGTACTTAATTGCAACAAATATAAAATTATAATATTTTTAAATGTTAAATTGTATATGTATATTGTTATTTATAATTATCCAAAACAATCAAATACTTATCCATAGTCTAAGATAAGATGTGCTATATCATAATTCAAATTAACTATTAAAATGATTATTAATTTTATTTATACTACCTTATTTATATTTCATGTTAATTACTTTGATTTCAAATTTTAGAATAAAATTTAAATCGAAGATATCATTTTTATCAATTGAACATTTGGAGTACTAATTTATTTAGTACATCCAAAAGTTTATTTTTTTGAAATTATTATAATATATAAATAAAAGTATTATTTCCATGCCTTAACACATGATAAGTGCTAGTTATGTAGTATTTCAAATAGCACATCAAATTTAGTATAAGTACCACAACTATAATTATGTAGACCTCATGTAGTTTGATTTTGATCGGGAATATATATATATATATATATATATATATAAGAGACGGTACCTCAAATAGCTTCAAAATATAAATAGATCATATTTGGAATCAAGGAGTTTAATCCTTAAATATGCGAATTTAAGTTTTATTAATAGTTTATATTAATTCAATATATATGTATATAATTAATAGTACACAATTCTTTATATCCCCACATAATTTCTTTTTAACAAAATCATTGTTTTTACTTTATTAGTTTTGTTTTTTACATAATGATATAATTTTTTTCATTGGTAAATTTTTCTAAAGTTCACACAATGTGCAGCCTTGTACTTGAAAAACGAAAAAAAAAATTTGATGGAGTCGACTTTGGCATTAGTTTTATTATTATTAATATTTTTGAATTAGATTGTACATATAATTATGGGAAGATTAATCTCAACACAACACTTAAAACTTTTTGAATTAGATTGTACATATACTTAAAAAACGGAAATTTTTTTTTGATGAAGATATCGACTTCGGCATTAGTTTTTTTTTTAATTTTTTCAGAATAATTTTAATGAAAGTCGATATTGTGGATGTCGACTTTCATTAATTTTTTTTTATATTAAAATAAAATAATATTATAGATTAATATTATTTTAATAGAAATAGACATTGAGGTTGACGACTTCTATTAGGTTAGTTTTTAAAATTTTTTATTCTTGGGTTAAAATTTTAACACAAATACTTTTTTATGTTATATTTTTTAAAAATCCGAGAGAGAGTGCGGTCGTTGGGGGAGAATTAATGAGCGGCGGCGGATGGGCTAAAAGTCCTCGTATTAAACAATCAGAGTACAATACGGATGTGGGTGTTGTTGCGCCCGTTTTGTCCTAAAATTTCACGTAATACACGCGCACCCCAATTATTCTTTTTGATTTTATTTTATTTTATTTACCTACAATTACTATTAACTATTGATTGGTGGGTGGGGTTCACACCTCTCGGCTGTTCTTTTCACAGTCTCTCTCTCTCACTCTCTCTCCATGCATTTATTCTTGTACGAGTTTATGATTACAAATCGATCAAAATTCATGTAATATTTATTTAGGACGAATTACGTTTATTTCTCCTGAAATATATTTTATTTACAACAAATATTTTATGTATAAAAAATTATAATTATTCCAAATTATAATTTATACTAAAAAAAATTAAAATTATCCCCAAATAATTTAAACAAAAAAAAATTAAAAAATTTAAAAAATAAAAATTTCAAAATATCCTTTTATTTACCATTTTTTTCTTTTTTATCACTTTTTTTTGATTTCTTTTTCTCTTTATTATTGTTATTATTATTTTTTTAAAATGAGAACCCCCCACCCCACCCCACCAGCCCTCCCTCTCCCTCTCCCTCTCCCTCACCAGCCCTCCCTCTCTCTCTCTCTCCCCTTCTCTCCTTCCCTCCCCCCCCCCTCCCCCAATGGTTGGTGTACTGGAGGACCAGCGATGGCGGTGGACGGTGGAAGGCAGACGGGCGGCAGCAGAAGGGCGGCGGCGCCGAGCGGCCCTCTTTCTTCCTCCCCTCCCTCCCTTCTCAATTCCTCCTCCGCCCCCCCCAATCGCGATCCCTGCCCCTCTCCTCTATCCCCTCTCGATCCTGCGATGGTGGCGGGCGGCGGAGAACGGTGGTGGTCGGCGGCAATCCTCTCTCTCTCTCTCTCTCTCCGCCCACTCTCGATCTCTATCCCTCTCCCCTCTCGATCTTGCGGCGGCGGCAGCGGACTAGAGAAGAAAAGAACAAAACAGAACAGGAAAGGAAAAGGAAAAGGCAAAGGGAAAAGAAAATAAAAGGAAAAAGGGAAAACAAAGAAAAAAAGAATTTATTTAATTATATATAATATATATTATAATCTTTTATATTTATAAAAATAAAATTTATAATATTATAAGATTTATTTTTTTTAAAAATATTTAAATATGTATAATATTTTAAAAATTATATATATATATATATAATATAACAAGAAATCATCTGAAGGGCAAAATAATCATTTCTACGTGGTCAAATTTTATTCTTATTTTCAGAATGGTATTTTTTGATAGTTCATTGCTTTTTTTGTGTAAATTATAATTACCCCCTTAATTCAGGGGGTAATTGTAATTTTCTGTACGTCGAGGTATTTTTTGTAAATAAGGTATACTTCAGGGGAGGTAAACATAATTCGTCTATTTATTTTATTAGATAAATATAGATGTCTATAATATATATATCTATATATATATATATATGAACAATGTGTTGATTTCAATTACATAATTGTCAACAATATAAAAAAAAACTTAAATTATGTATATGAACAATATATATATATACATTGATATATATGTATACGCATATGATATGAATAAAAAAAATATGATTAAGAGGACAAATGAATCGACCCATTTCTATATATCTACATATATATATATTTAAGTGAGATAGTATTATTTATCAAATTTTAATTAAATTGCGTCGAATTTGGGTTACTTAACTTTTTCAAACTATGTTATTATTATTTTTTAATTAATCAAATGGAATATAGTTAAGTTTTTCAGCCATTATTTCTGACAAGTAAAAGGACCTGACCTGGTCCACTTAAACTTAGTGCCTTATTGCGCTTGCTCCCACTTCAGTGGGCTTCTTGAGTTGGGCTTTGTTGGGCGTCCATAGCACATTGGGCCCGAGACATTTGAACTAGACGTTGTAAAATTAATAGGCCAATCCAGGCCCAAACACATCACCGAAGGCAAATATACAACAGCTGGGCTCGTTTTCTTTTATTATTGGCGGCAAGTCGGTGGGTTGAATTCTTTTAGATCGGATTGAAAATTGGTTGAATTTCAAGTGAGTTCCACTGAACCGATTGTAATCGGGTTGAGTTGGTAATGTGTTTGACTCGGATTGATAATAAGTTGGTGCGGATCCTTAACATATTCAATTGAAAAATATATATATGTTTTGTTCAATATAATTTTATATAATTTTCAAATTGTCTTATATATATTTTTATTTTGTATAGACACCTATATCAATTGTTTTTCAAACTTGTGAATTATTATCAAGTTATAGTTTTTCTTTTTGAACCTTTTTAAACCCGCTTGGACCCATATATAATCCGAAACATTTAAAACACATAAAAGCCAAACCCCGTTTCGACCTATTTATAAAATTTTAATATCCAACCCAATCCAAAATTAGTTAGATTGGTTGGACCCATTGATCTAACCCCATTGTGCCAACTCTAACTTTTAACGTTAAAATTTGGGTAATTTATTTATGAGTGATTTAAATATGCAAATCACTTAAATTTTAACCATAAAAATGATGAAGGGGGATTGAAAATGGGAAAGCATGTTCAATTTCAAAACTAAATGTGAATGGTGTATGAATTTATTGGAATGAAATATAGTTATATTTGATTTATAGTCACATAGCTAGGAATGTCCGTTGAATTATTGTCGATTCTATATTTTTACACTTTAATTGGAAAAATTATCGATGAAAAATATATAATTAATTCATTTTTTTAGTATATTGCATTAAGCACCCAACATTATGGAGTGTTTTGCACTTTGGTATCTAACCTTTATAAATGTGCACTTTGGTACCCAACATTTATCTTTTGTGCGCCAATGGTATTTTTTCACTATTTCGATGAAAGCTTTGTGAAATATTCGAGCATATTCTAGGGAAATATTAAAGAATATTTCATCGGAATAGTATAAAAAATACCATCAGCGCATAAATGATAAAATATTAAGTATCAAAGTGCACATTTATAAACGTTGGATACCAAAGTACAAAACACCCTAAAGGTTGGGGTACTTAACACAATATACTCTTTGTTTTTTTCGATGTTTCATCATTTATACACGCAATATACAACAAATTAACTTATAAACATGTTTTGCTATAATGCTGTCATTTAGATATGTAATTATGTCTTTCATTTATAAGTGTGTATATATAAACCTCCAATATATGTATATATATTAACTTAAAAGAGTAAGTATATTACACATGCATTTAGTATTGCATGCGTTGATATCAACCTTCTAATTCAAAGCCTATGATATATATAATCTAAATATTATACCGAACACGCATCAAATTCAATATATGTATATCATATAATATATAATCATCATGTATTGTCAAATATAGATATTAAAGTATTCTAGAGTGATGGTTAACATTTGTCATCAATATATTTTATGTTTGAGTGAAATAGAATTTCAATTACGATGTTATAAATAATATTATTATTTTCAAATGACGTTTTTTAATCATTAACAAAAAAAAAAAAGAAAATTAAATAAAAGAAAGGGAAAAGAAATCCACGAAGGTTAAATGTAGATCGTGTTATTTCATGTTGTTATATACTCAATGACATTACAAATCATTATAAAATGATAATATGATCGGGTAATAAAATGAAATGTTGATACATACGATAAAAAGATTCACAATTGAGTAGAAATATATACCTGACTGAGGTAGCATTTAGAAAATAACGCTAGGCTAAATGAGTTTGAGGGTTAAAGAATCACCGACTCAATATAATGATTTATTTAATCAATCAGTGAGATATAAGTATAATTAATAGCATGTCATAAGAGAAAAACTGGAGAACAAGATTGACACATTTTTCAAGATAACCAATACTCCATTTGTTCCATAATATTAATCGTTATATGTTTTTTCACACAAACCAATTATGCTAATAAATAGCCTTCTTTTTAGCTAAATTTAAAATGATTTGACAAAATTACCCTCCTCATGTCTCATCAAGTTCCATTAAAAATAATAAATGAGGGTAAATTTTGGGGAAAAAAATCGAATGCTCTTTTGAAATCTTCAAAGTGACAAATATTATTGGACAAAAAAAAAAATCTTTAACACGACTAATATTATGGGACAAAGGGAGTAGCATGTCATGAGAGAAAATTTGGAGAATAAGATTGACACATTTTTCAAGATATGCAATATCTAATTGGATAAACTACATTAAGCACTCCAACATTTAGAGTCTTTTACACTCTGATATCCAATTTTTGTAAATATGTAATTTGGTACTTAACATTTTATTATTTATGTGCTAATGGTATTTTTTACACTATTTTAGTGGAATATTCCTCAATATTTCTCAGAATATTCTTGAATATTCCACACAGATTCAATTGAAATAATGAAAAAGACCATTAACGTACAAATGATAAATGTTTGGTACTTAAACGTACATTTTCAAAAGTTGAGTATCAAATGCAAAAAACTCCAAATATTGGGGTGCTTAATGTAATTTACTCTATCTAACTTGTACAATAAGATTGACAACACATTTCAGGATATCAAAATTTACTTATTCTATGTAGTATTACCATACAAAGAGAATAAGGAAAATTTGTATTATGAGAAAAGTTGTTATAATTCCACCTCAATTTTCCGATGTTAGTAACATTGTTTTGCCTCGGGACATAAAATTTATCTTAAGTTGTTGTCAATCAAACTATTTTCACTGCGACATTAAAATTTTGGAGCATACAAATATTTTATTTTTGTTTTGCTCTTCAATGCAAGTTGAACTAGTGCTCTGCTTGCTAGTCAATCTTGTTCTGTTATATATATATATATACATATATATATATATCTACATTATAATGGATTTAAAGTACATAATATTAACATGATAAAAAATTAAGGACATATACAAGGTCATTTATGTTGTTATATATCACATGGGATATTACATAGGTTTATGATCATCAAAATTCATCAAACTATTTATTGTTTTCCTTTTCACTAGACTGCAAAATAACTAGAGATTCATCAAATATATTGAGGTCTATACTGTGTCACAATGAAACAACAATTGAGATTTGATATGTGGATTCATCAAAAAAAACATGCATATGATGGAGAAATATTCATTTGCTAAACAATACATTTGACAAGTATTAATAGGAGATTAATATTGGTATGTGAAAATTTACTCGAACAAATGCACTTGCTATATACGGAGTATAAATGTCTTGTGTTTTTACCTATCAATGCTTTAAAATACCTCGTAACACAATTTCATTTTATTTTTTAGCGATCAAGACTATTCTAGCCTCAATACTTTAAGAAATTCCTATGTTTCCATGATAGGGTATGTATCGTGTTGGGTGCACTAATTCGAATTATACTTTTATGAACATGTTTGATATTGTATCAGAAGCACAAGATGCTAAATTTCTTAAATTAATGAACCCCACATTTTAAAACTTCTCTTGATTAAAATTCAGGAAATTCACCTCATAGGTGATATTGTTATAGAGCACGTTATGGAATTTGAAATTCAAGCCGAATTTCAAGCCACATCATTCATAAAAAACCCAACACCAAATCAAACATGTTTATAAAGTAATTTCATGAGGTGCAAATGCTATATAAGATGTAATCAAATATGTCATATGTCAATCATCTATTTTCATTAAGAAAAAAATGTTACTATTTTAAAATATTTGTCCATAAGCGTTTAGTTTTCTTATGATTTACAAAGCAAAAGCTTGTAGAAGATAAACCACACGATAAATGATGCTGAAATAATATCACAATTTTTGAAAGAATACTTGATAAATGATATGCAGACATAGATCTATGTTTCGTCCAAGAAGTACAATACCTATGTATTCATGGCGAAAATACAATTTTTATACAATTCTTTTACATTTTGAAGACAAAAAACTAATTTTCACGAAGAGGGATCAATTGAACGTGACTGATTGAAAAATAGTTATAAAACCGATATGCAATTTCATTCTATCAATCATATATTATTGGACTTATTTACCATACTAGCAAAATCAATAGTATTTCTAATGTTGACTACTGGAAATGGAAGTCACTTAGCAATGAATAATATATTCCATACTTTCAGAATGTTAAAAAACATTACATGTGTTGAGATAAACAAAATGTAATTTTATTTCGTAGCATAACACGCTGTGCAAGTAAAAACATTTTATGTAAAAAAAAATTAAGCCCAATATATTTGTTTGCTAAAAATACACGAACATACATCGTGTTCGTTTATCATTGATTGTTTACTAACAACATTCCAAAATGAGAAAAATTAGGTATGAAACTAATTTATTGGAAGGATTTGTATCAAATACCTTATTGAAACTACTCACAAGTACAGAGCCCTGTGAGCGCGTTCATCTTCAATTCATTTCAAATCCATCTTTTTATAATCAGAGATCAGGTGATTTCCACGAAATTGGATTCGATAGGCTCCTACATTAAGATACTATCACAGCGAATGTTAAAATCAACGTTGCACTCTAGGCATTTCCACATAATGCTCCAGAACCGTAGAACGCTCCATGAATGTTCATATTTCGACCACTTCACATTTTAGACTCGATATCTCCCACACTGTGACTTGTCTCCATTCGAAAAAATATTCCCTAGAAACCTTATGAAAATCCCTACAACATGAAGTTTATTTCATCAAAATCTACAAAGTGTAGCTCAAGTTATTAGTAGATCAATCAAGCACAAAAACACAACTATGGTCCAAGCCAAGAAGCTTTCTAAGCACCCCAATCCATGCCCTCACTCATCAAATGTCCACCACCGTTGATAATATCCCATCCCACGGTCCAAATTCAAAATTTCACTTCCACCAATCAGATTCTTTTTTCAGGATATAAGCCCCTCAAATGAGCTCATTATTTAAATCAGCCCATTTTTTTTCCAATTTCACTCACCCAACTAATTCCAATTAAGATTCTATTGTTATAGTGCATAGATCCATACCCAATTTTCCCAATTCTACGAACCCTAATTCTCCATGGCCACCACCGAGGAACCAGTTATCCCGACCGAGGTAGAGGCTGAGCCACCGGCCGCCGCGGAGGAGCCGGCCAAAGAAGAAGCTCCTCCGCAGAAATCAACCAAAACCAAGAAAGGGGCCGCAGCTAAGGAGCCCAAGGAGAAGAAAGTCCCTGCTCCGAGAAAGCGCAACCCCCCCACTCACCCCCCTTACTTCGAGGTAATTGAATCATTGTTTTATGTTGAATTTATTGTTTTTACGTGATTTGATTTGATTGGAAATGGCATCTGATTTTTTTTTTGTGTGCATGCAGATGATCGAGCAAGCGATCGTTACGCTGAAGGAGAAGACGGGATCGAGCCAATACGCGATTACGAAGTTCATTGAAGATAAACAGAAGAATTTGCCGCCCAATTTCAGGAAGCTTTTACTTGTTCAATTGAAGAAGTTTGTGGCTAATGGTAAGCTTGTCAAGGTCAAGAGCTCGTACAAGTTGCCGTCTGCTCGTCCTTCCAAGCCGGCCGCAGCTTCTGCGCCGGCGAAACCGAAGCCTACTGCCGCCGCGAAATCGAAGCCCAAAGCCACCGCTACCAAGGACAAGAAGGCGGTCGTTTCCAAAGCCAAGCCGAAGGCTAAAACTGCAGCTGTGAAATCCAAGCCGGCGGCTTCCGCTGCGAAAGCTAAGCCAGCTGCGAAGGCTAAACCTGCTGCAAAGCCGAAGGCGGCTGCTCCCACCAAGGCAAATCCCGCACCAAAGAGGAAGGCACCGGAGAAACCAAAGATTGAGAGGAAACAGCCGGCGAAGGTGGCGAAGACGGCAACGAGGTCAACCCCGCGGCGGCATGCGGCGGCTACCGCTGTTGCAAAGAAGACTCCGGCGACTAAGAAGGCGGCTCCACCCAAAAAGTCTCCGGCTAAGAGCGTGAAGCCGAAAAGCATCAAATCTCCGGCGAAGAAGGCTGCCGGAAAGAAGGGAAAGAAGTGACCGCGGAGGGTAGTTTGGGAAATGAGATTTCCGTGTAGGGATAGTATTGTAAATTCGTAATGGGTCCTCTAATGGATTTGCTGCTTTTGCAACCCAGAGTCTGATAGAATCGGAGTTCTATTTTTTTGTCCTTTTTTGCCCTCTCCTACATATCCTTAGACTTATTTTATTTGTTTCGTTAAATCTTTTAGGTATTTGAAACAGTTTGTAGCTGTACTCATATGTTCAAATGCATTCCGAAATGAACCTTTGGAGCTTGTCTTTTCCTTCACTCTCTCTCTCTCTCTCTCTACATATATATATGTATATGTTAATAATTGCTTCATTTAAATGATGATAATTCCAGCGCATTGTGATGGATTGATTTTAAAACTGTAACGCTGTTCTCCCAGTAACGCTTGGATGGTTAGGGTTTACTTGTGGACGGAGGGGTATGGTACTATGCTGCTCTGTGCTGTGGAGGTCGTTGCATGTTGAGATGGCGCTGGGCAATGGATGCGTTGTTTGTACGCCAGTTTGGGTGGTTGCGTGAGATGAAGTTTCTCATACGCGGAACATAGCCCTGACCCCGATTCTCACAGCAAGGCATGTGGGTGATGTTTATCAGATTGTGGGTCAGGTCAATTCTCTATACTTGTTCTTCTTTCTCTCTATCCTTGCAGAAAGGCAATCTAGATGCCCATTAATGTTATTTCTTGCATTGCATTGTCCATGCTAGATAACAGTAAAGCTCTTTTGGATTCACTGGCTGTGGTGAGGCTAATGATCTTGTGTTGTTTAATTGTGTGTGGAATTTCTGTGCTTCTTATAGATGCATTTTTGAATCACACCGAACACATCTGGAATTGACTATAAGATGTTGAATACTTAATGACTTCTTGTTGTTTTATACCACATCGATCTTCTGCTTGCTGTTTTAGAAAGTTTTGCATTTTGTTTGGAAGTAGCTAAGGCCGTGTTAACTGCATCATTTTTTAACTTAAAGGCTGCATGAATTGTACATTTGAAGATTTAGACTCTAGGTTTTGGATGAACTTTGCCTAAGTCTTTATAGATCTCTCTGGTACCTATTTTAATTGGGTACCTATTGAAACTAAATGGCTCTTGTTGATGTAGGTGAAACAAAATGTATGGATTCCCTAGCAAATGATGGTAGAAGTATTTGTGCTGGGAATGTGCTCCTGGGTCATCATAAGATACACGGGGAAACATAGCAGCCATTTTCTGAATATGATTCCTGGACTTAAAATTTACAGTGTTCTCCTGATTTGATAAGAGCAATGTATTCTGAAATTTTACATACTTTTCTGGTGTTCAATCATCAGCTTGTTTAATCTGCCTCTGTCCTTCAATTGTCTATATTGGGGCTAGGAACCATTTTGAGCATTTCTTTTACCCTCGGAATATATATTCTCATTCTTTTGGCTTTTGAAGTACCTATTTCTGTATTTCTAATGTTCTCAATGGACAGATGTCTACTCTGCATAAATGCATTTCTTTTGTACTCTTACCATCTTTCCATTTTCTGTACCTCTTTGCTCACTATCTTTGTGGTGTAAACACAAGCTCATCTATCACTTCATTTATTGACTTGTTATATTCTTTATTTAGCCAAGTGACACATGGATCAAGAGCCACTTCTAAATAGGTTTGCATGCTCGTCAATCACTTTGTTTAACTAATGTATCATATTCTTTATTTAGCCAAATGACGCGAGTAGTAAACGTCACTTATAAATATTTTTGTCTATATGTATGGGCATATTATCGAACTTTTTTATGTGATCCAGATGCACATTTTGGCAAAATCACAAGAATTTAATCTATTATTTTCTGTTCAAGTTTGTCAAATACTGATGCCTCTCTGCCTTGTGGTTAGTGAAATATGTTTTATCTCTCTCTTTGTGGAAATTGCTCATATTTTTGCACATTTCTGTTGAATTCCTTGGCTGCCACATTGTTCACCAAAGCTTTTGCCACACCAGTTTAACTTGAATATCAAGAAACAAAGGCAGGAAATCTTTGACACAGCTTAAGTTTATTCTCAAAATTATAATGAGAAATAGGAATTTACTTTAGAATATTAAGTGTTGATGAGCCAGCAATCGTTCTCTGGGGTGAAGTTCCTGAGGAAAAATTTATCCATATCTGAGCATGTTTATGCGACTGTCATTTGTGTTTGTCAAGTGACTTCAAACATTTGAAATACATCCGACCTTGTTCTACATGGAAAAAAGTGAAACTAAATTCATGGCGCAGCTTTTATTTATTTGAACCTTTTGCACAGTTGATTCTTAATGACTGGGTTTAATGAATATCCTCTAGAATATATATAAAACTCTCTTAATCACATACAAAATTGGGGACAGTGGAACTCAGGGGACTTGCTGTTATGTTTTCTAGTGTGGTATTCCTGAAAAGCCTGCTAGAATTTTTCCCCTCCCATATATATAGCAGCATGTAGGAAGCTGCACAGTTTGAATTTCAAAGTGATTGATCTTTAGGTTGAAAACTCTGTCAAACCTCATATCCTGATTGATTCATCTATCCTTTATACATGCTTGAGCAGCAATGTTGTCTTGTTGACTGTCAGTGGGTCGAATCAGAATCTCAATCTCTCAACATTTTGAATGGAATACTTAAGCTCTTTTTGAATGTTCAATCTTGTAGGTGATAGAACTATGTCTTTCCAGACGGAACCTTTTTGATAAGCTGGATGGGGGTTCTTGTAGAGCTCGAATATGGATTCTGCATCTTCATTCAATCTCCCTACCACTTTCAAACAGCAGATCTCATCTGGGTCAACCAACAAAGTCTTGTCTTTGTCTTTCCATCCTATTAACTTCAAAACCATAATTTAAACGTTAGTATCTAGTATATTTGGACAAACATCATTGGCATACACCAAAAAATAGAACATAAAAAATAAAAACAGGTAAAAGTTGCTTGCTGAGAATGAAAATCTGAGTTTGGACGCTTGTTGGCTGTTAACTTGAGTTGCTAACGCAAACAAGGAGAGTGATCGTACCTTAGGAGGGCCTTCCAAAGCATTGGTACAGTACAATCTAGCATTGTCTACTAAGTGGCAGTATGTTGTGAATGCATCTGCAAATCTTTTGTGTGATTTTAGCTGTGAGTTCACCCTTACTGCCCTTCTACATATTAGAGCTCTCCTGTGAAAGAAGCAAGGATAAATTGGCAGCTCTGTCAAATTGGTTTAGATATGCATATTTTGATAGTAACTCATAAACAAGTCCCTTAGCAGCATAACTATACTAAGAGATTGAGTAAAAGCACTACATCTGGTTTCCATTGATTGAGAACTGATTAATTATGAAAAATTATGATAGCACTATTAAGTATGGTGCACATACCTTATTCCTCTAATAACTGCTAAATAAGCATCACAAACAACACCAACCAACTCTATTCTGTACGGTCTTCTCTTGTTAGCTCCATCCTGCTGTTGTTCTTCATCTTCAATTTGCTCCCAGTAGTTCTCAGTTACAACACCATCTTCACCTGTCTTGTATCCAACTCCCATACGATATCGGCGGCGGTGAACATTCCTGGCCATGGTTATTGTCTGCACAACAAATGGTAGCCATGAAAGAGTGCCATCCATTATCACATCTCGCCCTTCATTCAGTGCTGTTACAAGGAGGGATGATGCTGCATCTGCAGATGATTGGTGCACCTATAAATGCAAGTAAGTTCTTAACGTCTTTGAAATACATATAGTGATACAAACTAGCAAGCAAGCAAGCCTTTTTAGTACTTAAAATGACGGATTTTGTGTTTAGATGCATACAAGTTCAGCAGTTTGAAGCATGTCATGGTGGTGGCCTCTTGAGTTGAGGGCTTTGTAGATGACATCTGACTCCTTGAAAGCATCTGCCTCTATCACAACAGCATTTCCAGATGCTCCAGCCCAAAATGGTCTGTTTCATTCCAAGTGAGTTCTCAAACTTCATTAGTCTAATGTCTAATATTTTCTTTCTCTGCAGTTAATATACATGAGATTGATTGATCTTCTTTCTTACTCTTTGAGAATGTCCTTGAGCACGGTACTCTTGCCGGCCCCCATTCCTCCACCCATGAGGAGGAGGACAGGACTTCTGTCCTTATGAGCCATGGGAACCATCACATCTGTGCACTCTGAATCATCAAGTGATACAAGTCCTATGGCTTTCATCTCCTCCACTAATGTGTTGAACACTCTAGCCACCTTCAGATTCCTTGTCACCCTTTCAAATCTCTGTTCTCTTTATTTTATCAAAGAAAAGATGGATCAATTATAATGAATAATCTAATATTGTTGAAATATTAACTATTTATGCAGTTTCTTAATGTGTGTTGTGTGTGTGTATATATATAGTGAAGAAAAGTCGAGTTGAGAGAAGTTGTTTTTGATTTTCTTGAACTACTGATGATATAGTATTGCTATCTACCTTGTGGCTGCCATGACAATGTTCCTGAGCTTCTTTTTTGGCTCATTGTCGGAACCCAGTGCCTGTGCATTGATCAATGATGGAGGGTAATACTTAATTTCTGTGAAATATATATGTTGCATGATTATATTGAGATGACGACGATCTTAAGATGCAGAAACACATGCCTGACTGATCATGTAAGAAGCATGTCTCCAGTGAAAGGCAAAATAACTGAGAATACATCTCTCAAACTCTTCCACCATTTTTATGAAGAGGGAATCTGCATCTGGTTCTGTTGCAAAATATTCGTACACTTCCTCTTCACACCCTTCAGCTTTCCTGATGTAATTTGAAGCCAACTTGCAAAGATTCGGGCACTCTCTGTGGGTGATCCCCATCTGCCTGGCTGCTCTCACACATCCACAAAAACACAGAACGCTCACAAGGTTATGAAAAATATTGCTTATACATATATTGTATGTATATTGAACGTGTATTATGTAAAAGATCTGACGGATGCAATTACCTACATAATGAGAGAACTTCTCGATGCTTCTAACCTGGCCGGTGCTGGTAAGTCTTATCCGGGGTACGATTCGTTGATCTCTTGTTTTCTTGAGATGATAATGCAGAGCTGCTGCTATGATCAGTCCGACGGCAGAGGCTATGAGGATCTGTGTAAATGTTGTGGTCATATTTGTGTTCATAATATCTGCTCGAGGAGGAAAGCATTGTCATTAATTAATTATGTAACATTTGAATATTCAATCTTCTCCATTTTTACAAGATTTTGAGAACTTTTAAGATGTAAGTAAGAGATTTTACCTTTCATGTCTTGGTTTCAGATGGCTGAGAGAGAGAGAGAGAGAGAGAGAGAGAGAGAGTTTTCCTAATAATTTGGCGAATTGCATGTTTGAATGCTTCAGCAGTTTGCATTTCAGTCGTTATGGTTGTTTTTTTTATTTCTCTTTTTGTAAACGGAAACACGTGTGTTAATGCTATTGTTGTGAGTAACCCAAATTACGGTGCATTTGGTGGGAATGGTGATGATATACTGGAACTTGATCCTTCTGATTTTATTCTTGAAGATGTAATCCCAGAAGCCGGGGCCCAAATGTCAAGCCCAACAACATAAGTCATAATCCCAGTGCCAATGAAAGCCTTACCGTGGAAGTTTCATAACCTCACGATTGTGGGATTGATTTTTTGTAAATGCAAATATTATTTTAATTTAATACAAATTTATTTCTATCTGAATAGTAGCGTGATTGATTGTAATAGTTATACTTAATTTGGAATATTGATGTAAGAAAACGATTGTAATGATGTAACATACTAACATAGTTTTACTCTATGTTGGGATTTTGGGCGATATCATGTCAGCATTAATTCAATGTACATACAAAAAGCACAAAAAAAGTGGGAAAAGTTGGTTAATTTGATTCTCCTCCTTGAACAATCGATCTAAACAACAGCTTTAAGGCAAACTAAAGAACCAACATTTGGCTAACTCAAGTTAATCTTAAGGCCTCTGTGCAATTAACTAGAAGTCTAGATGTAAAACTAGTCCATTTAAATACAAAGAGACCAACAATACATGCCCTAATGCTTAAAAGTTGAAAAGCATCTTTACAGGGGAAAAAAGGATGGTGCCCATAAATTCTATGATTCTATGATTGCCTATCTATATCGGTGTAGCACACGTTGTTCTAAAATGTCCTGTCTGGTAACACCGGCTACAATGCACGACCCGCTTCGTCTGGCTTCGTTCTCCCGACTGCGTTCGTCTTTTCCTAGGTTGTCCAGGTGGCTTCAATGACTTTGGTGGGTTCACAACAATGTCTTCAACAGATTCTTGATCACCTTCAGACGTCTCCGGCCAGAGAGTTCTATCCGGAATAGGATGTAATGTCTGAGAGTATGCCTTGCGATAATTAGCCACCGTAAAACAGCTCTCAGTGAACCGATGAACATTCTGCCTGCAAGAAAGGAGAGCCGCCACAGCATGAGAACACGGGAGCCCATATACTTGCCAACCCCTACATAAACAGCATCGGTTGCGGATGTCCACAATATTGGTCCCTTCATGAGATATAACTTCAAACTCAGCGTCATTGGCTCTCAGGACCTGATAGGCTTGCGCGCACTCGAGCGCCTCAGAGACCTGTCTCTCAGCAGAGGGGACCAATATGGATGTCCACTGCATGCTGGCTTCACGCCTTTCATTAAACCAAGTCATCAGCTGCCGGCGGATAGACTCCATCATTTGTACTATGGGAAGACCCGAAGCTTCAACAATCCAAGAATTGAGGGACTCAACTATATTAGCAGTCAGAATTCCAAGACGGGTCCCCTCAAAGTGGGCATTGGACCACAAGTGAGGTGGAACCCGTCTCACCCAATAGGCGGCGTCTTGGGATATCTCTTCTATCTCCATGATTTTCGTGTCGAATTCCGTGACAGTGAGAGCATTTGCAGCTTCCCATAGAAGGTTGACAAGAAGACTATTGTTGAACTCCTTCCGGAAGCTCTCGCTGAGGTGGCGCATGCAAAAACCATGAAAGGCAGTTGGAAAGTTCAACTCTACTGCATCAACAATGCTCTTCTGCCTATCAGACAAGATTGTCAGCCTTGGCATATGTTCAGTGTTGGTATCAAGAAGGGTGTGCATCTCAGAAAGAAACCACATCCAGGATTCGTCATTCTCTTCGTCCACAACACCAAATGCCAAAGGAAAAAGCCGCCCGTCTCCATCAAAACCTGTAGCGAAAAGAAGAGTCCCGAGGTACTTATTTTTTAAGACAGTCCTATCAAGTTCCATAACCGGGCGACAAGCATTCAAGAAACCATATATCGAAGCCTGATATGAAATAAATAGGCTCTGGAAACTACTGTCCATAGGATTGACACACACTGATGCCATACTCCCTGGATTTGTTCGTTTGACTTCGTTGCAATATTGTGGCAAAAGGCGATAATCCTCTTCAAATGAGCCACGAAGAGAAGCCATGAACCGCTCCTTCCCCCTCCATGCTTGCTTGTATGACAAAGTTATACCATGAACGCGATGAATCTCCTCCAGGATCTCTTTTGGCTTGTAATGTGGGTTTTCCCTAAGGTGTTGTTCCACGGAACTAGCAACCCACTGAACCGAGGCTTGCTGGTGACCAAGATGTGCTATTCCACCACATTTGTGCTCTGAATGGATAGTCCTAATGGTGAAAGTGGGAACACCAGGAAGCTTAGCTGCATGAACCCGCCAAGGGCATCCCTCACTAGCACATTTGGCAGTGAAACGAGTCTTGTCGGACTTGACTGTCTGTATCTCAAAATGCTGAGCAATTGCCATATCCCTCAGTGCCCTACGACAACTCTGCACATCAGGAAACTCTTGGCCAACAGTCAGTTCTTGCATAGGAGCAGGGATCACCGTACGAGACTGAACAATAGGAGAAGTGATCACAAATTGAGGCTGCTGGATGGAAAGATGCGAAGCAGAGATGGGACTCACATCAGGGTCATGATGAACAATAAGCTGCACGTCATTGTTAATCTCACGATTGTCCATAGCAGCCAAATCATTACTCTCTGCAAAGTTCAATTCATCTCCCTGTGAAGTAAGAGTCAATGGCTGTTCGCGGTTGTCTATGCCACTATCACTATCATCTTGAGTCATTCTTGTTTCTCCACTTTCAACATTTAATACTTTCTGATCAAACACATCATACTTATTCTCATGTTCGCAGCATTGATCATACTCATCATGATATTCCCCATCCCTACCATGTGGCAGAGCCATTTCATGGTCAACTGCGGGAACAAGAAAATAACCATTACCCATACCCTGTCCTAAACCAATCTCATTATCATCAACACGCCGTAAATCCATATCAGGCTCATGGTTTTCCACCAACGTTCCTAAGGACCGACTCCGTTGAATCACCATGTTATGACTACGCCCAAGACCAAAGTGTGGGTCCCGAACAAATGCCATATCGCGCCCTTGACCAATTGCCAGATTCTGATTCATCATTTGTTACATTAAACTAGCTGAACTTCGATTCTTCAATTCTTTCCTCGCCTTCTCAGTCTATCCACTGCTAACCAAGTACCAAAAAATGATTAGATAGCCCAAATTCATCATATTAGTTCATGATCTTCTAGAACTCGAGTATAAAAATCAATTAATCAGAAACACAAAGCTCCATATAATAACAAGAACAACTGGCATAGGAAAACAAGAAGCACTTAAAATCAACAAAACCCATTACACAAAACCCTTAACAACCAATTAACCGCCAAAAAAGGGACCGACAACTGGAATTCAGGAGTATGCAAGACAATCATTTACAACTCCACATGGGACCCAAATCCTAGTCAATTTTTCAAAACAAAACAATGAAAAACACACAACTCATTCAGTAAAACAAGGCTCGCCGACCAACAGATTCGACGAATTAGAAACCCTGATTAATGGCGCTCAGGAATTAAAACAGCCTCGAACACATCGAAACCAAAGTTTCTCCAGGAAAAAAAAAAGGAGAATCAAGAGAATGACATCCAAATCAATCAATCAACCAACACGAGCAAAATTAGGGTTTACATACAAGAATACATACGGATCGAAACACGCACAGCAGACAAATAGTAGAGTTTAATTTTTGGCGGGCAATACATATACATACATTAACTTCGCATGTATGTAAGAGAGAGAGGGAGAGGAGAGAGAGGGGAGAATTGAAAATACCTGGAAAAATGAAGGGCAAAGGAAAACTGAGACGTCGAAGGCGGTCAGAGAAAAGGGTATTTAGGTCATCCCACTCATCTTCCGTCTTTCACTCTTTGTAGAATTCCGATATTGCCCCTCCCGAGTCACTTGCCCCAGAAAAGGCTAATTTTGGAATTTCACATCTTTCATAAACAAATATTTAATTAGCGACATCATGTGTAATATGAAATACATTACATAAATTAGTCAAATGGCACATTCAATGTGTGTGTGTAAAAAAAAATCTTATATGTAAATTTTAATAAATGAAATTATAAATATTTTCTATTTTTTTATATGAATATAATCTATTTAGTATTTATTAAATTTTGGAAAAGCGAAAACTAAAAGAATTAAAATAAGATAAAAACATATATTTGGAAATAATTATATAAAATATTTAGAAAATTATTTAATAATATGAGGGAAGAAAAAGGAGAGAGATTAAAAAGGTAAAAGAAAAAAAAACATATATTGGAGGGAATACGATAGAGAGAAATTACGAGAACGAAAATTGAAAAAAGAAAAAGAATAACAAGATGATAAATTTTGATAGATTAATATAATTACTAAAATGGTCTCTCCCTTTATATGAAAGTATAGATGGTATATAAATGAAGAATAAGTCCACATCACACAAATATTTTAGTCAAGGTATCTTATTTATAAAATTAACCATATTTGCATATTTATAAAGTGCAATAAAGAATATTAGTTAGGAACTAAAATGCAACTATAAGAATTAATTGACTAAAATATCCTTAAAAATCGTTATGTGCATATCGCGTAACATAAAATCTCTCTATTTTTCATCAGAAAAATGATGTCAATGATTATTGTACAAATAAAATTATATTTTGCGATCAACATATTTCTTTTGAAATATTAAGAACTAAAGTGAGATAAATTTTACACATTAAAAATTGAAAAATGGCATTTCTCCAAAATATTTCATATAACTTAGAAACTCACCAAACACCACTTATTAAATGCATCATGTGATAATCCATAACTTAAAAAAATTTAAAAATATTATATGGACTTGCATAAATGAAGAAACTAGTATACTTTATAAAAAATTGTTGGTAAAGGAACCTCAATCGAAGTTAAACCATATCATACACTTGTATTATTTCACAATATACATTTATAACAATATAATATATTTTTTTTATGTATTGTATATTTTTAAAATATTATTTATAGTTCAATCTTTAGTAATGAATCGAGCACATTTCAGTAATGAACCTTGACTCTTGATAGAAAGGAGCCATAAAATTTCAAATATGGTTATGGAGCGAGTGAGTTAAATACATTTATTGTATTTATGATTATAAAATAATGATACTGCATATAGAGTTATTTGGATTTGGGTTGATGAACCCTAAGAAGGTTAGCATGTGGATGTTGGTGGAATTCTTGAATGGTCATGAAATATAAGCATTGATTCATGAAAAATTGCCACCAAACATAGGTAGATAATGTCAAATTATTATCAATTACCAACTAGTCTAGCGAGATAAGGCATTAAATCCTCTAAACAACGTCCATGATTCAAATTCTATAATTGTGAATGAATCAGTTGGGTTAGGAGGGTTGTGTCCATAATGGACTTATGCAGTATGCGATCCAAATTAATCGAAAAATGAATTGAAACCAAATGACTAAAACCAAAATATTATAAGCAATTGCCTCAAGGAACTATTAATATTTTCTTTTTGTGGTTATAGAATCTATTTTTTATTTTGCTCAACTGTACACTCATGGATAAGATTCTCTATTTCAAAATGATACTCCATCTCTTATTTCATAATTTACATTCATACAATGTATATAAAATTACTTTTTCAATTATATACTTAATCTGAGATCTTTTTATTTGACGTGTATTCATAAATTAAAACAAAAAATAAAAAATAATTTGAAATAGAAAATTTCTTGTGATCTAGCCATGATAACAACTACTTGGTCAAAATAAGTATTTGAATTAGCCACCTAAAGTATCTTAAAATTATACAATAAATTACCATTGGTTACATGTATTCAATAATTATGACTTCTATTCTCTCATTAATGATGTTTATTGACTAATAATGATATTTGAATTGCTAAAGTGCAGTTTGATAGTGTGATGAAAAATGATAATGTAAGTTATGCTATTGATAATCAATTATGCTCGAATTAATAATAATTTAAAACTATGTCTATATTGAGTGATGAGATTTTTCTTATCATTTACATCAATTTTTTTTCTTAAGACACTTCAATAATTGTCATTACCCTTTTTTTCTTTTTAATTTTAACTACACAATTTTCAATCAATTAGTCGAATAATCTAAACTCAGCTACTGTGAAGGCCCATATAAGAGCGCTCTATCCAATTTAATTGATCAATTTACAACTCTAATGTCTTTATTTATTTTTTTATTACAATCAATTTAAGACACCCTATAGATATTAATCGAAAAGACACCCCCCACACACTTGCTCAAGGTGAAATAGAAAGAGAACAAGAGGGTTCGAACTCATAAATTCACCGATGTCGATTCGAACTCCCAGTGGCACAACTCCAATGTATTTAAACTCTTTACTATTACTACTACAAAGTATTTTTATTATTTTGAAACTTATAAAAATAATTATCATATGCATAATTTTTTTTTTTGTCATTTAACATATAATTAATAAAATCTATAGCTTTATCATTCATATTATCTTTAATTTTCTTTTTGATTCTCCACTAAAACACCAACCCCCCCCCCCCCCCCCCCCCCCCCCCCCCCCACCACAAAACAGACACACGCACACAAATTAAAATAAAATCCAGCTGAAAACAGGAGAGAAACAAAAAGAAAATGTGAAATTGAAACAACAATAATTAATTAAAACTCAGAAAAATCATTGTGAGATCTACACAGAGAATTACAGACATGTTTTCTTGTTCTTCAATGGCAGACAGCCTGGGAAATCTCAAAATTCAGTTGGTTTCAACGGTTAGTCATCGTCCGAGAAAAAGGATAGTTATTAATGGGTGATGATTATGGCTTGTCATCAGCTTCATCTGTTCATCTCTGGTTTTTGCATTGACAAGCACTGGGTACCCTTTTTCTTGTCTTCTAATTTGTTCTTATGTACTGTTCAATGGCATTGATTGATTGTAGTTCTTGGGTTTTTGGGTTGGTGCTTTTACAAGTGATTGTTCGATAAAGCTTGCATTTTCATTGATTATGGGCTCCTATCATGTTAAAACTGATTAGGGTTCTTTTGTTTTTTATTTTGCTGAAGCTCGTTTGTTTGTTTCTCGATATGGATGGGGTGTGTATTTAATGGCGAATGTGGCGTGATGGCTTTGAGTTTGTTTTTTTCTCTTGTGCATTTTAACAAACGGGTTGCTTGCTTCTTTCTTTTTTGTTAACCCATAATTTGTAGGTTTGACTTCGCTTTAGCAGTGATGTTTTGTTCTACAATTTGTTTATTTTCTAATTGTTTTCAATGTCACAGTTCAATTGACTCAGTACTACTGATTTCCCAAAGGAATTTTCTAAGTCGATGAAAGATGAGAAGTAATGTAGGATTGTATTTGTAATCATGGCTGCTGAGATTTCATCTCTGAGAAAGAGCAGACACCGTGGATTCATGACCGTCTTGTCATCCGCCGCCTGTGAATGGTTCTTGATATTTTTGCTTTCTGTCAACGCATTATTCTCATATCTGCTCTTAAAATTTGCCTGCTATTGTGGACTACAAACACCCTGTCCTCTATGCTCGAGGATCGATCATCTTTTTGGGAGAAAAAAATCAGAATCTCATTCTTGGAGCCTACTATGCAGTAACCATAAAGAAGAGCTATCATCTTTAGTACCTTGTTCTGTCCATGGTAAACTTGCCGACATTCACAGGATGTGCGAAGAATGTCTTCTCCCGATTGCACTGCACAAGAAATCCAATTCTGAGTCATGTAAGTTGCTGGTTGGTAAATTGTGGGTGGATGTTGAACAAGCTGTTTTACAAAACTTGATGTTGAATAAGCATATACAGATTGGTTCTTCGGTTTGTAGCATATGTTCTTGTTGCAACAAGTCTTGGAGGCCTAAATCTAATGCTGGAAGATTTCTTGAGGCTAGCCTAGTAGGTTTTGGGGCGTCTAAGGCCAATGCTAAGCCTCCTCTGCCTCGTGGGAGGGGTCGGAGTCGTTTCTGCCAGTCGGGATAGCTTGAAGAGGCTAAGGAAGAGATTCATGGGGCCCACAGCAGATGAGCACGTTGAAGAAAGTAGTATTGTTGGTACATTGTCTCGTGTAGGTTGTACTAAGCTCAAAGTCTCGTCCGATTCTGAGTCAGAGTACCCATTGGATGATCATGTTATTGGCAATTATGATGATGGAAATACAGGTTCTAATGAAATTAGACGTATTAAACCTGAATATGATGTTGAATTTGGCATTGGGCAGCCTATTAAAACAAAGCAGACGCATCAAGATTCTGAAATGAAAGATCACCCTGGTTTGCTTCATTTAAATGAGCCCAAGAATAGTTGATTCTACATCATTGGATTCCTTGCTGAAGCACGGTTTGATGGAGCTTAATGGGGCAGAATCTTTTGGTAAACCAAGTCATGATTTGACGTCCGAGCCAATTTCATTGGATCGTGTTCCTCAGCCACCCATTGAAAGATCAACTGGGACTTCTGATTTTTCTTCCGACACTATGACGATCAGAGATAAGCGTAAGCTCTAGATCCTCCTCCACCCCCCACCCCCCTTTTCCATGGGTGTGCATGTAAGCATGCATATTATCTGTCTCTGCAAAAAATCCCGAGCTCATGAGATATAGCATTATTCTTGCTCTAACTGAAGAGATGTATTTGCAGCAATAGATATTGGGGGAACCTCTGGAAAAGTAAATACATCTGCAACCGTCCATACAGAAGCTGCTTCAGGAACTTCGTCTGATGACACTCGTCCATCAGAGTCGAATGGTAAGAAGCCAACTCACTCATTAAGTCAGACTACTGAAAATATGGAATTAGCATGTTATAATGCAGTTGAGCCAATTAATCCCTCTGATTCAGCCAAAATTGAAGAAGATATGGAGTCTCCACCACAAGTATCTAATTCTGAGGTGGGCTTATTTCCAAAAGTCGAATCAAGAAAAGATGAAGATTCTAGCTATGAATCTTTGGATGGAATGAGTAGTGTAAGTGACATCGAAGGTGAAAGTATTGTTGACCGACTGAGACGACAGGTCGAACACGACCGGAGTCGCATGATTTCTTTACACAAGGAATTGGAGGCAGAAAGAAATGCTGCTGCTATAGCAGCAAACGAGGCGATGGCCATGATTACAAGATTGCAGGAGGAGAAGGCTGCGCTTCATATGGAGGCTCTCCAGTATTTAAGAATGATGGAGGAGCAATCTGAGTATGATATGAAGGCACTTGAAAGGACTAATGATCTCCTTAATGAGAGGGAGATGGAAATGCAAGACTTGGAATATGAGTTAGAGATCTATAAAAATAAATATCCCGATGAATCGGGAATAGATGATATGGAAAAACTCAAAAGCCAACAGTAATTATGATTTCATAGACCGTTCGGTGTCAGCCTTTGAGGATGAAAAACAATACATCTCGCAGTGTTTGACGAAGCTGGAAAGAAAACTAAATCAAGCCTGTTGTAATGGGAAATTAGAAGAAAATGATGGTCACTGTGAGAAGAGCTATAAATTCTCAGAAAATGGCGGCGAAAAAAACTCAAGTATTTTTGATAAGGAAATTGCAGTACTTCGGGACAGGTTGGAGGCTATTGAGAGTGACAAAGATTTCCTCAAGCACGCTGCTAACTTGCTACAGAATGGGAAAGACGGGCTGCAATTAATTGAAGAAATAGCTCGTCATCTAGTAGAGTTGCGGAGGGTAGAATTCAAAAACAGATGACCATCCGTTGTTCGATGATTTCAGAGTAATCATTTGCTTGACAAGAAGAAATTAAATCTACATCATGAATTTAAAAGGGTTTATACCATTACTATTATTTTTTCAATTAAATGAACTAGTTAGGTGAATGCATCATGTTTCGAGTCGCCCAGGCTCAACCCATTTCAAACCCATATCTGCATATCCCACCGAACCCTACCCGCCCATTTGCCACTTATGTGTTCAACTCCCATGTGTGCCTATTTTTCTGCGTAACAACAGTTGATTAGTCGGTTATACATTCTTCGTACTTGGTAGTTGTTAAAGACTTTGTTTGTTGATTGTTCTCTTGCTGTAATGGTTTATACTATATCGTTATATCTAGTAGTTATGCTGATCCACATACACTATTTGTTAAAAACGCAACTGCAAAAAATCCTTAGTGAATATGAAAACGTGTGTGAACTGATTACTAGATTGCCATTTCATGTTCCAAGTTCTAAGGGTTTCTTATGCAAATGATGATAGAAACCCAAGTATAAAGATTACATGAATCTTGTTTTCTTGTGCTTTCTCTTAGCTTTTTCTAATGCGTTTGCCAGATGAATGAAGGAGAGCTCTGTAGCAGAGATACGGTCCATATGGGCGGCTACAACAGCGCTAATAGTTCGCCGGAGCCAAAGAAGGAGAGGAAAGGGGAGAGAGGAGAGAGAGAGAGAGAGAGCTTTCTTCTTATAAAATCAGTTTTTACTGTAGAGTTACGGGTGAAATGTTCATACTGTATAGCTTTCATGATTTCTTGTTATCTAACACCAAATTTTAGTGTGAAAAAATTGTCCCCCAGAGGGAAATATTGAATGAATTGATTGTAAATTATGAAATTTTACTATATATTTTCTTCAAACAAGATATTAGCAATGGAGTATCAAGAAAACTTTGTTTTGTTACAAGATACTGGTTATTTATTTTAATAAATAAGCACACGAAATAAGCTTGCTAACAACACTACTATAAGTTTAAGCAAAAATTAAGCTATTACTTTATTCGCTGAAAATTATTCTTGAAATATTGTTAGAAAAAATGAATTTGATCGTACTCGAAACACCATTGACTAGTTTGAAGCTGAATTGAAACTTGACGTATGATTCTTGTATTTATTCCTCACTAATATAAATTAAATGATTAAAAATAATATGTTATTTCAGCAGTGGCTGAGTTAGAATCCTAAATTTATGAGTACATTTATTAGTTACAGATTACAAGTAATATAAATAACTAAATGAAGAACAAAAATTAAGAGTGCATTGAAGAATCAATTGTGCACATATTAGTTACGGATTACAGACAATATAAACAAGGGCAAATTACTTCTACAACTCTTGAGATATAGTGAAATTACAAATTAATTCCTCTTATTTTCAAAATTACAAATACCCATCAAATTTTAAGACCTTCTTGTAAAGTTCAACAAAAATGTCCAAAATATAATTTTTCTACCACCATAGTAGTCAACTCGAACACCAAGAGATGCGTCTTGTCAAGCTCGACAAAATCCCTTAATTAGGTTTGTTAGTCTACCAAACTTGATAAAATAATTTTACTTTATTTCACTACAATCAATACCGAACCACTACTTTTTTTTTCTTCTTAAAATTGACTTGGTATGTACCTTTCACATTTTAGACTTATCAATATTATACAAATTTCATCTCAAAAACTTGTTGAAAATACTAAAAATATAACTCTCAATTATGTCTCGTTTTGATAAGTAGTGAATTTTATTAAGTTGATGATACATACCTCAAGAAGGCATTTGTAATTTTTAAAATTGTAGAAATTAATTTATAATTATATTATATCTCAATGAATATAAATATAATTTGCCCTATAAATAATTAAACGAAAATGCATCAAAAGGCGGTCAGTCAGATTTAATTACATATATATGAAATAATTTTACTGTCAGGGGTGATCGTACACCCTCTGAACTAATTTTTAGTTTTTTTTAAAAAAAAAAAAGAAAAAGAAAAATCCTTAGTATGACGTAATATATTTTGGACGAGAAAGTTTACCCTTCTTAACTTATCAAATCCCAAGTGGCGCTTGGACAAGTGTCAATCCATAAACCGGGCAACGCTGTTCACGCGTGAACTGGAAAACAAGAATTAAAACTAAGAGAGAACAAATAATTTTCATGCCCAAATTATGAATTTTTGACAAAAATCAAACAGACAAATTTCAATCTTAAAAGTCTCGATGGAAGTACTATTGTGTTCAGATCCAATGAACCAGAGTTTGAAAATCACATGAAGCACGAGTTTCTTTTTTTCTCAGCTCAAACATGGTACAGATTCATGAACCCCACTTTTAGTTTTTCAGGCAATTGAAAAAAAAAAAAACTCTAAATCTTTAAGAAAACCATGTTCTTGTCTCCTTGATTCGGTGCATTTATCATGTTCTTGTAGTTTTCACCTTTTTGACTTGGTCCCGTTTCGTGATTACGATTACACACACACACACACACACACACACACACAAAACACACTAGTATATATGGGTGAAGATAACTGAGGGTTCTAGATTCTTGATTTAGTGAAGCCTAAATATCCTAAATTTTTGGTTTTCTTGGATTTTTATTTTTCTTTCTTACTTTTGATTGGGTAAACCTTAATTCTTGGATAACTTCAGAGGTGGGGTTTGTCTAAAAACCTGTTCTTGGTACTATCCTAGGGTTCTAGGTTTCAAAAATTAAAACTTTTCGTAGGGGTTTGTAATAAATTTTAGCTTGTTGGCAGATTTGTGAAAGTTGTTGCCCCAAGATATATCATAGGTTTGTTCAAACTTCAAAGATATCGTAGGTTTACTTTTATGATCTCCTTTTATTAGTTGTCCTATAGATTAGTTTCTGAAGACTTGGGGATTTTAGGTGGCTGAGGTCAAATTTTTGTGTCATTTTGAGATGGGAAATGAGTTGTGGTTGAATGAAGAGGACAAGGCACTAGTGGAAAGAGTATTAGGCCACGAAGCAGCCGGATATTTCGCGTGGTCGGCCTCAAACAACGTGTTGTCCGAATTTGCTGCACCCGTTGGTGATCTTGGTGTGCAGCACACCCTCCACACAATCGTTGATCAATCCGAGTGGATGTATGCGATTTATTGGCACGTGTCGAAGTCAAAATCGGGTAAATCAGCCTTGATATGGGGTGACGGGCACTGTAGAGAATTGAGAGAAGGCGATGAAGAGAATGAGGAAGATGATAGTTCATCAGAAGGAGACAGAAAAAGGGTCCTCCACAAGATCCATTCTTGTTTTGGTGATAATGTTGCTGATAAATTGGACAAAGTTTCAAATGTGGAGATGTTTTTTCTTACATCTATGTATCTCGCCTTCCCATTCGATAAGCCTTCTATTCCTTCGCAGTGTTTCAACTCTGGTAGAAGTATTTGGAGTTCTGATGTGAAGAGTTGTTTAGAGCATTATGAAACTAGGTCACATTTAGCAAGATTGGCTCATTTGGAGACCGCTGTGTTTGTCCCGATAAAAACGGGCGTAGTGGAGATAGGTTCTAGAAGGTCCATACCCGAGGACCGGGGTGTCATCCAATCGGCAAAATCCATTGTTGTGAAACTGAATAATTCTACGAAAGCCGTCCCGAAAATATTTGGCCAAGAACTCAGTGTTGGAGGTGGAAAATCAGGTCCCATAAGCATTAACTTCTCTCCCAAAGTGGAGGACGATTCCGTCCTGTCATATGATTTGTATGGAAATCCATTGAATGGGTCCCTAAATGATAGTATGGAGCAAGTTAAGGATGATCAGTTTAAGCCTAGAAAACGGGGCCGGAAGCCTGCTGATGGGAGGGACGAACCGTTGAACCACGTGGAGGCCGAGAGGCAGAGACGGGAGAAACTGAACCAGCGGTTCTACGCATTGAGGGCAGTGGTTCCGAATATCTCGAAGATGGACAAAGCGTCCCTTCTTGGCGACGCGATCACCTACATCATGGATCTTCAGACAAAGATAAGGATGATGGAAGCAGACAAAGGGATTGCAAATACTAAGGAAACCATATGTTCGGCACCGGATATAGATTTTCACGAACGGGAGGAACATACGGTTGTGAGGATGAGCTGTCCTCTGGATTGCCACCCGGTGTGTGGAGTCGTGAAGGCATTGAGAGAGCGACAATTGGCGGCGCAAGAACCGTCGATTTCTTTAACGGATGGTGGTGAAGTTGTTCATAGATTCTCCATTCAGACAGAAAGTGGCGTTGAAGAGCATTTGAAGGATAAGTTAGCTGCAGCCCTCTTGAAATGATACGAATTTTTAAGGTTGTCCATACGAGGCGTAGTGCGGCCATCCCGTTTATTCGCTTGTAATACCGTGTGTGTCTGTCTGTCCGTAGAATAAAGGCGTATGTAGTTGCTATCTGGTTAACTTATACTGTTGTATTGTGCTTAATTGTGTTGTACGCAAAGTAAACATAACTTGGGATTTTCCGATTCCTATGATTTCTTGGGAAATCTTGATCTGTATCGATGTCTGTATTTATACATGTGTACACACATATTTAAGGTTGTAAGAGATTTCAGTTGTGATTATATGAAAATGAGGGATGTATCTTCTTGATTGATCATGAAAGCATTAACTTAAGAGGTGAGGTCTCTGTAATTATGAAAGTTATAAGGGGGGCAGCTGATCTTTTGGGTATTTCAGAAGGGGTGTGAGTGTAATTAACCCAAAAGATTGGTATTGAGTTGAACTTGAAATATATATTTCAATTTTATGAACAGGACTTGAATGCTGACTTGAGGATTTTCAAAGAATTTTAAATTGAATGAGTCTTGAGGAACAAGGTTTTGGTTAAGCCAATTCCAAAGGGTCACGACCAAAAATTAGTCCTCAATTGGATAAAAACATAGTCCCTATCATGAATTTGTTGCAACGGATCAGCTGTTTTTAAAACAGAATTACTTATTTTTTGATATTACTTCAGTGAAAAAAATTATGTTTGACTGTGATTCTTTCAAAAAACTGAAGTTAGGGGGAAAAAAAAGGCTCAAATGTGGCTCTTTTTTAGAAGTTAAACAGAATAGCTTTAAATAAAAATACATTATAAAGCACTTTTAATTATTTCGTCTAAATGCAAAACTGCTTAGCTTAGGGAAAAAAAAATTCTATTATAAAAAACATCACTTGAAAATCACTTTTTTTTAAATTTCATTCAAATGGACCCTAAAAAACGCAGCCAAAAAAAAGCCCAAATGTAGCTTTTTTTCAGAAGCTATCTAGAATAATTTCACATAAAAATACATTTTAAAATAGTTTTGATTATTGTATCCAAACATAAAACTGTCTAGCCAAAACAAAAAAAAACTCTAGTATAAAAAATACGATTCGAAAAGCATAATGACTCGAATTAAGCCAATAGGTCGGTCACGTTCAATTAATAATAATAATAATAATTGTTCTAGTGTTAAAAAGACACGATGTTGAACTTAAGTGCTGGCATGACATATTTATCCTTTAGCCTTCTTCTTCATATCAATTAACAATTTTTTTTTTTCCTTAAAAGTTAATTCGGATAAGATTTATGAAGCTCCAAAATATACGTCTTTGTTTTTGCTTTAATCGAATTTATCATTTTCCTTCCTTTAATTGCATGTGAACTTCGTTGATGTGATTGATTTTCTATCCACAACGAGGTAGAATATGAGCCGAACAGAATTAGTTATTGTCACTAACAGCACAACAACCTTGAAATTTGCAAAAAGAAAATTAAACTTTATAATAATAAAAATACAGGGCATTCAAAAACTTAGTAAAAATGTCACATTTTCATTTCTTCTAACATTTATTACCTATCATATGCTAAAATAAATCAAATACCCACCAAAAAAAAAGTTAAAAGTATCCTAAATATTGTGAAGGGCTTTCAAGAAAAATAAAATAATAATTGTCAATTGTCACTTGTGCTTTATCTACCATTTGTAGCTTTTATTTACTATCCGTGGCCACACCAAACCTAAACATTTGCTTAGGATATGCATCTCCGGCCATAGGCGGCGGCGGTGGCGGAGGAGAAGCTACTCCACGGCCTCCGGCGAAGTGCCGTTGGCCAATTGTGTCGGTGCACGGCTTTCCTTTTCCGCCGGGGATCCATGTGCAGCCGTTCGGAGACGGTGGCCGGACTGGGCGGCGCTGCAACGATGGCAACAGGAGGTTTTGGCCCCCCTTCATCCATTGCTCTTCTTCTTCATCAAGAATTCGAGTGGCTTCATTTGGTTTTATACTTAGGAGGAAAATAAATAATATCAAAGCTAAGATTAATACTTTTGGAGACATTGTTTTGTTTGGAGATTAATTAACCAACTTTTTTTTTGGATGAAATTTATGAATTTGATGAATTGGATTAATGGTGAAACTGAGGTGTGTGTTGTGCGTGTATATATAGTGTGCATATGCATGGACGCGATGAAAAAGTTGTGACTTGAAATATGAGGTGGTGGGGTTTGACTGTTGACTGAGAGGGTTTTGCATAGAAGTATGAGATTGAATGAGTCTTGAGAATGGAAAAAAATAAAAAAATATAATTTGTTTAGCTTAATATGAATACGTTTGTGCAGTTATTATATACTTTTTTTTTACATTGTTTGGCATGCCTAATTTGAAACCAAGAATATATATATATATATATATATATATATATATATATATATATTTATATCCAACGTACCACAACAAAATATTAATTAAATATATAGAAAACTAAGGCCCTTTTTGGATTTTAAATTCAAATAACACATGTAGTTGATAATTGTGAAATATTTATTGATGCGTATTAATCCATTATTCATTGATATATCATATATTTATTGACTATAAAAATGTTAGTTTCCTCACTTTTGTTTTTTCTTTATTATAAATATAGGGATGATGGTTAAGTTGATTTAACCTGTAACTTCGACCAAAAAAAACGTTCACTATGAGTTCAGTCCATCACGATAAAGTCTAACAAGCATTCTATTGAAATTGTGGTGAGGGACTCAGTTTTAAACAATAGGTACGATTCAAATAAAATATAGTACAAGAGTGAGTTCTTCATAAAGTCGAAAAACTTCAATTTGGCTAATCTTACAGCGGAGCTGCACTTACAAGCTTCTCCTATAAATATCAGATATGGTTCAAATCAGACATTCCACAACAACAAAAACTCTTATGATCACACCCGAATCCCTACAATCATTAACCAAAAATTAAAAGAAAAAGATAAAGATAAAGATAAAGAAAAAGAGAAAAGAACTTGTGTGTCACAAGCACCATACCATTTCAAGAAAAAAAAAATCATATTTTCAAAAATTGACTTGTTAAATACAAAAAATCATCTTTTAGTATGACATTTGCAAGCATTTTGGGGCTAACACGTTCAATACTTAGAAAAATACACAACCTCTGACTTGGCTCAGGAACTTAGAAAAAGAATGCTAGTAAGTGTTATTTACGTGTGGATTGGGGCAAAAAGAATAAGAAACCTTGGGACCACGTTAATTCCAAGCAAACTTGGAAATCTTAAAATTGACAAAATAACAAGGTTTTTTTTATGGTCAATCCTACGTACTCCCGTTTTAGAAATGCGTTTACTTTTTTTATTCTGGGTTTTGAGATTTTCTTGTTAAAATTATCAGAGACTGTGACCTTTGAATATGTGTTTGAAATGTTGTCTTTCGTGATGAGTGTTTACGCGACAACAAGGACCGGAAACATTCTTAGACATGGTAAAATATTAGCCATTCCGCGTCCGTCACCCAAGTCCACATGGGACGTCATGAATTCGTGATTCAGATTCGACTCGATCGAACTTGGGTGATTCAGATTCGATTCGATCGACCTTGGGTTTGATTATGTGATGAGTGATTTATATTTATAATGTAATTAATTTTAATTTCAAAGAAAGTGATCGATCACATGGTAAGTATAATAACACTTAAAGGGTGCTTGAAAAAGTTGTTGCTTTTGGAGGAATTAAAATTGTAGAGAAAGTTAAAAAAAAAATAAAAAATTAAGTAGCTAAAGTAGGTATTGTTTGAAAAACGAAGTGAACAATAGAAAGAAAAGTAATTGGAGTGTTTGAGGAAAAAATATAAAAAGAGTTAAAAAAATGCTTCACTCTAAGATAATCAGTTTGCAAATAATTATGAAAATACCAATAAGCAGAAAAACATTGGTTTATAATTGCTTCCAACTTCTAGTTTTTTTTCTACTAAAAAAAGCAAAAACTACTATATCAAATACTACTCTATTGCTTAAAAGTAGCAAAAAATACAAAAATGCTTCTTTTAGGTTGTTGCGAACACCCCCTTACTATATGATGTGAAAATATTCTAATTCAAATTCAGCTAGGACAAACCCCTATTAATCATGTGACGGAGTGATTCAACATATCATGTAATTAATTTATATTTTAAGAAAAGCGATCAATTATATGATAAATATAATAATACTTCCTACATGACTAGTTCGATTTGACTTTTGTTATGATGTTATCTTGTTTTTTCTTTTTGTTTTAGTCATTGTCATCTCTAAGTTTTAAATTTGTTTATTTACCGTCCGTTTGAATGGGTTTTTAAAAAACAAAAAAGTATTTATCGAGCCATGTTTTTTATAATAAAGTGTTTTTTTTAAAAATCAAACAGTTTTGTGTTTGAATGTAGTAATTAAAAGTACTTTAAAATATGCTTTTATTTGAATCTGTTTTGGATAGTTTATAAAAAAAATTCATTTTTTGGGTTTTTTTTTGGGCTGACTTATGTTTGTTTTTTTTTAAAAATAAATAACTCAAACATTATTATTATTATTATTATTATTATTATTATTACTACTACTTTGAAGTACTTCTTTTTTTGAAAAAAAAAAAGTGTTTCTCATTTAAGTAAAGCCCATTCAAATGGGATCTTGTTTTGATGGGCTGCTAGGAAAAAGGACTTGATCTATTTTGAATATTCTATATATCAATTTATACTTTATGTCGGGGATGCACTTGAAGTAAACTGATCTGCTTCTATATTTCATTTTCATAGATACTTTTGTTTGTGTAAAATATATTGATTTGGAATAAAATATGAATTACCACTTGAAATGAAAATTTAATGCAATTTCCACAATGAAGCTTAAATATTGTAATTATTTTTAAGCCAGTTGTTAAACGTGTCAAGTGTCAACCTAATTAATTTATCTATTAATTATATATTAAAATAACAAAAGTTCAAATACTAAACATAACAAAATTCACACATACGCACACAGATGAACACGAAAAGCCAGAATCAAGTGGTTGAAAGGCGTAATTAACTCCCCTCAAATTTTCACGATATCATATTTTAAGTACAAATAAACATATATATATATATATATCTCATATTTATATTTGAAAAAAAGCCAGATAAGGACATACGTGGGTTCGATCCTCCAAGGCCTGTTAGAGCTCTCTTCAACCTGCTCATGGCTAGATCGATCGGTTTCGGGTCAAATAGGAAGAACTAGAAGATTCCACCTCTGGACTTGATATGAATTCCCAATTAAGAGAATCTGGCCGCCACGATGAGTTCAGATAAACCAGAAAGAAAGAAAACCCAGCACCAATCAATTATCACAAACGATCAAATTTACATTTTATATCTACACATATAAAGATCAAATTTTTGCTTCTATGAATCAATACTCTCTCATCAAGCTGTACATAACAGCATCTAAAGTAGTATATCAGCATGGGGGTACTTTACAGATATACATGTGGAACACTACATACATCACCAAGAAAAATGAATCTACAATCGAATGGTGCACATTACTGCTGTTCTGAAATCTAGGGACTGAGAAAAGGGCGGCTTTGCAACGAGCGACCTCCATGTCCTCTTCGTAGGATGATATATCTGTATTAGCAAAGTCGATGACCTCTTATGCTGACGTGGGCGTCGGCCATCTGTCGAGTCGTTTACATTCAGATGAGTCAGTAAGTAGAGCTCCTCATCTAACGCGACAAACCCGACTGATGCATCATCGGAGGCTTTTTTGGGCATGCAAGTCTCTTTTGCCCACCGGTTAGAACTCATATCGTACCTGCAGGAAAGGAGAAAGCGCAAAAACTGAAAAACAGATTATACTTGGAAGAGATCAAGAGAGATAATATAAAACCTCAGAGAGAACACGGGGTGAGGGGGTGCGGGGGCAGAAGAATACTACAAGCGCAGAAGTGCCGAATCTTCTGCAGCATTGAGATTTACCATTATGGTAACCAATTAAATGAGAACACATATGCTAGACCAACAGCTGAAAGCCAATATCGTTTAACAAGTAAAAAGGGGATGAATAGAACTCTCAGCTCCAACAAGAATCATATCATTTGAGCACTCGAACAGGATGTGGAAGTCCAAAATAATTTAGCGCCTGATACAAGAACTCCCCCCCCCCCCCCCCCAAAGGGTGCACCTACATGGGTGCTTCCTATATATATATATATATGAGCATACTTGAGTGCGGGTTGAGGTTAATGGTTGAGGCTCGACTGGATGGCATGGGTGGGGTAATTTTCTTGTAATCGACATTGCACCACACTAGGCATTCACTAATCAACTAAATTACACAACAAAAGAACAGAGATCACCACTTCCCAGCCTATTAGCATATACTCTATTATGCATATCACATTCCACAGTAACCAAAGTTGCATGAAAAATTCACAATAACAAGAAACTCAAATGACATAGAAATCATGGGCAAAGAACATAACGAAACTTTTACCTGAATATGGCACTCCTGTCAAGCATGAAAATCCCCGGAGAATCCAGGTCCCTGTCATCGACCACAACGACCTTCCCCAGCTTTCGCCTCTCCCCTTCGTCCCACATGTCCCCAAGCTCCCTCCACTTGCCCCCATTTTTCAACTCCATCACCACTGCATCCCTATAATATTCATCCACCGGAAAAACCCCCGAAACCGTCCTCGACTCGCCATATCCTCCCATAACCCAAAACTCCCTTCCAAGAAAGAACCCCACGCAGCCAGCACGAAACCTGGGCAAGCCATCCAACGCCACCCACTCATCCTTCCCTATATCATACATCTCCACCGAGCTCATCCTACTCCCGGCGGCGCCAAACATCGTGTGGCGGGAACCGCCGCCGGCCACCACAATCTTGCCGCACTCCGGCACCGCGGCACAAGCAAAACTGCCGCGGGGAGTGATCATCGGCGACAACGAGTCCCAACAAAACGTAGCGAAATCAAAACGAAATACAGACGAAGAGGGAGAGGGGCGATCGAGGGGAAACGACCGGGTATCGAAGAGGGACCCGCCGAGGACGTAGAGGTGAGGGCCCACCGCGACGGAGATGAAATTGGAGAGCCCGTAAACATGGGGATTGCAGGGCATGGGTGGGAGAGGGCACCACGACAGATTCTTGGGGTCGAACAAATACGGCGACGAAATTGAAGGGTCCTGCGGGAAAATACAGAGCAATTGCGGCGCGATAACGTAGTTCTGGCGAAGAGAGATCAGGGCTTTCGAGGAGAAGAAGCGCCTCCACGATTTGGAGATGGATTTCAGACGGGAGTGGTGCGAGTACGGCACGAATGCCAAAATTAACGCCCCCAAATCATTCGGGAGCCCCGGGATTAGGGTTAGGGTTAGGGCTAGGGTTTGGATCCCGCAGTCCTCGAACGACGACGGAGGGGCCATTTCCCCCCAAAACAATTAATCAAACGAAGCAAAACAAATACTCCGCAATCCGATCACTATGTTGTCGAGAAAAAATTGACGCTGGTGAATGTTCACACCGACCGTACTGGGAGGGAGTGATATACACAGAGAATATACATATATACCTATATGTACAAGTAGTGATGCAGTGGGTGCAAGCCTAGTAATGCATGCAGAGAGCGAAGGTTGTTAGTGGTTGTAGCAATGGCGGTTTCTTGATTGGCAATCTGCGATAATTGAAGATTTGGAGAGAAAAGGAAACCCCGCTTTTGTGGCTCGCAAATGTACAGATGCGAGACATGTGTCTGTGACTCTTTTTTTCCATTTTTTTATTACCAATGTTTATGTTGTAGTAAAATCATTTAAATTTGAGATAAATCATGGAATTTCAGTTGGTTTTAATGCGAAATTATTGTAGTTAAAATTCACATAATTTTATATATCCATATAATCACTTTGTTAGAAAAATTATTGAAAAAAAAAAAGTTACACATTCATTGTTTTATTTCTAAAATATTGAATTTCTCTGCCTTATATTTTTTAACTCACGACAAACCCACTATTAATTGATCTGAATAATGCGATACTAAATTTTTTAAATAACGTTTACGTTACTAATTATGTAGTGTAATGAATGGATCTCATTGGTTAGGAGGGTCTTTTTTTGTATCTGACCGTTGCAGTATCTGGATTTGAATTAGTCAACTAGTAAATTCGAAATCAAGTGGTTAAAAGGGATGAAATTGGTTTTATGGATTTGAGAATAATTTGAATATAGATTATGATTGATTATCTATATTATATATTAAGCGTGAGGGACATTGATTTTTTCTATTGTACGTGTTATTATGGTATTCATAAAATGCATTTCATCTACTCATCAATCTTCTATCATTTATTTTCTTCCCAACAATGTATTTTTTTTTTTCTTTTTATATTTTCTATTGTTAGATCTCTCCAATTTTCTCTCTCGCATCTTTTTTATTTTTTAAATATTCTACTTTATACATTTATTTATTTTTTAGTCAAGAAATACTTTTATTGAAAATTTATTTTTGGAACTTTTCATAAATTTAATAAATATATTATAATATAAATAATAATAGTTAAGAGATATGTATATTTATACGGAGAATTTTGCAGGGAAAAAATATATTATTAAAATTTAACTATTTGACTAAATTATAGCTCACATTTATTTTACACTCGCAACAAGTGTGCTCGATGTGTTAGTTAAATATAACGGACACTAATACGTTTTCATACACAAGAAAAAATAAAAAGAAAATCAGCCCATTCGACAATAATTGAGAAACATAAAGCTGAAATTACTAAATCACTTAAGTGTGTGAAAAATGATATATTGTTTTTCAATGTATATCGCTGATTTCCGAAAATTGTTACACTAATGTCACATTTTAGCATATCGATTTTGTTTGCCTGTTAAAGAAAATCATCTAGGCATGATTGGTGATGGTAATAAATTATGATTAATTCAATGATCAATTTATTGAAAATTGTGGAATTAATTTAAAAATACAAAATAACTTCAACTTTCGATTTAGTGTATGAAAATTAATTTAAAGGATAAAATTGTCAACTCTCGAATTTTAAGTTAGAAAAAAAAAAGAGAAGAAAAAAGATGTAGAAGAATATTTTAATTAGGTAGACCCTAATATTCAATGCCTTCAAATTTCATTTGTGATTGTTGGTTTGTCTAAAACTTGTTGAAAATCTAATGCTTCGTCGGACATGATTTGGCTATGCGTAGGCTGAGGTAAGAGTTGAAACTCTCTGTTTCGTTTAAAATGAAATTGTCCCGTCTCGAAATAAGAACGCTCTAAATTTTGAAAAATAATCATATTAAAAGGCATTTTGAACTCTATGCATACTTATGAATACTTTTAGAAGTTTTGGCAACGAAATGCAGGAATGAAAATTATTTATGATGTGGATAAGTGATAAACTTTGCTAACTATAAAAAGATTCACATAGTTTACTATTGATCCCCTTCTGGCTTTCTCATTAAATAATATTTGAAGAACGAATTTTTAACTTTGCCATGGAGCTTTTTTGTAATTCAGTAATAGTTGTTTTTTTTTTTAAATGGATTAAACACATTGATCAAAAATAAAGTAATTAACTTTCCAAATAACTTTTTCTAAATAATTAACTAAGTGTAAAGTTTAATTCGTGGTTTAACTTTAATAATTCTTTGAATATATTGATAAGCGGGGCGAAATTATAACTAACATATATTTTCATAACGTGATGGACCAATACGTTTTCTTCTAGGGAAATTTATGTCTATACTCCTTGATGTATTATGTAAATATAAATTAGTATTTTTCTTCAAAAAAATATATATAAATACTCCATTGAGATTTAGGACTAGGGATGGCAACAAGGTGGGTTTGATCAAATTCGAGATTCGGACTTGTCGGGTTGAAGTTGGACTCGGCAGACCTGGTTAATTATTTTAAAATAATTGAAAAATGTATATTTTTTAAGAAATTTTATATTGCATAACTTTCTAAACGCGAAAAAAAAACTATTACTAAAGTACTAATTATTTACACATTTTTATGAATATATTTTAAAATTTGAAAAGTTAAATATCGTTATCACATATTTATTTGCACATATTTTAAAATTATAACTTAATTACTAATGTTAGATAATTATTTTTATATATAAGAGTAGCATTTTTTTATTTGATTATTTATATAATATAAACTTTTGTATATAACGTATAGATACATATCATATAAATTTATATAAAATAATAAATAAAAATATGTAAAATCATAGCAAGGCGGGTTCAGGTAGGTCCAGGTTTTAAAATGAAAACTCTAGACCCACCCCGGGCCAGGTTGGGAGTCTAAAAATCCGTCTCATCCGGATTTAATCCGAACCCATCGCCACTCCTATTTAGGATATTTTTATAAATATTAATATATATGTCTAAAAAATAATCATAGTAGTTAAACTGGCCACTTGTCGAGCCTAACAAAATCACTCAATCAATTTTGTTATTCTACCACCAACCTTCATGAAGTAATTTTACTTTATACTACTACATCCATCATCAAGCATCACTATCCATAATATGATACTGTCATTATTTTTTATTTGAAAATTAAAATTGACTTTATATACAACTTCTATATTATAAAAACATATTAACATAATACGAATCTCATCACAAAACCACACAAAAAATAATAGAAATATAATTTGTAATTATGTTTCACCTTAACGAAAGATAAATATTATTAAATTGATATATATACATCAAGAGTATTTGTAATTTTGAAAATTATAAGAACTAATTTATAATTACAATATAGTTGAAGGGTGTAGACGCAATTTGCCCATTCGTTTTATGAGCTGGAGGAGGCAAAGTGACTCTTCGAATCTCTGTCCACCCCGCCAATAAACCTCTAATGAAATTCACCAACACACACCACACACACTGTCCACAGAAGGATTCAACGGCCTCCGAAACCGTAGGATTCTCGTAAAAAACAATGCTGCTCTTCGCCACAAACCCATTCTCATTCCACGTACAGACCCTGAAAATCCCGATCCCTGAATCAAAACCCAAAAACTCAGCCCGCCCACAGATTCGCCGGCGATTTCTTCGTGTTTTCGCCGATCGCCGTCGTCTGAAGATTCTCCCGGAAAAAGGGTTTCAAGATTCAGGCCCTGTGGTTTGTATTTTATGGAAATTGTGTTCAACATTGGGCTCAACAAGAGTTGGGGTTCTTGATCTACGAATGAAGGGGCTTCTCGGTTATCAGATGTTGTAGTTAAGGTTTTTAGTTTCTTGAATTAAGATGGTATGTAACGTGTACTATGATACCATGAGCTGCATTGTGTTTGATTGTTTTTGTTTTCCTTTCTTGTCCACTTGCATGGAGTTTATGAAATTTTTGGGTGACTGTTTGATGAATTGTTGACCCAATTACATTTTGGTAATTCTTGAGTCTTGTTTGAGATTATAGAACATCCAGTGGATAGTGCTATTCAGGTTCTGGCTGTGATTTTGTTGGTAGTTTGACACATTAATTGAAAAGAAATTCAAAAAAGGAAAAAAAAAAAAAGAAAAAGAACTGCACTCAGTGGGTAGTGCTATTCAAAATTTAAGCTGTTTCCAAATATTTTGGTATATGAACAGTGCGAAGTGCTTATCAAAGCAGAATGAGCTTTTGAAGTTTCCATCACTCAG
Organism: Petrea volubilis; assembly: GCA_026212405.1. Taxonomy (NCBI): domain Eukaryota; kingdom Viridiplantae; phylum Streptophyta; class Magnoliopsida; order Lamiales; family Verbenaceae; genus Petrea; species Petrea volubilis. The sequence continues at coordinate 992,384 of CM047876.1, read as the reverse complement.
TTACTTTCTTTTGGTGCAGACTTCTAACAAGTCAGTGGTTTAGTGAAGTTTCTTGAAGTTGAACTTCTGTATTATATGGAGGAATTGGTTTTCCAATTGACAACATGTGAAACAGAAGAGTTTATGCAATATGAACATTTATTTTTTCCAACTCGTACACTTGATTTTCTGACAAAACTTATGAACGTGGAGACAGGGCAACCCAGTCAATATCATTGAAGGTTCTCCCGTTTGGGCTGAAGATCCAGATGTTGCTTGGATTGCTGGGAGAGTGAAAAAGCTTAAGGATGGCAATGAAGTTCTGGTCGAAACATCTGATGGAAAGGAGGTAAGTTTAGATTATGCGTGAACGGCTTGATAGAATGAAATCCACCTTTGCTATCCTGTCTTGAGAGAATGCTCTGTTATTTTATTGCTTGGAGCTTGGGGATAGTTCAAACTTATCTTTGCAAAAGACTAAAAGTATTGTTCCACTAAATCTGCTGATGCCTTGGTGTATCATTACTGGTTGCAGATTATGGAGTAGAAATTTTGCATTCATAGATTCTTGACCCTTTTTGTGTGTAGTCTATACAATTTAATGACATTTATATGTAACTAGGTCCTGATATTTCTTGTTAAATCTATTTGTGTTATTTTCCACAATTTATGGAAACACACATCCTTTTCTTCTTATGTACATCCTTTCTTTGGGGTATAGTAAATCTGTCAAGGTATACCAGAATCCATCTTAGAAGATTTAAGCAGGTTTATAACTGTCACATACTTATAGCAGGAACTGTAACACTACTCATTATTTACTTACAATGTCTTTTTCGTTCTTTCAAAAATCAAGGTTGACGTTAAGATATCCAAAATACACCCTAAAGATGAGGATCCGCCTGAGGACGGAGTTGATGACATGACAAAACTGTCTTATTTACATGAACCTGGAGTTCTGCACAACTTGGCTACAAGATATGCGCGCAATAAGATATATGTAAGATGACATTCATATTTAGTTCGAGTTTATGTTTGATCAATGTTCGTCCTTGTAAAAGAAAGCAATGAATTACTGCAGCTAAGGGCGTCCCCGTCATAATATTATATCCTACTCTGACATTATGGCAGACTTATACTGGAAGCATCCTCATCGCTATCAATCCATTTCAAAGACTTCCCGAATTGTATGATGCCCAAAAGAAGGAACAATACAAGGGAGCACCTCTAGGAGAATTGAGTCCTCATGTGTTTGCTATTGCAGATGTTGCTTACAGGTGATAGTGTGCTACACTTAGGTTCTCAATTCATAAAGGATAAATTTTAATCATGTCTGAGTCGTTTAAGATGAATTAGGGCAATGAGGAATGAGGGACAAAGTAACTCGATACTGGTAAGTGGAGAAAGTGGTGCCGGAAAGACTGAAACTACTAAGATGCTTATGCAATACCTTGCTTATTTGGGTGGCCATAAAGGAACTGAAGGGAGAACAGTAGAACAACAAATTCTTGAGGTAAGATCTATCATCTAACTATCTAAGTTACCACTTTATTTTTGTTTTGTGTTTTCAAATGAAAGCAAAAATTGTCTCTAAGAAGGCATGTAGGGTTTTTGAAAAGTAGGGTGTATGCCTTGAGATTAGGTTTGCTGTTTGAACTAGTTTTCAGAAAACAGTTTCAGCAAATGAGCAAACCAAACATGATTTTGATGGGCTAAATATGCAAATGTTTGGGGGAAAATGAGACCACCATATCCTTTGCAAAATGATGTTAATTATGTCTGATAAACAAAAGGTCCAATAGCGAAAATATAAATTTGATGTTACATGTGAAGCTTCAAAAGAAGTATGTGAACATTCCATAGTGCCCTTAAATTTTTTAAATGAGTTTTGCAGGAACTTTCTACTGTTGATATGAGATAAGAAAGACTTTTCTGTAAACAAATAAGTAACATACCGAAGGGAGATTTTTGAAAGCGCAGGTAGAGTTTAAGCTAGATGGTTGTGCCTGTAGTCTCCATTTATTGACGTTGCATTGATTATTGACCGCCTAAAACTAAGAATCAGGTCTATAACATTGATACACTGTTAATGAACTATCTACTTTTGACTGGTAATTCATTGGGGGCTTACTGAGTGGTTATCTGCAGTCAAATCCAGTTCTTGAAGCATTTGGAAATGCAAAGACTGTTAGAAACAATAATTCGAGGTGAGATATTGTTGGGCTCCTGCAGTGAACTTGTTGTACTGAAGTTGCCTTTTTTTTTAACGTATTCCAAATTGCTAATTGATTTATGATGGTGCAGTCGATTTGGTAAATTTGTTGAAATACAGTTTGACGATCATGGAAGAATATCAGGAGCAGCCGTGAGAACATATCTCCTTGAGAGATCTCGTGTTTGCCAAGTTTCAGATTCTGAACGCAATTATCACTGTTTCTACCTTCTGTGTGCAGCGCCAAATGAGGTAATCTACTTCCACATAATATTGCCTTGCTAGTTTATATCTAAGATACATATTTTAAAAATCATACTTGACATCTTATCAGGAAATTGAGAAATATAAGCTGGGAAAGCCACAAGAGTTTCACTATCTTAATCAATCTGATTGCTATGAATTAGTTGGTGTAAGTGAAGCTGATGAATATTTGGCAACAAGGAAGGCCATGGATGTTGTTGGGATGAGTCAAGAAGAGCAGGTACAGTTTCAAGTCTCAACATCAGTATCTTCACAGAAAATCTGCTCTCTTTCTGCAGTTTCGATTAAAAATCTTCTTACTCTTCAGGATGCAATTTTTAGAATAGTTGCAGCTATTCTTCATCTTGGTAATGTTGAATTTGAGAAGGGGGACGAAGTTGATACATCAACTCTCAAGAATGACAAGGCAAAGTTTCATCTTCAGGCTGCAGCAGAACTTCTCATGTATGACTGGAGCCCTTCAGATACTCCTTAGTACAGATATTAAATCTTTAATGTCCCACCTTTCTAAGAGCTTAAGCTTTTAGGTGACATGGTCATTTAATATGGTACCTAAGCAGACAAACCAAATGGTTATGTTCAAATTTCATCAGCACCATTTAATAAAAAAAGTTTGACTTGCTAGGCTTCATGAAAAGGATACTGCCTGCATGTGGATGGTGTATTAGATATGTGAAATATGAATGGGTCTTCTTTCTAAGAGCTTAAGTGTTTAGATGATGTGGTCACCAAATACCCTTGTATCTTATTAGGTTCTAAACTTTTTTCTCAATATTAGGTGCGACCCTAAAGCACTGGAAGATGCATTGCTGAAGCGTGTGATGGTCACTCCAGAAGAAGTTATCAAAAAGAGTCTTGATCCTGATGGAGCAATAGTTAGCAGGGATGGGTTAGCTAAGACAATATATTCTCGCTTGTTTGATTGGTATAATGCTAGTGTCTTTTACTTGTACTTTCGGATGTCTGGTAACTATTTCTTCCCTGGTTTAGTCAATCTAATGCAAGGTTTCCGAAAATCTGTAGGTTGGTCGACAAGATAAATATCTCAATTGGGCAAGATCCAAATTCAAAGTGTCTAATTGGAGTTCTTGATATATATGGATTCGAAAGTTTTAAAACTAATAGGTACGGTTTCGTTGATAATACCAGGAAGTTGACATCATTGTCACTCTTTGTAGGCGCACAACTAACTAAAATTTTATCCATGTAGTTTTGAACAATTTTGCATTAATTACACCAATGAAAAGCTACAGCAACACTTTAATCAGGTACTAACTTGGACATTTTTGGTAGAAGGTTGTAAATAGATAACTAGTACAATGCTGAATTTTTATAAGTTCTTTCTTCAGCATGTTTTCAGGATGGAACAGGAGGAATACATGAAAGAAGAGATTGACTGGAGCTACATAGAATTTGTTGATAACCAAGATGTCCTGGACCTTATTGAAAAGGTTGCTCTATATAATACTAAACACCCGTGTCTGGGCTGCACTGCATTTAGTTGTTGCCGTGTCTTTCGAAAGCTAGTGCATGTCAAAATCCATGGTCTAGAGAGTGGAACTGCCTAATAGAATATGTATGTTGTAGTTGCATGTCAGTTTGATACTTTTATCTTTAAACAGAAGCACAGAGAGCTAAACTAATTGTCCATGAATCCTAGTGTCATATGCTTAAAACTAGGATCTAAATAATATCTTTTATTACGTTCTTGTTGTTTATATCTTTTGTTCTTCTAGAAAATTCCATCCATGTGAGCCTCATTATGATGTTTTATGGAAAGTAATTCTTATCTGTAGATATTTCTTGAAGATCAGAAACTGCTTGCCTTTTTCAGTATCAAGCTTTGAAATATTCTCTCTCTCTCTCTCTCCCCCCCCCACCCCCGAACAAAAAGTAAAAAACGGCCGGCTTCTATTCGTGTATGTGTGTTTCCTGAAGCTGGAAATAGCATTTTATTGCATTATTGAGGCTCTGCAACCAAAGCAATATCTAATGCAACTGCTTGTAACTGTACTTTGCAGAAACCAGGAGGGATCATTGCTCTTCTCGATGAGGCCTGGTAGGGTTATGCTTGTCTCCCTGTAGGTAGCATATAAAGGATCTTACACTTCTATTGACTTTACCTTGCAATGATCTTGGTTTTGTTCTGTTTCCAGTATGTTCCCCAAGTCGACGCATGAAACATTTTCAGAAAAGCTTTATCAGACATTTAAATCCCACAAACGCTTCATTAAGCCAAAATTGTCGCGGACCAACTTTACAATTGCTCATTATGCTGGAGAGGTAACCTGAATTTTAATTTGTCACAAGTTCAATTGAGTGTGTAATTTGTTTTTCAAGTCAATTGAACATTTTCATCCTATTTCCTCTCCTTCTAGGTTCAATACCAATCTGATCAGTTTTTGGATAAAAACAAAAATTACGTTGTTCCTGAACACCAAGATCTTTTAAGTGCTTCCAAATGCTCATTTATAGCAGCTCTATTTCCTCCACTCCCTGAAGAGACAACAAAATCTTCAAATAAGTCTTCGAAGTTTTCATCAATAGGTTCTCGCTTTAAGGTATTTACTTTTTCCTCCCTTACTTTTCCAACAAATTCAATTCAGAGAAATACTTCGAGGGTATCTGATGATTGAGCTTTTGAGGTCATTCTGTTAATTGGTGCAGCTACAACTCCAACAATTGATGGATACATTGAATTCTACACAACCTCAATGGATTAGATGTGTGAAACCTAATAGTCTTTTCAAGCCCGGTGTTTTTGAGAATGACAATGTTATGCACCAACTCCGTTGTAGTGTGAGTACATTTGACTTGTTGGTCTTAGGTTAATGAATAATCTGTGAAATGCATAGCACATATATTGCTCTCTTTTTATGTATGGCAGGGTGTTTTAGAGGCAATTAGAATTAGTCTTTCTGGTTACCCTACTCATAAGACATTTTCTGAATTTGTTCAACGCTTTCGTCTTCTTGCCCCAGAGGTCTTGGAAGGAAAGTAAGTGCATTTATTTGACATTATGTTGTGATTGTATGCTAGTAATCCAATGAATTTAATACCTTTTTTTTCTGTTACAATATGGCAAGTAGTGATGAAAAGGTTGCATGTGAAAAGATTTTGGAGAAGATGGGTATTGCTGGAGCTCAGGTAAAGTGAATCTTGTCTGATGCCCAAAGTACATACCTCTTGTAGTAAGAAACAGAACACAAACAAGAAATTGCCCTTTTTTTATTCTTTCATTCTAATTTCCACCTTAATACACTTACCGAAACAGTTCAGTCTACTTTTTAGATGTCGGCAATCTGTAATGTATTTTGTTCAAACAATATACGATTTTTTGTTCAAGCATATTCTGATGTTTAAATCTTGTTATATAGCATTTTTGACTCTATATTTTCAGAACTCTGGTCATTAGCTTTATGATGTAAAACTAAAATTACTTGATTCGTGTTGTATCCTTTTCTGCCCCTAGTGGTTGCTGAATTCCCTGTCTTGTTTGTTGCTTGTCAGTATCTGCTTTGATGTTTCTATCTGTCATGTGATTTATTATTTATGTCGAGTCTATTGTCTTACATTTTCTTTCTTCTTTTCCTTTATGTTTTATTGGATTCCGTTTTGTTTGCATTAAGAACTGTTTAAACTTTGTGTACCGTCATTGTAGATTGGCAAAACTAAGGTCTTCCTGAGAGCTGGTCAGATGGCTGAATTAGATGCCCAGAGAGCCATAAAATTTGGTACTGCAGCAAAGATAATACAAAAATATGGTAGAACTCATATTGCTCGGAGAAACTTCGTTGCAGTGCATAAGGCAGCACTTCTTATGCAATATCTATGCAGAGGTTTGTTAAATACTTAAACACTTTTCCACTTTTCCAATTTTCAACTATATACACTGAGCAACCTGTTGCTTTCTGGGATTTCCAAACCCAATTGGAACAATTTATCTCTTCTCATGTGCTTTGTTGCCGTCCTTATCCTTGATCAAGTTAGTATTTGGCTTATAATCACCACGGTCGTTTTCATCTGGATTCACCTTTCTTTTTCCATGGCACTCAGGAGCACTTGCAAGGAAAAAAACGTTGAAAAGGGAGTCAGCTTCCATCCACATTCAGACATTTGTTAAAGGCTACTTGGGGTGGAAGAGATACATAAAATTCAAACGCTCGGTTGTTGATCTGCAAACAGGCCTGAGAGCAATGGCTGCCCTCAATGAGTTTAGACATAGGAAACGAAACAATAGAGCAACTGCTATACAGGTGGTTAAGTTGTTTGCTCTGCAAATTTTTGGGCCAATCGGGGTTCTGCCCTTAACTAGAAAAAAAAAAAAAAATCATTTTCAGGCCCACTGGCGCGGTCATAGAGCTATTTCACAGTACAAGAGAATCAAAGAGGCCTCAAATGTGATCCAATCTGGGTGGAGGGCAATGGTTGCTCGGGGAGAGCTTCACACACTGAGAAAGGTAGGCCTCAGTGTTCTTATACGGCAGGAAGTTCATTCTTTATGAATCAGCCTAATCTGTTGATTTAGTTTAGGATCTTTCTAACAAGTAATAGCGCTGAAGAATGTATTCAAGTAGTAAGGTCTAGGTTGACCTACCGGCACTGTTAGATATATTTACTTTTCAATTGATTGCTTATGGTTAAGTATTAGAGGTTTTTGTTTAAAATTCTATGTTCTTCATTCAAAGTAAATTTCTGCAGGCTTCAAGAGAAGCGGGTGCACTTCAAGAAGCAAAGGATAAGCTGGAAAAGCAAGTAAGAGACTTGACATTATGTTTAGAGCAAGAAAAACGCCTAAGGGTAAATAACTTTCTTATGCTTTTTCCTTTTCTGAAAATGTAAAAATTCAGTCTCTCTTTCTGTTTCCTTTGTCTTCATTTTGTCTCTATTGATTCACATACAAGACACACATATATACATGCACATCCGTGAGTGTAATACCTAAATAGATACGTATACATAAAGTTGCCCGTTTTTATAATATGAAAATGTTGCTATATGCTAACAGATATGAATAATACATGCCGGAATATACCGACAGTTGTATAGTTACACACACTGATAACTTCATCAGGTTGTCACATGTATATGTTCTGGATCTTATTTGTACACGATGATTAAGTAAACATTTCAACTCGCTTAATGATGCAATGGTTAGTCATGCTGTTTAATGCTCCTGTCTTTTACAAAGATTGATAATTCTTGCTCCAGGCTGACTTGGAAGAGGAAATGGAAGCCATGCAAATCAAAGTGGATGAAACAAATATGATATTACTCATAAAACATGAGGCTGCTCAGAAAGCAGTTGAAGAAGCCCTGGCTTCATTTGGAGATACAAAGAAGATTGATCCTTCTACTTCAGAAATCGAAAAATTGAGGGTAATGCTAGTAAGATGTGCTGTTAATTCCTTTCAATGCTTGTCAGTTTCAATAAAGTCAGCACTCTATATTGCTTTCTGTTTTTTTTTTGGGTCAGGACTCTGTATTGCTTTCTAATTTACAGGACTTGTTACAATCTGAAAAACAACGAGCCAATGATCTGGAAAGCAAGTACACCGAAGCCCTGCTATTAGGTGAGGGAAGGCGTCAGAAGTTAGAAGAAACTGAAAGAAGAGTTCACCAACTTCAGGAATCTTTGAACAGGTAGTGTCAGGTACCATAATTCTTATAGATTCTTCTGTTTTTGTCCATGTTCCCCGGAAAACCAGGTGGGCAATATTGATCTAGAACTAGAAAAGGGGCTACACAGTTAACTCAAGCAACAAAATTTCTTTTCTTAAGTTTTAATGGGCGGAGAGAAGCTTCTGTCATCATGTAATAATGGTAAAATTCCTTATTAGGATTGCCGGACTTGATCCCTAGTTGAGTGGATCATGTACGTGCTGGGCTTGCATATGTTTTATCTCACAAATTATTGAGATAATGAAGAGGTACCGCCTGAAACTACAAATAGTTTGCAACAAAAATATTTCACTCTGTTAGTTTGATGCAAACTATATTGTGGGGCCTGGATGGATGGAATGTCAAGCAGAAACTTTGGATCGATAAGGAATCTGCGTTTATAGGTAATCACAGAAACATTCTTGTTTTACTGAGCGCCATACCTCCATTGGTACTTTGATGCTAAGTTGTTTCATGTTTGTACATCAGATTGGACAAACTACAAGTGAATGATCTAAAAATGGAAAATCCAACAAGCTTTTAAAGGGTAGCGGAAATCTGTAAGCTAGAGTTGTGATAATATACATCCAACAGAAAGTAGCTTCCGGTTTGATGGTAAATAAGATACACAAAATCTTGAATATAACAATAATAAAAACAGCTTCAAGCGCGCGTCTCTGTAGGATCTGTACCAAGGAGAGGATGCCAATATTGTTATTTCCCAAAGTAAAAGTTAAAAAAACAATTTCTATTGTTCTTGAAATTTAAGGAATTCATATCAATACGTTCATATTGTTGAAGGAGTTATATGAGTGACTATTAAGATGATAAAATTCACTTGCATCATTTAACTAATACTAGATATGATCTAGTGTGCCTCAGGATGATACACAGCATGTCTGGCCAATTTTCGGAGCTCAAAATGATTTTGAACGCCTCATCCAACTCAATTTCAGCTTCCCGATTCATTGCTAAAGATGATTTGGATGATGATTCGCCCGCTTCCTCTGATACCACATCTACTGACTCAGATTTCACATTCCCGGCCCCTGCTTCGACTCCAGAGGCTTTTACTACTTTCAGTCCTGGTGCTTTCCAGCTCATAGTTCAGGATCTTTCAGCCGCTGAAGTTTCAGGTTAGTCTACTTTCCTCTGCACATACACTGTTGTTAGTATCAGTTTGGGACTTAACACATTAGGATACTCGTCATGATTCTGGCTATCAAAATTGAAATCTTTCATGTTAGCCATTCATTGATTTTGATGCTATCCAATTCTTATCATGTTCTTGTTTAAGTAAAATTGCCGTGAAAGAACTCCATCATACGTTGTGCAGGAACTGAAAACCGTGAGGGGGCATTCGATGACTTTTTCTGATGGAAGTTGCTCTAACAAATGTGTTGTAGCTATCCCTGCCTAGTTAGAAATTAATTTGTCTAGATTTTAACATTGGTTGTCATAGTAGGTGCCTCCATACACAGAAGGTGGCCTACATGTTGTACAGCAAACAGGTATATAGAAACTGTTTAACATTAGCATTATAGATTTCTTTTGCTTTTTATACAACACATAGACATGGATATATTGTAACATATCATTCACCTTTCTATTACGCATTAGTTGAGCATAATTGTAACTTTTTAGTCTGATATACCAGCATTGTTTTCCAGATGATTTGGATACTTTAGATAATAATAGCTTCATTCCCCTGCCCAACACCCCCACCCCACCCCACCACAGCCACAATTGAATTCCTAGCTTTGTCCGTAGTGCTCTGAAAGACAACTATTAGGAACAACCATTACTTGTGTTGGATGGAAAGACCTCAGTCCACCTCCATCATCGGTACCAGTGGGTGGCTTGCACAAGCATCTTCATCTTATTATCCTATATCAGCTTCTCATCATTCCTCTCTTCGACCTCTGGTGAGATTTGAAATTTCGAAAAATTGTAATTCTAATCCTAAAGTGCTTGCATATCTTATTTGTTCTTTACCTACGTTTTTGTTGAAATTCTCTGCTTGTTTTCCATTCCTTATAGGTCATCTGATCATTCTCTTAGTAGGCAATGTAACAGAATTCTGGGGCTGTATGCATGTCATAAAACATAATTTAACATATTTGGTCCTCTTTTGGCTGAAACACGGGACAATTGATGGAACCTGTATGCTATTCCTCAAAATCATAATGAGAAAGAATCTTGAAGAGGTATTATGTAATACTTGCTCTATTTATTGTGCTTTTTGTGTTCATAACCTTGAGTTATTTGTGGTCATTGATATGCTGGCTAGGAAAATATCTTGGCTGACCATTTTAATGGTTTGATTGTCGAATGGAGGAAGTCCGATTGAGAGCACGCCTTTCTGGAAAAGATTGAGGAATGCTTAAGCACTAATTTTTTGTTATATCCATGTTCTTTCTTTACTGGTGCTGATATTACGATCCATCCTGTTCTGATATGCTCTTTTTGTCTCAATCACCCGGTCTCTAACTCCACTGGCTGACTAATCCGAATTCGGGTACTGTAGAGGCCCAATATGGGTGTGACTTTCTCAACACATGTGCTTCATTTTTAATTTCAAGATTTGAACCCTAGATGTTAAGAGATCTAACACTTCATCCCGTTAGACCAATTGGTGGTTGGTTGTTTTGATGTAATCGAAGAATGATATGAGTCCATTTCTGGGACTCTAAATCTAGGTATCCTTTTTTATTTTTATTTTATTTTAGCAAAATTACAAGAAACATAGATGACATCTCAGTTTTGTGAATGTGATCTGAAGGTATGGAGGCACCAAGAAAGATCCTAGTTTGCAATCTGGCAAATGCTGCTCCCCTTCAAGGGATTTGGACAATTTTGTTGCACAATATTCTTGCTACATATGACTCCATATTCATTGTAACATAATGTTAGTGTTTAACGTTAGGAATGTACCTCTCGGTTTCAAATTCAGTTTATTTAGGCTTGATTGTGAGCATCATGTCGGAAATTTATCTTGTTACATTGGGATTTTCAGCGTTGGACATTTTATTTTGCGCATGGTTGAAAATGTATCGTAATGTTAAAATACCTGATAAAGTATTGAATGTTAGTACGACATACATCGGTACTCTTTTTTCTCTGCGTCAATCTGGTATTCCAAATAATCTTACTTGTTCGATTCAAATAAACTTTATATGTAAATATCAAGTGTATTAATTTTTTAAATTATTCATGACATCATATGTATATATTTATGAAATTTAATGAAGGGTGTAGCACTATTCAGAAACCAGTTTTCCAAATGATACTTTTAGTATTCACAGCATTTCAAGTTCTGAAAAAAGATAATAAAAAGTAAATGAAAACTCATATCAACAAAGCACCAGTGGTCTAGTGGTAGAATAGTACCCTGCCACGGTACAGACCCGGGTTCGATTCCCGGCTGGTGCATGTAAATAAACTTTTTGGCACTTTTTATTTACATGTATCTGGTGCGCTTTTTATTAATAATACACGTTCTTAATTGTCCTTAGCAAACATTTAGTATCCTAACAACAAACAATTAAAAGACAAAACAAATAATCCAAATTGATTACGACTGCTAATCTCCTCTTCAGACCGCAACCATTTCGAGTCAAAATTAATTAACAAGTAAAACACAACACAGTTATATTATCAAAAAAATATATATAATTTTTTTTTTAAAAAAGAAAAGAAAAGAAAATGAGAATGTATGTGATTTTACAGCTTGGTTATGGGCGTGTGCATTAATGGTGAAAATCAAACTATATGATCTAATTTTGTTGACAAATTACAGAATTGTGAGTGGTGGTGACGAAAATAGTTATTAATGAATTTTGAAAAATTAAAGCTAAAGCTTTTTTTGTGATGCAAAAACTGCCATTTTTCTTGGTTTACGGTGACGATATCCCCATTCTTGTTTTATTAATTATCTTTTGCATCCCGATAAATAATATTCAATCACGATAGTGCATGTGTAGAGCCGATTTCTATTAACCCTTGAAACAGAGTGAAGGGGGCTGGAGGGGACGATTACCTCATTTAGATTTTTGTCAAGTTATAATTTGCATGTATCTTTTTTCTAAGAAAAATTGAATTTTGTCTTTCTAAATAGTGAAAGTACCTTCAATATTTTATAGAAATTTGATATGATCCCTTGAACCGAAATATTGCGGCTCCATCCCTGCCCCTCCAAATTGATAGTTGGGTTTAATTTTATCTCAAGATTAATGGTAGAATCAAGATTTCAATTTGAGTGATGAAATTAAGATGTTGTGTTAAGAGATTCTTAGTGTAAATAGGGTCGAACTTGTGGTTTTGATAGTACTTAATTGAGAGTTGGCTCAAATGTTAATTTTTGGCCCTGACCCAAGGTAATGGAATTTGAGTTTATTAATGTGATCTTAAATACTTAAATTTGAACTTCATCAAGAATGCAGGTCTCTCAATTATTTTGGGGGTATTATGAGCAAACGATGGTAAGCTCATAATGCACGATCCAATGGAAATAAAGTTTATTAATACATTGGTGTGTTAGTGGGATTGCAAGTGATCAAGTTGGGCTTATTTCCATTGAAATATGAAGAAAAAAACATTTTATCATGGTTCGATTTCTCTTAATTGGAGAAATCACGTCAAATACCTCGACTTAAATTTTTAGTTTATACAAGAAAAAGAAAAATCCCACAAGAAGGAATTAAGTATAACAAACTCCTTAATAAACTTGGATGTATCATTTTTGCAAAACAATAAGCCCCCTAAATTTTTAGAAGACAAATTTATATATATATATATATACATATTTTTTCTAAACTTAATATTTTGTCCTTTTAAATTGCTAAATTATTTTTTGTATATACAAAATGTTGGGGCCTCTTTTGTCTCATTCTAAGTAAACATGGATCATTTTACACGAGGTACTCCCAAGTCAAACACCTCCATTAATTTTATTATCTTAACTCTTTATTGAGCTAAGAACAAATTGAAAGAGAAATAATTAAAAAAAAAACATAAATAAAACACTGATTTCATGGCCATTTGATGGTTCCCCAATTCCCAAGCTCATTAACTTGTACTAAACCCTAAGCAAATTAAAGTGCCTCTTTTTTCTTCACCCAGCTCCAAAGTCAAAATATTCACAATTTCACACACACACACACTTATATCTTCAAGAAAATTCTTGCTACAAATCAAGTGTGGAGTTAGAAATTTTTATTTAGGAAGGACGATATTAAATTTTTATAAAGTATTAAAAAAAAACTTTCAGTATTTAGACATGGGCGAAATCTAAAATTTAATTCAAGATGAGTTTGGGAGGACCGCTCCTCCAGTTTTCCTCCTCGCTCCGTCTCTGCAGTACTCACTCTATTTTATATAATTAGCTGTTTAACATTAAATCACAGAGATATTTAAAGAGAATTTAACGGTATACTCTACTTAATTAATAAAATTGTTCTCATTAATGACTCGTTGAATAGTTTAGAGGCCAACTATGTGAGTGGTATTTGTTATAAGGATAAATCTAAAACAAAAGAATCGTATTCAATATTGTCTTGTTTTTTTGTAAAATGACATATATTTTGAAACAAAAAATAAAGCGTTGAAACAACTAATAATTACTAATGATTTGTATTAGCTTAACAATGAATTGTATCTTGTCGTGAAGCAATTTCTACAAAATTAATAATGATAAAATTGCCATTGATAATTAAGGGCACTCCTATAATGAAAACTTAATAGTAATGAATTTTTTTTGACATATCATATCAATAATATTTTCACTAATATCGATAATAACAGCTGAAATTATTCTAACTTTATCACTATTGAGCCATATTACGGTAAAATAATAAAATGTTATTCCCTTTATCCCATAATAGATGTCATTTTAGGTTATTGTACAAAGATTTAGAAAATGGACTAACACCATTAATTATGGAGTAATTTGACTAAAATATCCCTCTAATTAATGAGTTGTCGGGAGATTTTTCAAAAATTTACAAAGATATTAATTATTGTGTAAGGGTATACTAGAAAAATACTAATAAATTCCCTCTTGAAATGTGAGAAAGACATATATTATGGGACAAAAAATTATTTCTAAAACGACATCTATTATGAGACGGAGGGAGTATTGTTTAATACATGTTAATATATAGTTATATTTTTTATATTTTACCGACCTTTTTATCATTAATATAAGATCTTTTTAGTGTTATTTGGACAAATTTAATTTAATTTAATATCTAAATTTGGCAGTGCCCACTTACTGCAAAAGACAATATTATTATATTGTCCAAAGAAAAGTTTTTCGCTTTATTCAAATCCATTGAACGTTGCATCATTATCATTGATTTGTTAATTACTCAAACCAATTCACTATTCACTAATCACGATTAATTAAATCTTAATTATGGATTTGTTTAGTAACCCTTCACCAATACGTGGCTATATAGAAAATAAATACAATTTTCAGAAAGCAACAAAAAAAGATTAGCAGCAGTTCCCAGGTGCGGCGTTCGGCGGAAAAAAAATATTTTTTTTTTGATTTTTATTTTCGGAACAAATTAACTAATTTATCCTCAAAAAAGTACAAATTTTAGTCCAACTTATGTGATGTAAGAAAAGAAACAAACGCTAGACCAACTTATAATGTAATATATATACGTACATAAATATATATATATATATATAATGTGTGCCTATATACAAATAATGTGTGTGTGTGTTTATATATATATATATGTATATTATGTGCAAACAAAAGATAAAATTTCGAACCTGTTTATTGTATTTCTTGAATCATACTTTTAAAAAGAAATATTTCGCCATAAATGAATGTTGTCATGGTGTTTTTGAATTTGAAGCATAAACATCAGTTAATATGTCACGCATAACAAGAAAATGAGCATTTTTTGACGAAAAAAATTCAACGATACTTACTTTTCGACGGAGATAAGGTGGAAGCAAAAAATTGAGAAAGATTTTTTCTGATCGTCCCTTATCGGCCGGATTAGCCAATTTCCGCCGGACTTCTACCAATTTTAATTGCCAAAAAATAGCCATTTTTTTCAGTGACGCATTAAAACATCTAAAATATTTCATTTGACTACATTTTATTCAAAATTTAGTATAAATTGTTTACATATTTTCTATGAAATATCGTAAATAATGTGTAATTGAGATACTCATTCAAAATGTCACGTTATATCTATTTAATTAAATGCCTCTTTGATAGTGTTTAGACTGTGACTAATATTTCAACGGAACTAGCTAGGCTAACTCGTTCTTGAAATAGTAGTTATGATTCATCAACTATCAATTGATCTAAGGGGATAAAATGTTCACTATAGGAAAAAATGCAAATTCCAAAAGAAAAATAAATTGCAAAAATTCAAGGGAATTTCTATTGGGAAAGACGAATTCTGGTGGAAATTTGACAGAAAAGCTCCCACTGGATTTACAGATTCCATTGGAGTCACGGAGTCTAATGGAATATTTTTGCAAGAGATTGAATCCGGCGGATATTTCTCCTGGACGATTTTTTGGTGGATATTTCCGCCAAAAGCTCTCCTTCGCCATTGCCGCTCAACGCCTCCATCGTTGGAGAAAAATTGGATTAAAAGAATTGTTCCCATATTGGACCTTTGCAATATTTGAATTTGAATTATTATGACAGTATATATATATATATATATATATTATATTTATGATGCAAAAAAGAATGTTTAATAAATTGTGCTTTCTCCTTCAATATGACTCATACAAACTCGTCTAAAGCCCTTAAAACCATTAAAAAAACAGTACCATGATCACATAAGCCATTAATAAATGTCTCCTCAAAACCATACACACAGACCTTCCCTGTCCCCCCCAATCATACCCCAACCCACCCCACCCACCCAAGCAAGAAAGCCCTTCATATATCTGCACCATTTTCTAGTGTGCCCGTGTGCCCAAAATCCTCCTTCTGAAAGTACTAAATCCTCTCTCTCTCTCTCTCTCTCTCTCTCTCTCTACATATATATACATATACGTACACTTTCAATATCATGGCGAGCGGGGGGAGCGGGTCTCCGTGCGGCGCATGCAAGTTCCTCCGCCGCAAGTGCGCGGCGGACTGTGTGTTCGCGCCGTATTTTTGCTCGGAGCAGGGGCCGGCGAGATTTGCGGCGATTCACAAGGTGTTCGGAGCCAGCAATGTTTCGAAGCTTCTGTTGCATGTGCCCGTCGCCGATCGGTGTGAGGCGGTGGTCACCATTGCTTACGAAGCTCAAGCAAGAATCAGAGATCCCGTCTATGGCTGCGTCACCCATATTTTCGCCTTGCAACAACAGGTACTCTCTCTCTCTCTCTCTCTCTCGTGCCCATTCACAACTAAAAAGAGCCATTGACTTACAAATTTAATCTATTAAACTGGTTTTTAAGAAGTTAATTAGCGACATATAGAAAACGAGTTGAAATTTATTTTTAATTTGAAGAGTTATTTCAAAATTGATTTGATTTTTAAAATACTTATATAATTGTCTCTAGAAATTGTGTCAAATTAATAGGTGATTTAATTTTTTTTTAAAAATCCACTATTTTTGTTTTGTTTTGCCATCGCAGACGTAGAAGTGATTCTTTCTTGAGTTATTTCTAAATTAAATATGATTAATTAATTAATTTTTCAGATACAATCGTACAAACTTAGAAATTTCAAATGTTTATAGTTGTTTTCTAGAAAGTGCATGTGGAAGCCACCTAAATAAAAAAATTCACCATTTGTTTTGCGATCACACCTCATCTACAAGTCTTTCTTTCTTTCTTTTTTCTTTTTTTAAGCTCCAAAAACCCTAAAATCCCACATTTATAATTATGATTATTTTGCAATCTAGCTCGAGAGTAATTACATTATCTTGAGATCATCATATTATATACTTCAAGACCAACTACCGATTGTTCTAGCGGGATGGGACACTAGATCCCTTAAGCAGGGTCAAGGGTTCGAACCTTGGCATTGTGAATGGAACAATTGGGTTGGGAGGATCGCCCCCGTAATGGGCCTCTGGGATACCCGATCTGGATTAGTCAGCCAATGAGCTGGAACCAGGTGGATAAAATCAAAAAAAATATATATATATATATATATATATATTATATACTTCAAGAACCCTAAATTGTTATGAAAAATAATGATAAATATGACATCAAATCTTTATTAATATTTTTTTTTTTTGTAATTCTTGAAAATTAATTGTTTTTCAGGTGGCATATTTGCAAGCACAACTAATGCAAGTGAAAGCTCAGCTAGCACAAACCCTAATGGACCAATCATCAAGAATTCATGCAGATCACAATCAATGGCCAACAGGCACAAATAGCCACTTTATTAGTACTCCAGGATTAATGGGATCATCTCAATTTCCATCATCTATTTTTCCAAATAATTACATGAACAACAATAATTATAATAATAACAATTATTCAAATATATCACCTCAAAGCTCTCTTGATTCCATTGAGATTAATTCCAATATTAATAACAATGGATCATCAATGCTAGAACCCGAGATTAGCTGCAGTGAAGTGGCCACATTTCAACCATATAGCAAGAAGAGACCTTCACAGACTGACTTGAGTGAGCTCCAAGCATTGGCTCTTAGGATGATGAAGAATGAGAATTGAGAAATTTTATTTATAAATTTTGCATGTTTAATTTAATTTTGTAAACCTTTTTCATGTAGTTACACTTTTTGACTTGATTTCAATGTTGTATATAGAGGAGATTACAATATATAAGAAGAGGGTTTTTGTAATAGGAGAATGTTTTGGAAAGTAGAGGTATTAATCAAAGCAGTTCAGATCTTTTATTTCAATTGATGCTTATTTTTTGTTTATATATATATATATATCGGGTATGCATGTTATGCGTATAAAAATATTTTGTTCAATAAATACTTGGAATAAAATAATTACATTTTTTATATGGATGCACGAAATTATTACGAAATTTTTTTTCCATCAAAGTAAAAATTAAGATAATTTAGGAAATTTGGAGTGTGATATAAGACATTCGTATTTAAGAAGACTGAAATTGAATAAACCTAATATATAAGGTGAAAATGAGATTTTTTTTTTTCTTTTCTGGAAAATGGAGACAACCCCACTTGAGAATTTGGAATGGAAGCTTTGGAATTTGAGTTGAATTTGTTATTTCTTGTCTTTACTCAAAAACATTATATAACATGAGTATATTGTAATGGTACGAAAGATTTTCTAGGTTATCTTTATATTAGAAAATGCATGCATTATTGAGGTAATGTTTGAATCCTACATTGTCTTTTCCAGCTAACTAAAGAAAACATGTTTCATTTGTTTATTGAGGGGAATTCTTGATTAGACATTGAGAAAATATTATTTTTGGTCCCATAATTTTTTTATTTCGTATTTAGTTCTACAGAATTCATTTTTTTTACATTTAGTCACATAGGATAGGATGTTTATGCCACATTTGGTCCTATTGGCAAATTATTTTTCAGTGACTAAATGTGGAAAAATTTGTTCTATGAAACTAAATGTGAAATGAAAAAATTATTGTGGAATCAAAAATGAAAATTTCTTTAAGACATTGTTAAACAATACTCTCATTAATTATTAAGACCACATATATACACTGCCGACAAATATTATATATATATATATATATGCGTGTGTTTGTGTGTGTTAACAAACTAAAAAGAAACATGTGATAATGAAAAAATTATCCTTAACAAGTTGTATTTAGTACCAATATCTTTTATTTTGTTATTAATGTTATCTATTTGGTAACAACTAATCTTATTTTGTGGTCATGATAACTTAATTAATGATGCCAGACTTACGTTTGAATTGTTCAAAATATTGATAAATAGTGACATTTCTATGAATAGTTTGACCATAGAAAAAAGTGCAACGGTGACTTATCATGAACTTAATTTCAAGGTACTAAATTATCAATATAGCGGTGTCACTAATTGAAATCTGAACACAAACATTATTGACATTATCAAGATATTTTTATTGATAAAACAAAATTTATTATAGTGTGTGTGTATATATATATATATTTGGTGACATATAGTAGCGCATAATCTAAAAATTTTCAAATTTGGAGGACTTAATTGTAAATGAGGAACAAGAATATCTATAAGTTTTGATTGCCAATAATAATATTTTATTTCATGGTCCTTGACTTTGTTACTTAGGGATTAGCAAAAAGGCGAAAAGCCATCATTGTTGTTGAGGCAAACACACGCTTGCTAATTAGTATACATTAATCCCAAGTGGGGTCAAATTTGTCTAGGGTTTATGGCCTAATTATAATTAAGTAGGTTTACCTAATTTAATTACTCCTAATACAATTTTAATGTCCAATTTGTACAAACTTTGTACTCTAATTTATAGACCAAATGTTCCCTTAATTGAGTGCAATCAGCCTCACGCTTGGTAAGTTCATTGGATGGGTGGTTTAAATTGTCAATTGATAATAGGGGTGTTCCAAAAAATCAAAAACCGACCGAACCGATCGAAAATCGAAAAAATTGAACCGAAGCATGTTCGGTTCGGTTTTCGGTTCTTTAGTTCAAGAAAATTCGATTTTCGGTTTTTTCAGTTAAAAAATCGAAAAAAACCGAAAAAACAGAAAAATCGAAAATAAAAAAATATTGTGTAATCTATGGAACAAAAGTAAGAAAAACCGAACCGAACCGAAAATAAGAAAAATTGCATGCTCTTATTATTATTATTATTATTATTATTATTATTTTTACAATTATTTCGATTTTTCGGTTAAAACCGAAAAACCAAACCGAAAACTTTCGGTTAAAACCGAACTGAACCGAACACATTTCAGTTTGGTTTTCGGTTTTCATTTCAAAAAATCGAAAATTTCGGTTAACTGAACCGAAAAATCGAAATTCGTAGTTTTAACCGTTTAAACACCCCTAATTGATAATGAAATTAAACCCATTTTTTTTCCAATTTAATTCTACTATTTAGTTTTTAAAATGTCAAATATCTGATTAATTAGTTGAAGGCCAAATGAGAAATGGACATTTCTTGAAATTGGGATTCAAACTATGATTTATTAAAAAATTAAAAAAAAATTGTTTGTGTCAAATGGATTAATTGGTACCTGCATATATTTAACTTCTCGACTTATTATATTCCAATTAGTTTCATAAATTTTTTTAATCAATCAAACAAATTACCTCTATAGCATGAAATCACTTTTTCACACGCATGGAGTGTACTTAATCATTAGTTAACAATCATTATAAGAATATATATAATTTAATGCCGAACCAATACATTATATATTTAGTCTCTGTGATGAATTTTATTTGTGACAATAATGTTAGTAAATGTCTCGTCACTAATTGTTTTTTAAAATTTGGTTATATTTAATTTTGCTACTGATTATTACAAATAGCTTAAATATATGACAAAGTCTTGATATCATAAATTTTTCATTAGTTCTTGTAGTGAATAACTTATCACTATCTCTTTGTCTTGAAGCTTTAATCTTTTGAACTATAACCTAGCTCACATCCTTCAACCAAGCCTAAGTGTCATATGCAGACATATACATTTACTTGTTTATACAAGTGTGTGTTAATATATATATATATATATATATATATATATATAGAGAGAGAGAGAGAGAGAGAGAGAGAGAGAGAGAGAGAGAGAGTTGCTGATATCATCCCTTTAAGCACTTTTAAGTCAAGCGGCGTGGACCACTTCCAAAGATCAAACCTCATTTAAAAGAATGAAACCAAAAAAATTGTTCAAAAAGGTGATATTTTCTTGTGACATTGATCAAGAATCCACACACACGACTCCATTAACTGAACACTATAAAAGTGGTTCCTTTTGAACTATTTTAACTATTGCTTTGCTTGTCAATGGCCTTATTTCATTATTCCAACTTAAGCTGAAAATCAAAAGTCTCCGTGAAAAAAGGTTGTCAGAAAAGAGAAGACAAATGCAAAACCTCTCAACTTTAGCATTAACAAAATAGCTAATAAGTATATATATATATTCGAATAAATTACCCCTGTGAATATCTATCATTCTTGATATTCTAAATCTGTATTTACAACAATTAGGGATAACAATTACATTTGTTTCAAAAAGTGCTTCAAATTTCTTAAACGATCAACAGACTTGCCAAGATATTGTACTACAATTATGAATAAACCAAAAAATTTCAAATGAAATCAATATAATTGCCAAGAACATATTGTACAACATTATATATAAACCAAAAAGAATCACGTTTTTACTAATTATCAATATTCGTGTCGTCCGAAGAAATAGGCAAACCTTTAAGGACATCTCTCAAAGCATAATAATGGCTATCACATTTATGGTCTGAAATAAGGTTGCTCGAAAGTAATATCCTCTGAAAATGCTCACCTGGATGTCTCCTCAACAACGTGAAATACTCACAATGTTTGTGGTAGTGGTGGCTTTGATCAGTATCTACATTCCTCTTCAGATAATAGAGCGTTCCCGGTACGAATAAATCCTCGGGTTTTGTGAGTTTCACGAGGTCAGAACTCGTGCCCAGAGGACTCAACGTTCGACTATGACTTGTAACCACTGAAACTTCCTGCTTTACGGGTACCTCTGCTTTGCGAAAATGAACATATAATTGGATGAATCTTTGCAGAAATGTTGAAATGAGACAAGCAATCACATTTCAGTTGAAAATGACAGAAACAAAAATGAAGATACAGCTAAAGAGCCCTTGTAAAGATACCAAACATACCGGGATATTTCGTCTGTCCTCTAAACTTGGTGAATTCAGCGAGTTTTCGAGCGACATCTTGTACAGATGACACAACTTGCTTTGCATTGGTAACCAGATCTATCACACCTTTCCAATCTTCTCTAGTGAAAACATCTACCCTGCCGGGCAAAAACCAATGCCGAAACTAAGATAATAATAGTGCAACAGATGAGATATGCAACACTTATATTTTAGATTTATGGTCATTATTGAAATGTATATAAAACACGTGTTCAAAATAACACTAAACACAGAGTCAATATTTTCCTCACATACCAATCAGTCTCAACGATTTCATTCCTTAATTGTGTTAAAGAAGCAACGTTTAGTCTTGGGATAATATCATCCTGCATTAACAAAACAAGGTAAATATATTTTGCAACTGTTTACTCAGTATTAAAACTTGAAAGATTCATAATATAAGCGAAGCATGTCTTCTAATCAATATTTAAGTGAAAAATATCAAAGCAAAAATTTGGACAAACCTGCATAACCACAGTGGTCACGAAATCAGAGCAACTCTCGGCAAGTTCTTTGGAGACACATGGAGGGGTAGCGTATCCCACGGCTGTAATTATATCCGGGCTGAACCCTAGCCGCTCAGAAGATTTTTTACGAAGCATAATCGCAAGCAAAGAAGCAGTTGCACCTCCAAGAGAATGACCGACAAGCCTCAATCTAAAACCCTGTTGATTAATTAGTCTCTGTACAATGGTAATACGGGACATTTTAATGCAAAAAGAAAGAGATTTATGTTTGGTATTAACAGTATAAGAAAAGGAAAGAAAATGTCTCTCTCTTGCTGCATGCATGCACACTTGCACCACATTCATTATTTTCCTTCTCCCAATCCTTTCCTCATTATTTTTCTCAAATAACCAAACGAGCTTGAAATTTTGGATTGCTCTGCTTTTCAATTCCTTATTTCTAGCCTTTTATATTTTTTCAATTTTTTGTCTCTTGTCATCAAAATACTTAAACCAAACAAAGTATAAAGCGAAGGCCATCAACCCACCTTGTGTTTCTCCAGGCATTTCCTTATGGTATCCATCTCATGACTTATAAACCAACGAGCTGCCTCAGCCGTGCCAAAGTGAGTTGAATATCCTTCAAACGTGATTTCTTCATGGCCAGAAGAAATAATGTCAGTAATTAGGTCATACACCGTGTGGGTCCCACGTATACCAAGAATCACGAGCTTCTTCCTCATGTCGATTCCTATATAATACCCTGGTCTTAGCACACTCGAATATCTGACAAACCTCACAACATTTTTTTCTCTGAGCATGCTATTTCTTGCCAGACCAGCAGCATTATCTCTGTAAGCACCCTTGGCTAGCTCCGTGTGGTATATGAGATCTTGAATCTATGTCATCAAGAATCATTGTTAGATAATTATATCGCATATGACAAAAAAAGGCAAAATGTTTACTTATTGCAATTAGAAAATACTGAAAAGGGTTTTGATATATACAATGGATTCTGAAGTGATACGTTCACCCTTGATATCCTCCACTGCACTCATGGATGCTTGGCGAAGATACATGAGATACAAGCCAATAGTAAGATCACTTATGCTCCAATCTTGAATCCCAAGCTTGCTCCTTTGTATACTTGAAAATATTTCAGTGAGAGATCTATCTGTGGGTGGGGGTTTCTTTTCAATTCCGTTTCCTGTACATACTCAAATTAAGAAAAAATTGAGTCCAGGGAAACATACAGAAAGGGAAAAACGAAGAGCTAGGCAGCTACTCGTAATGTGACTTTCTCTTTTATCGTAATGTCTTCAAAATCATCAGCTGGTATACATATGCATGCAGCTAAGATTTTCCGCTTTTTTCAAGCTCCCTCCAATAAACATAAAGATTTTTATGAAAAACTACGAAAAATTAAAGTTCTGCCAATACATGCCCCATTGTATATCCTTCTAGACACCATACACACACACACGCACATACCTCTCAGACCAAACTTCCTGACGCTGGAGTCATTTTAACCATAGATTTACCCTCAATTCATCTTTTCGAGATACCAACATGACTCACTTCATTTCATACTGTAAATAATACTCACAATACCATTAAAACACCTCAAATATTTCATTAAGTTTCAACAATGATGCAACCTAAACCAGCAAAACTTAAAACCCAAACGGGATACAGTTATGGCACCAAAATCTCAACTTTGAATCAACAGCTCAGCAAAATTATCCAAAAATAGGAAGAATAAACAGAAAAAACTTAAAAAAAAAAGGAACCTGCTGGAAGAGCCCATTTGTACAACTGCAAAGCGGGCTCAAGAGCTTTACCAATCCAAGCAATTTCGGGCTTCCATTTATTATTATAACTGCCCATTTCATCCTCCGACGAACTCGAATCTTTCATCCCAGACCCAGAATCAAAACTCGCAAGATTATGATTATTCTCCAAACCTTTCTTCCCTTTCAAGTCATCACCATCCACCTTCGACCACTTGCGGCGGTTTAGAATATTGCACGCGTATCTCCTGTATAAATCATCTCTCTTCAACAATCTCAAGCTCCCACTAAACTCTGCAACAAAAATGATGCTCAATTATTCATAATCCTGAAATGAGAAAATTGAGGAAAAACAAGACTGACCCATGTTCTTGAAGAACTGTTTAATGGGTATTCTATACATATTCCCGTTTGTTGATTCAAGAAATGTTTGTGCATCTAGCGAAAAACGGCTATGGAGGATGGTGATGGCTAAGTGGAGCAGTGTACACCTCGAGAGCCGGCGTTCCTGGACCGATTAGCATAGGGTGGGGCGATTAAAATAGATCAATGCTTGAAGGGCAATATAGTCTTTTCCCTTGACATATACTATCTTGGGTTTTTGGGCCTAATAGCCCACAAGAATGACATATAGTTTTTGGGCCATTTTATGGGCTTTGTAATTAATTTTCGAGCAATCCAAGACTTATCATAAGTGGGCTAGATGGGCTTATATTTACATACGGGTTTCTAGGTACATTAAGCAAAATAGCAAGGCCTAATAAACTATTTGATATTAGTGGCTATTAAATTGAATGGATGAACATGTAATTTTCTTATTGTTACTGTATTTTTCTTTTTCTTTTTCCCTTTACAATCGTAATAATAGGAACGTTCATTCAATTTCAGATACGATGAAAGTTTATATGAATAATTGAAATTTTTTTTAATGGTCACATCACAGAATAATTGAAGTTCTTAATAAGGATTAAAAAAGTAAATTCGTTATTATCAACTATTTGAAATGAGGTCGATGAGGCCTTGCCTCAATGGTAAGGCAGAGGCCTTGTAACTTTATGATAAAAAAAATTTGCTAACCAAAATAATTTTACGAGCCCATACAAATGAACTTGTTATATAAGAGAGACACTTCTTTTTTGAACAAAAAAATCAGTGAAAAAAATAATTATATTTGGCTGGACCTTTTTTTAAAAAAAAAAAAAACAAAAGCTTAAAAGCTATGTAGAACAATTTCAAACAAAAATATATTTTAAAATTTTAATTACAGCACGCGAAATTGCTTGACTGTTTTTTTTTAAAGTTCTATTATAAAAAGTAAGGCTTGAAAATCACTTTTTTCTTTAAGTCTATTTAAACATGTTTGTTACAAGCGAAATCTCAACTATCAACCACATTATAAGGAATTAGATGCAGAGGCCAAATCAACACCACCCATTAGGCCATCTTTTCTTAGATTCAAATTTAGGGAACCACTTAGAGCTTGAATTCGAACCCAAAGTCGTGCTCTTTTTGTGGGGCCGCCACATTAGCCTCCGAATAAGCCCTTTTCGACATATCTTGGCTTTACAGCCATACTTGGAGGCACGATCACCCTTAGTGAAGTGAAAAATTTCATCTCCGATTGTGGTGATGGGCGAAGACCGGAAGATTTCATCTTCGATGGTTGTTGTTGGGAAGACTTGATCGTGATCTCTGACAGTATTGAGCCTCAAGTACCTTTGTTCAAGAGACTCTTCGGGGATACTTCGAGCTAGCAGAGGAGACGCACCGCCCCAATTGTTCGTGCCAAATGAAGGATGTTGGGGCGTCCTAAAATCTAATAGTTCCCTCTGCCTCATGTGTGTGTATAATGTGTGTTTTTCCACTTTAGTTTCTCTTGAAATGATCAAATGGGATTCTAGGGAAGAACATTTTTTTTTTGTGATATGGTTGATTACAGCATCAAATGTTGTTAATTTATAGGTAACTATGTGGTGTTTATCTTTAAGTACTTGGTGATTTGAAGACAAAAAGAGGGGACGATTAGCTCAAGAAATGGAACAATGATAATTATTATCTTATTTTGTTGATGAGGGGATCAATGCAATTAAAGATTATTTACTTAGCCGGTCGATATGTACTTGATGCAAATGGATACCATTATTTGAAAGTATGCATATAATTTGAGAAGGGTTTAGTTTGGCCCCGATCAATGTCATCATCTTTCTTAGGAGCGGTATAATTTGCATTGGGTGAGTATATAAGCTTTTCAAAATATTATATATGTATATATATATATATATATGCATGCATTTATGCACATATTTACATATATATTCATACTCTTAAGGATTTATTTAGTTTTCTCTAAATTAGTCGAGATTTGGGGTTCTTGTCTCGGCTAATTTGTTATTTGGTTGAGTAAATTAGTTGATGCGGGCCGCGACCTAATCTTGGTCGACCAGCCACTAAACCAGTCATGTCTGGAAATTTCCATCTCAGGTGGGGGTGAGATTGAATTTTGTGTAGCCCACATTGATTTTCCTCAACAAAAATGAAAAAAAACAAAGATGAGGTTAGATATGTAATTTCCTTTACTGGGCTCATCCAATTATTCGGTGTAATGTTGGAAACCAAACAATGAAATGTCATATGAAACATGGCTACGTTTTCATGCCATCCAACAAACCAAACATCATCACAATTGAGTCCAATTTCAACCAATTTGAAGTTGCAATACAAGTCCTAGTTAACATGTGTGGAAAATCAAACGAATCCTAAATATATTAAAATAACTATCATGGATCGATAAAAAGGAATTTATTTGATTAACTTCACGTTTGAATTCTTAACTTTTCGATTACTAAAATATGCACATATATATAAATTTAACTTCAGAGAGGCAATGTAATAGCAGCATCCATAATGGAAATATAATGAGATTTGAGTTTGATATATATATATATATATATATATGTATATATCTTTTGATCATAGCCTTGTACAATTAATCCTAGCCCAAGAATATGTTGAAGGATTGGAGTTGAGGATGTGCCTAATGCCTTTGTTGTCAACATTGCCACAAAAAGAAAAAAATGGATGTATGTAAAACCTATCATAAAGCTCAACATATACATACATATGAATATATATATATATGTATGTATATGTGTGTGTGTGTGTGTGTAAATCTATATACATGTAAGTGTGTGTAGTATGTTTTTAGGGCCCAGAATAAAATAAAAAAATGGCATTCATTGTTCAAAGTTCAAACTCAATTTGATCCAACCCGAATCATAACCGATAGATGAGAAAACTAACGGAAAAATTCTCAACACAAAACACAGTAAATATATTTAATTAGTTCAATTCGAGTAAACCCAATTTGATCATTGCCAAGTCAATCACATGATTAGTCGATTTATGATTATCACATAATTATCTTATGCGTCATGGAAATGTCAAATAGGAAAAAACTACTTACAAGTACACTATATATATATTTAATTGACTATTGATTTAATTATCAAGAAAAAAACTATTGATTTAGTTAATTGAATTTTGATGAATCAATTTTGGTGAACACAAGTCAGTCATAGGCTTAGTTGATTTATAATTATCATATGATTAGTTGCTTCACAATCCCTGAAAAATGCCACAAATGAAAATTGCCGTATAATACTCATTTTATGTATGTAATTAGTTGAGTTTGATCAAATTACTAGGCCTTAACTAATAATAATAATAATTCTCTTCTTGGTGTTGATTATCATTAATGGGAAGTTAAGAAGTGTAGAGCAAATAGTAGTAACAAATCCATGTGAAGAAAAGATTATTAAGAGTGACATGCTATGATAACATAATATTATAACTAATTACACATATTAAGTGATAAAATGCTTTGATTTTCATAATTATAGTGTTGGTTGCAAACTTAATAAAGACAATACGATTATTTAAATCGCCATTATTGATTATTAGTGACACATGCATAGGAGCAATAAAAATCTCATGACAAAATATAATGACATTTTCTTTTTATTCTCACTATGCATATGTCCTGGTATTGTGAATGGAAGCAACTGGGTTGGAAGGGTCGCCCCTATAATAGGCCTATGCAGTAATCAATTCAAATTAGTCGGACAATGAGTCGGAACCGAGTGGTTAAGACAAAAAAAAAATGTCAATAATGAAACTTACATACTATGCATTTGTCATTAATGACCAATAATGCTAACTTAAAGATTAATCACTCATTATTGAGTTTGTAAAATTATGATGAAATTATATTTATCGTCATCTAATACATATTATTTGTGATAATTTTGAAGTGTTCATTAGACATTTTGTTGCTAATAAAGCTTTTTTACATTATTGTGGCGATAATTATTAGAAGTTGACACTTAACGCTATAAATGTCTCACTAATAATATATAGTTCAATATTAAGCATAAATTTTATCTCCATTCCATTTGTCAAAAAAAAAAAAAAATTTATAAACTATAGTTTTATCACTCAACATATATATATATATATACATATATATCTATAATTAATAACAACTTTCCAATAATTAACTGTTTTTTTTTTCTCTTATGGTTTTAAGAATGCTAATGTCTAATAATATTGTTTTATGAAAATGAATTTTACCCTAATTGTTTTGTGGCCCGGTGAAATTTCTTCATCTGGAGTTACTGGGCCGACAAGAATATTTATATGGGGGCCCAATGTCAGCCTCAGATACAGATTCCTAATGGGCTTTAAGCCATAAACCAAGCGTTGTTAAATAAATATTAAAACAAATCAAGAAAAAAAAAAAAGAAAAGAAAGTTTTCAAACAAAACATATATACTATATTTTCAATTAAATTTGGGGACCAATCATCATAATCAAACAAAAGCTTTCACAATAAATAATTAAATAAATCGAATAATAAATGTTAATATTATTAATAAAATACATCTCCCTACGAAAATCCAAGAAAATAGAGTCAATAAACTTTTTCGAATTATTTGGGGACCCAATTTTTTTTTTTTTTATCCAATGTTTCATTTTCGCTGATTTGTCTTGAAAATGAAAGATTAATATGAGATTAAAGGGAAAATTAAATTATTAATATCCAGATTTTGTATGATCCTCCAAGGTGCGGATAATTTGGAGATATATCAATTTTAGTCCTTTCAAAATCTATTTATTTGAATTTGACCGACAAGAAATTTTACAATCATTCCATTCTTCTTTGGGTTCCAAATACACACATATATATATATAAAGAAAATTGAATTAGAATTATAGATCAACTAGTTTGATGGTTTATTGATGCTACACACATGGTCATATTCTTTTTTTTTTTTTTATAGAGGACGGTAAAATACATTTCAAATAATTACATTAATAATTCAAATTGAGTATAATTGATATATTGCATAATTAACTGTTCAATTTAAAAAGCCACTAAATAATTCAAAGAAACGGCTTACTATTCAGTAAAATAATCGAACTACTATATAGTGGGAGCAGAATAAACGGTTTACCAAGCAATAATGATAATTGTATTAGTTAATTAGATTTTACCATAATGTCTTAATTTGTATCCAATTGTCGATTGGTGAAATTGTTATCAATTTTTTTTTTCTCAAAAAAAGAGTAAAATATCTTTTTAAAAATTCACCACTTCAGCCGATGAGGCCTAGCTCAACTGGCAAAGCTGAGGCCCCAAGATTCTTAAGGTCTTGGGTTCGATTCCCACCGATGAATGTGTGGACTTTATTTCTACCTTTATGGTAGTTTATTATCCTACTTTAATAGTAGTTTATTGTAATAGTTTATCTATAGTTTGTGAATGATATTCTTTGAAATATGATGTAATAGTTTGATTTGTACTCGAAGAGTCATTGATATAATCCGATGATATGTATTCAAGTAAAAGTGTTTAATTTTCCACAATGAAACTTTTCAAAAAAAAAAAAAAAAAAAAAGAAGAATTCACCACTTCAAGCAATTAGTTAGTTAAAAGATGAAAAAAATATTTTTTAAAAAAAACCTAGAGATTAGAGAAAGTAATACTTGATCAAAAAAAAAAGTAATTAAGATTATCCGCAGCGTAATTGTAATTATAGAATATTGAAAATTGTGAAAGACAATGTGAGAAAAGATATTAAATAAAATATTTTAGTTATTAATAGTTTATTTTTAACTTCAACGATTAATATTTATTTTTTTTCAAGCGTCACTAAATTAGAGTTATGAAGAAATAGTTGAGAATCACCGAAAATTCGTCTTAGAAATATATCATTGTATATTATTATGTAATTGATTAATTGAGATTAATTAAATACTATCAAAGTAGTAAATCATTTTGTAGGGCTCCTTGATTTAAGTAATCAATTTGTATAATAGTCAACTAACACAAATCTAATTATATAAAAAAAAAAAAGTTAACACAAATCTAACACTAACAACAAAGCCAATATCATTGAAAGAGACACTCAAGTGGGATTTTAATCATTTAAATTTAAATCTCTAATTATTTCACCTAATTAATTAAAAAGTAATTGATTTAAAAATTTATCCAGAATCTACATCAGCCATTCACACTGGGTGATTGCACTTGGGATAGATTTGAAAATTCAAGAAATAGTAATCATGATTCTGTACAAGATCTGATTATATTTTCTTCTTTGTTTTCTTGGTTTTTTTGTCAAATCTCTTACAAAAATGCTGATGTAATAAGGGGCTTTGGAATCTTGGTTCCTCAAGTACAAGACAAACAAATATGTGTATCATTCTTTGGTTTTTTTCTACACTAAAATTTAGCTTTGATTGCAATTAATAATCATAGAGAGAGTTAAGAAAAATTATTTATTAATAAAAATTGTGGTCACTACATGATGTGTTCAAATTTTAGAAGAGTTGGAGAATGATATTATAAAGAAAACCCCTAAATTGGGACTAGTCAATTGATAGATTTGTCACAAATTACAATTCCAAATGTATGACGGTTTGAATTACGTCAGTACAATCGATAGTGATATAGGTTATGCAAGAGGATAATTATGTCTGATAAAATAGGTATGTACATGCATTTTTATAATAAAAATAAATAAATAAATAGATAGATAGTTTTCAATACCCTAACGATTCATTATATTTAATTATGCGTTAAGCTTTTCGTTTACCGAGTAAGTGGTCCTTAGAATTGATAGTGATATAGGATATGTAAGGATAACTCTGTATGCAATTGGGTACGCTGAGCGCATTATGTATATATAGTTTTCAATACCCTAATAATTTATCATATTTAATTACGCCTTAAGCTTTCGTTTACTGAGTAAGTGGTCCTTAGAATTGATAGTGATATAGGCTATGCAAGGATAACTCTGCGTGCAAGTGGGTACGCTGAGCGCATTATTTCTTAATAGTTAACAGTTATGGTGTCATTTCACAATTATACTACTTTTTTTTAATATATATATATATATATATATATATATATATTCTATGATTTAATGTCCTTAAAAGCATGATAAAGACAAGTGCAACATATGTACTATTTTTTTAAGAAAAATAATAACAAACAAACGAATGGTTTTGATATCCTTAAGAGCATGATACAGACAGGTGCAAAAGACACTATTTTTTTTTCTATTTTTTTTTTGGTAAAATGTAAAGAATAAAAGAATAAATAGTTTCGTATGCTTAGAGCAAGACAAAGACAGATGCAAAATACGTGGCACGCGCTTTGAAAATTTTTTCAGTCAAAATATGCATGATATATATGTATGTGTGTGTGTGTGTGTGTGCGCGCTATCCAATTTATCAGAATATTAACTTAAAATTATTGATCGTTTTAGATTTTTCAATCACAAAAATATTATGCACGATTTCCTCTACAATGTCTGCAGCTATATATATGTATATATACGGGTAAATAACAAATCGTAAATCGTAATGTTTTCTGAATTTGCTGAGCTATATGGGCTTACCCAAAATCCACGGTTGGTCTATATTGGGCCTCTAGTTCTAGAAGGATATCCACGGCCCATAAGGTTGGACATGAGTAAAGCTCTAAGATTGAGTTACAAAAGGAAATAACATGCCCTCTTCTTACTCTTACATGTACATAACAAGACTGTTGCTACTTAGGGTTTAATCATTCAACTTCTATTTATTATATTCCTTTTACATAAAAGAAGGAAAAAAAGAAACAAATATAAAAGCACAACCAACATAACAACTCATAACCATAAAATCCCCACATCATTTAAATCACAGACTGATTAAACGTGAATCACACTGAAATAAAAAATAAATGCTCTAATTATCACCACACCCCTAGTAAGATGTGAATTTCAAACTAATATCCTTCTGATCATACCATATCTTGTCTCGCATCAAAAGAAGTCAAGGGTCTGATCAATTTATAAGCTCTAAACTCTCCCTTACAGTGTGAGGCTTCTTTTCAAGACAATCCCTCCACAGGATCAACTCAAAATCATTTTCACTTAAAAATGATTGATGCAAAGATCTATTACGATCATGGCAACAAGCTCGGCTCAAGATCATTTCACAGCAAAAATGATTGATCTATAGACAAACTCAACAACATGAAAGTCAAATTGAATCCTTCCACTACATAAACGATTGTTTCTTTCATTGCCGATACAAGTAGAGCCTGACCATCCATTGGCAATCAAACTAAAGCTTTCATTGTCAAAGGTGACTGATTCACCCACTACTACTGCGCTGTTACTCCTACTAGTACGAGTGGCTAAGATATAGCCTCTACTAATAAAGAGGGAGACCTAGTGGTGTTTCTATTTGTCACTTATTTGTTTTCTTCTACAATCTTGCACTTGGGGCAATGACGCAGCTAGTAAGGTTCTAACCGAGGCACATCTATTGCTGGTTGAAAACTATTTCTTTTCTTCCACAACATTACATGAGTTAAGCTGTTACGCATGACCAAATCCTACCAAACATCTTACATAAAATGGATGAAAGAATTAACAGTGCTAGGAATCTTTGTTCTTCAAGTAGAAGACAAACAAATCTGTATATCATTCTTTGGCTCCAAGTGATCAAAGCTAGACACCAACACTATAAATCCAAGAAAAGGTCAAGAAAATTTTATTTATTCATTAACAAATAAAAAGCTTGTGGTCACAACATGAGCTCTGCAAAATTCACAAGATTCAAAAAGCTTGATATTGAGTTGAGAGCAATTCATTTATTAGAAAAATCGAACCGAAAATTATCGCGATCATCGATGTCTTCTATCAAGCCTGCAATTTTCAAGATAGCTCATTTTCAAGGTTTGATGTGAAATAAAACTCAAAGTTTTGAAGTTGTGAGAAGTAGTACAATGGTGAATGGTCCCCTTTAATTATCATGTAATAATTTATAAAAAAAAAATTGTTTCCTACCAAGAAACTATGATACAATCTCTTTTGTGTCTGATGCACTGTTCCAAAGTTGGGACCATTTCAAGAAATTTCTCGGTCCTCACTCATGAAAAATTGAAAAATAATACTACATCAAGATCAAGATTCTATAAATTCTCTGGTTTTATAACTTGGCCTGGTATACATCAAGATCAAGATCAAGATCAGAAAAAAAAATGGAGGTTCTTTTGTCTAACTGGTCTAATGTTGTTCAGTCTTTGCCAGAAAATTACATATTCCCCCCTGGGAAAAGGCCTGGAAAACATCATTTTCCAGTCCTGGAAAATGTTCCCGTGATCAATCTTCGAAAATCAGAAGGCCCGGCCCGAGCAGATACCATTCAGCAGATTTTCCATGCCAGCCACGAATTTGGATTCTTTCAGGTTCATCATCCTACGCAAACACTCACATAGAAATCAAATTTTTTATGTAAATTAATTGTATCTGATAGTTAACATTTCGTCGTTTTTATTGCAGGTGATCAACCATGGTGTCCCTGTGAGGTTAATGGACGATACGATGAATGTCTTCCAGGAGTTTTTCGGGCTGCCAGCCGAGTACAAGGCCCGATTTTATTCGACAGAGAGTGATCGAAAATGCAGATTATATTCAAGCTCCTTGAATTATGACAAGGAAGAGGTTCACTATTGGAGGGACAATTTTACTCATCATTGCCATCCATTAAAGTACGAGACTGAGTTCTGGCCAGAAAAACCAACCAGATATAGGTATTATATATCCCTTTTAAATTCAAGAAATGCCATTTTATAGCACAGGCGGAGCAAAAGGAACTGATAAGACCAGTTGCCTTTTTTCGCACTTTATTTTATATTCATACGTTATAAAAATTAGATTTTAGTCTCCGAAGTTAACATATTTAGCTCCAGGGCTGATCGCGGATCAAATTTTTTGTTCGACCTTTTTGTGATTTTGCTACTCTATGCATGATACGTGTATAAGGTAAAATATGAAGTGGGCATGTGTTATGAATTTGAATAATGTGAGATTTCAAAATCAACTGATAATCCCCCACTCTTTCCCAGGTTTATATGAAACAATGTTCTATACATATTTTATTCGAAAAATCAAAATCTCCGGACCCCGCCATGCATACAAATAATAACAATATCTCTTTGTATTGTACTTCATTATTTAATCAAAATTTCAATTTGGGGTCACAATTTGTGACTCCAATGTCCTATTTTGTAGTATAACTATAATAAAATCTGAATGATTTTTGTCCAATTATTTTCAGGGAAGTTGTTGGTACATATTCCATGGAAGTAAGGAAATCCATGTTCCAGATTTTGGATCTTATTTGCGATGGGCTCGGGCTAAAACCTGGATATTTCGACGGGGAACTAAGCAAAAACCAACTCCTGTCAGTCAATTACCACATTCCATGCCCGAATCCAAGTCTGACACTGGGAATGCCCGAACATTGCGATCCGAACCTTATAACTATGCTTCAACAATGTTCGGTTCCAGGGCTCCAGGTTTTTCACCAGGGCCAATGGATGAACCTGGAGCCAATGCCAAATGCTTTTGTTATCATTCCAGGGCTCCAACTTAAGGTACACATTGATGATTTTGTGAAATTTCCAGGGCACTGGATTTGTGTTTGATATTCACCAGGCCATGGATTTATGCATGTGATATTCACCAGGCCCTGGATTTGTGATCTAAATTTACAGGGTCCTAGATTTTATGTTAGATATTTATAGGTCCCTGGACTTGTTTTTAACATTTACAACCCGGATTTGTGATCTATATTTACAGGGCACTGGATTTTTGCTAGATATTTACAGGTCCCTGGACTAGTTTTTTGACATTTACAGGCCCTGCGCTTGTTATCTAAATTTACAATGTCCTGGATTTTTGTTAGATATTTACAGGTCCTTGGACTAGTTTTTGACATTTACAGGCCTTGGATTAGTGTTTACAATTCATGGGGACCTGGATTCATATTTAAATTTTAAAGGGCTCTGGATTTTTTATCCTAGAAAGTTGTTCTGCCAAAAAAAAATTTACAAGCCCTGGAGGCCGGTCCTAGATTTTTGTTAGATATTTACAGGTACCTGGACTAGTTTTTGACATTTACCGGCCCTGGATTAATGTTTGCGATTCACAGGGACCTGGATTTTTGTGTTTGAAATTTACAGGGCCCTGGATTTTTGGTCCTGGAAAATTGTTTAGACAAGAAATTGTTGTACATATAGGTGATCAGTAATGGAAAGTTTTCTAGCCCGATTCATCGCGTGATGACGCACTCAGAGAAAACACGGATTACTATCGGGAACTTCTTGATTCCATCGAGCGAAGTCGTTATCGAGCCTGCCAAAGATTATGCAGACAATGCTCCTGTCTACAGAGGTTTCACATACAAAGAGTTTTTCACTACTTTCACGGGGAATAATTGCAATGCTGATATTGCATTGGGATGTTTCAAGAAAAATAAATTATGAAAGCTTTGTTCTATCTAGGTTTGTGGAAAATATATAAAGTAGTGTAAATCTCTTGTATTTAATTAGCTTGCAAAACATTGTGTGTGTAAGTGTGTGTGGAGCTTGAAGTTGCTTTGTGTGTGTGTGGCTTGTAAAGTAGAGGGTGTTTGCAATAGCTAAAGTTAAGCCCTTTAGCACTCCTAGCTGAAAAAAAATATAAGTAGAGGGTTATGATTTCTGTTTTGTATTGAGTTTAAGTCAAACCGCCAAAAAGCATCTCTACAGATGCTTTATAAAAAGCTCTAACTTTAAGCACCTCTCAAAAGTTAAAACATTTGCAAATACTCCATAATGTATTAAAATGTCAACTTTCGCCAACATTAGGTTTCATTTGAGGAATCAAAAATATAAATGCTTGAATCTAAATATATCTTTTCCAATGTCTTGAGTTATAATTCTTTAATTTTCATGGAATATATTGTGAAAGCACAAAGCCAAATGCTTGAAAATAGCCATTAAAATGTGTTTAGGAAGTGGGTTTTTCAATTGAAAAATATGTGGGACATTGTCTCACATGGGAAAGATTAGAAAGTTTTGTCTTGTTTATGAGTTCTATATGAGATTATAATATAGAAAAGATAAAGAGAGTTTTGTCTTGTTTATAAGTTAAAGATAAAATATTCAAATAGAAATGGAGGAATAGAGTTAAGACTATATATATTATTTAAATTTAGAGATTTAATTTTGGTTTCTCTTTTAATTTTCATAATTATTTTAAGGGTTCATTACGGTTAGACCCCTTCTCAAAAAGACACCAATTCTTCCTATCAAACTTTCATAATTATCAATACCTCCTTTTTGAGTTTACTCCGATAGAAAAACCAAATAGAAATTGCAGAATAACAATTTCTCTAGGCTCCATTTAATAAAAACTAAAAAGATCTCGGCCCGAAAATAATTATACACTTGAAATTTATCTTTAAAAAGAAAGCAAGAAATATAATTTGAAGAAAAAATTTAATTCAAGTTGATCCGATTTGATCACATTCAAGCAACTATACGATACGATGAGCATTATTGCAGTTGTTTTGACTATGTTCCCAAAAATATATTTTGTTTGTCAGGTGATTAACCAACAATACTAATGCAATTCGAATTAACAAAATCAAAAAAATTTCGGCCAAACCAAATTTATCTGGTCTCTGGAGTTTTCGTCTCAAGAAGATCCTCCAGCAACTTATTATCCAAGTACTCGAACTCGATAACTCGCTCTTCGGGCCCGGCCGCTGACCCCTCGCCCTCGACTGGTCGACAAGTTCTGGCGGCCCGAGAATCATTACTTCTACCCAAACCTGTCTGCCGGGACGGGCCTGGATTGCTGTACTGGCCGTCATTGGGAAAATTGAGAATGGCCTGATGACCCCTCAAAGCATAGGCCGCCCTGTCATAGGCCCTGGCGGCCTCCTCCGCCGTGTTGAACGTGCCCAGCCACACGCGGCCACGGTTTTTGCTCGGGTCCCGTATCTCCGCCGCGAATCTGCCCCACGGCCGCCGCCGTATGCCCCGGTATTTCACTTCTTTCCGGCCACTGCCGCCACCTTGAGATGCTTGATCCATATGTTTTGATACACATAGGCTATATATATACACACACACGCACACATATACATACATATACACGAATGTGTAGGTGTGGGTGGTGATGAATTTTTTTTGGGTCAGATGTGACGGTTTGAATTGTTCGCGTTCTTAAAATGAAATCGAGAAAATTTTCAAAACTTTGCACGTTTAGAGACCCCCCAAAATTGGCTATTTCGGGTGTGTGTGTGTGCGCGCACAAGCTAGGTATACAATTTGTTTTTGTTATATGGATTTGGATGACAAATCAAAGCAGAAAGGCTATAGACGCCCACGATGAATTGGACTAATAACGTACATATATTCAAAAATATGGAATACATATATGCATTTGCGAATAAATTGGTGCCCAGTTTGAATATTGGAATTATAGATTAAAATCCGTAAAAGATTCAAAAAGAAAAATAAAGAAAAGAAAAAGGCCCAAGTTTATGCTATATTGATGATGCCCAAATTTATCACCAAACACGGAGGTATGATTTTGTAAAATATTGTTCAACACTTTAAGACGATAGGATCTTGTCAAAATATTAAATAGACGCCTTGCGAAGTGAAAGAAAGATTAAAACTTATAAGTTTTTCAAACCTCTAAACTAGAACATGAATATGATATTATCATATACATAGAGAGAGCAATAGAGAGTGTGTGTGTGTGTGTTAGAAATAGGATAACTAGAGGCAGGGACGGAGCGAAGAGAGGCGACCAATATCGAGATAGAATTTATATATATATATATATTTTGAAATTTTTTAATTTAATTCTCTAATAATAAAAATACCTTTAATATTTTATAAAATTTTGACATCACCGCTAAATGAAAATTTTTGATTCCGTTATAGAGGTAATTGTTGACCTCATTAAGTATAAGATTTTAATTACCTATTAAAAAGGATTAGCAATAAAAAAAAAAAAAACTTGTCAAACTATATTTCTTGCACGCGTTATGTTTTCTAGTGGACTTTGAAATGTAAAATTACTGTCTTGCCCCTATTTGCATGAATAAATTGTTAAAAAGTAGCATCGAAACTCCTAGAATAATATATTACATTGGCAGGGTAAATTCTGTCATTTTAAGGACAAAAATGTAAAATCACATGCATGTATATTATGAATTTCAATATGGTCTTAACATGTCGTTTGCCAAACATTGCTCTGGTAAAGCTGTGGGCCGCTAGTTATTGGGCTCATATCAAAAGCCCATTAAAAATAAAAAAAAATATTTTAGGTTTTGTTATGAAATATTTGTTTTCTCTTTCAACTTTATGTAAAATTATATTTAATATTTATCCCTCTAATGTAAATGATGTATAACACCCTATAATAACTGTTTGGTATCTTTGGTCTGATTCTTTTCTTTTTTTTTTTTCTTTTTTCCTTTCCTCTCTCCTTTTTTATCTCACTTTTATCTCTCCTCTTTGGTCTGATATATTATTTCTCTTTATTTTTTTCTCTCTCATTTTTCTCTCATATCTTTATCTTCAATATTTAATTTATCTTGTCTTTTTATTTATTTTTTAATAATGAATCTCAATTTAATTTTTAGTTATTTTTTCTTTTTTCATAATTATAAATTTATTAAACAAGCGATCAAATTATATTTCATTTTTATGTTGCACACGCATAGCGTGGGTCGCACCCGCTATACATATATGGAGAACCATCAAGGACATTTTGGATATTCATAATCAACTTCGATTATTATGAATTAGTTACTAATTATTGACACAAAAAAAAAAAAACTATTATGTAACTGAAAAATACCAACTCTTTTAATCAGGGTAGCACATGTTTTAGCTCGTCGATCTTATACACTCTACGAAGGTCTTGATGTTTTTCCTAGTTATGTTAGGGCTATCACTCAGTCTGACATTGCGATTTCTTAATATATAATAAAATCTTCATTTTCTTCTATAAAAAAAGCTTTGATTTTTTTTTTGTCAATATATATATATATATATAATTACTTAGATATTATATAAAGTTGAATTTGACCTCTTTCTTCTCATAAGGCAGATGCCAAGAGCTTGCAAAGTTGAATCTTGATTCCAGATTAAATTATCAATCGGTGTACATGTTCTTATGAGATTCACCGTCCAATTTTGACAGTCATAGTCCAACAAAAATTTAAAATAAAAAAAAATCATAAATAAATAAATAAACACTAAAATAGTTGGTTCTTTTATGTTTAATTTATTACTTTCTAGATCTTTTCTCACCCATGCAACTTCCTGGAAGAAGAAAATCCACCTACTTCGATTGAATATTGATGCAAATTTACCAAAAAACAGAAAAAATAATAAATAAATAAATAAATAAAAAGAAACTGAGTTTTTATAAACATAAATTTTTATTAATTTTCTTTTGAACGACGACCGCTTTAATTAATTTCTTAATGAAAAAATTTATCAGTATATATAAATCATCACATCAATCGTATTTAATACATAAAATCCAAAAAAGAATACCATTAAATAAGCTAATAAATATAATAGTCGAATTTAGATTAATCATGACATTTTAACACCCACCTCTCCCATCACGCAAGATTGTGACACAAGATGAATTGGTCAATACATTTGAATTTTGCATCGGGCCCATGGATTTTATTTCAAAGGAAAAATTACAATTAAGCCCCCAAAAGTTAGGTCAGATTACAAGTAGATCCCATCAAGTATAGAAAATTACGTATACCTCCCTTGAGGTTTGGATTCGACTAACATTCAAGGAAAAGATAATGAAAATGATTTTATTATCCTTGTTAGAATGTTAAGAAAAACAAAACAAAAAAAAATTTCACAATTTAGGTTAAATATAAATGACAAGTTTGTCCACTTCCTTGATGACAATTATCAATTCTAATAAGAGTATTATTGTCTACAAAAAAAAAATTAAATTTTTGGGAAAAGAGTAAAATTGAAGTTTCATTATAATTTTTTGTTTTCATAAACAGATCATGGTGTATCAGTGACTGGAAATATTTAAGGAGGTCTAGCTATAATTTGATCGAACATCAGGGAATTTAAGTATAATTTTCCCTATTTCAAATTGCAAATACTAAAAAAGATTTTACGACATGTATAATATACGGTTTAGTACGACGAATCCCTTTGTTGTATAAATTTATGATTTTGTCTGTTCAAGGAAAAAAAAAATTATGATTTTGACAATAATAGAATATTGCCTGCCTGAGAAGATAAAAGGGGCTTTTTTTTGTCCAAGAGATAAATGATTGGTCCACATTGTAAAGACTTTTGTGGAACAAAAAAGAGGCAATCGAAAAATTTTCATGTTATTCTATTGGATATTATTCGATTGATATTTTTACTCATTTGATTTTAGGTTAAAAATTGGTTTGTAAATTTTCTATATAGCAGCCAGGCAAGGACAAAGTATGGCAAATTACACATTGCTACCAACTATCAATTGGTCTAACGGAATAAAGCGCTAGATTTCTTAAGTAATGTCCAAAGTTTGAATCCTGGTGTTGTGAATGGAGCAATTGAGTTGGGAGGATCGCCTCCATAATGGACCTCTACAGTACTCGATCCTGATTAGTCAGTCAATGAGTCGGAATCGGATTGTTAAGATCAAAAAAAAAAAAAATACACATTGCTCCACGAGAAAAATATTGAGGTGTAGGATTTTTTTTTTCCTTCATAAAATAATTGATTTATAGTAGTTAATTTCTTAAACAAATAAAGAAATTGAAATTGAATTTCTTAAATAGATAAACTAATTAAAAGTCGATGATACTGGGAATATATGTGCCTGTGGGCGTGTAGATACTAGCATGACCATGACCTTTTTGTTTTGCTAAACCATTTTGTAACACAATAATGAACGAGTAATAAAACAACAAGAAGCTTAAATCAAATTCAGAATAAAAGTTTCAATACTCGTGTGACACATTTTTTGTTTTTCAAAATTTTCATTACAACAACTTGCCCCACAAAACATCGTCATCATGTATGAGTAAGACCTCGAAAATAGACTCATAGTACCATGGGCTCCATTTGATTGCTATAATGGAAGGTAATACATACATACATATATATATATATATATATCTTGAATTATATATATATATATATTAAAATTGGTATTAGGCTTTAATTCATAATTAGTAATATTCGTATATTCAATGTGTGTGTATAATAAAAAATATATAATTTAATAGCATAATGAAATTTTGGTAATATCTATACTATCAAAACAAATTTTAACTATTTAAATAGATTTATAAAATTAGTGTTAGGAAAAAATAAAATAATTTACATTAAAAATAATTGTGAAGAAAGTAAAAGAAAACTATAAGAGTAGCGGGAGATGAAAGAGGGTAAAAAGGGAGGACAGAGATGGAGAGAGAAAGGAGGGGGATAAAGTTTTAAAAAAACATGAAATAGGAGAGATGAGAGAGGAGAGAGAAAATTAAAAAAAGAAAAGAAAAAATGGAATGGCATACAAAAAATATTAATAGAACAAAGATAGTTATTAAATAGTGCTGCCTACTTTATTAATAATATAGATGATGCAATGCACGAGCCTTCTTTAATATGTTTTGGGCTGAACTTTTATAATATGGATAGTTAGAAATCTTTGGAGAGTGGGTGATATTATGGAAGTGAAAATAAGGAGTGCATTCGATTGTTAGGCAAAATACAAAATTATCATTGTTAAAGAATTGAAATATCAACTTGAAAAGGATGGTGTTGTAATTTACCACTTGGTTGGTAAATCAAATGCAACAATAACACTTAGAAAAGTTGTAGATTTTTGTGCAAAATTTGCTATCAAACAAGAATAACCGTTGTTACTATAATCTTTTTTGATGTGAAACAGTAAAACCACGCTCGCATGTCTACTAGAACTCGAAATCTAGTGCTTACACTCTCCACGCCTCTAAGATGGGGGTATATGTCCATTAGGCCAAAATCTACTAAAAAGAATAGTTATTAGTCGTGCAAATCAAACGCAACCCATGTATGTTCCATTTGTGAAATTGTAATAATTTTTTTAAAATTTTTGATAAAACCCATTTATTACAATCAATTATTTATATTCATATTGCCACATGAATTACAAGCTATTACAATTTATAATTATCTAAGTTATTAAAGGAATTACAAAATTATTATGACTAATATACAATCAAATAATACATACACTTACACAAAATCGTACCCACAATTTAAAGATCATAGAACCTCCATTTTATTAGTGAAGTATGATCTTGTCAACGAAACTATTAAATGTCTCACATCGATTAATTACAATGATGTGGTGTGGTTTATAATAGTTTGGGCAATCCTCGTCTCTTGAGCTAGCTTTTGGAATTAAGTTAGGCCCAAGCTCCTAATATTTCTATATGGTATCAGAGCAAACAAAATCCTGTATTCAAGCCTTTTCACCTGCATATGTTAATTCCTGCAAATTTCATGCTCCAGGTTTCCTATTTGTATCCGGCCCTGGGTGTGAGGCGGTGTGTTAAATGTTCCACATCAATAAATTACAATGATGTGATGTGGTTTATAATGGCTTGTACAGTCCTCCCTCATGAACTAGCTTTTGAGGGTGAGTTGGACACAAGTCCGTTTCTTCAACAAAAATTGTGATAATTAAGACACATAAAAGTTGTGATTTAAATCGCACAACGATAATTAAGACACATAAAAATTGTGATTTAAATCGCACAACGATAATTAAGACACATAAAAATTGTGATTTAAATTGCAGCATTTGTGCGACAACCTTATCATCAATGTGGAAACTTTGACTACTTTTTTGGGAATCGAAAACACTTGGGACATTTGAACCAAAAACCCTGAATCTGGTCATTTTATCTTAGTTTTCGCAAGGACTAGGCAAATGTTGTTCTCGAGTGACACATTTTGAATCATCTATTTCGTACCAAAAGGCATGAAGTTGTATAATTTTTCACATGAATGGCATTTTTCTTTTTACCTCTCTCTCTCTCTCTCTCGGGATCTTGGATCTTGTTTTATTCTTTTCTAGAATCCTGTACTCAGTTTGAATTGGTATTATGTTAGAGGGATGGAATCAAAATTTCTTATTTTTGAATTATAAAAAAAATAATTTTAGCATTCTCGGAGAGATCAGAATTTAAAATTTTATGTATATAGTTTATCGAAAAACTATAAACAAACCTTACATACATGTATATATAGTATTGAAAACCTTGTATAAAATGAGGAGAAGGGAGTGAATCTTAACAAACGATGGTGACCAGACCTTCTATATTATTATTAGATAAAAAATATTGCATCTAAAACTTGAAATATTATTATTGAGTTATGATTTTTCTAGAAACCCATATATTGTGTTTCACAAAAATTTCAATCAGATCAAATTTAGCCAAACTAAAATATATTATATAATAATGTGTTCATACAATTGATCTTAGATAAAATCTCAACTCAAGCTCAATTCTTTGCCGTCCATATCTTTTTATTATACTCTTATGCAATTTTTTTTTATTATACTTATTAACACATGTTATATATATATATATATATATATATTATATTGATGAGCATGCGTATTAATGAATTTGATAAGAAAAAAATGCATAAAAATATAACAAAAGATTTGAACCAAATGCTTTGTCCTTCTTGAGTAGATTAATTGGCAGACATGTCTCAAAAAACTACACAAACAACCTCAATCATCAACCAAACTTTAGCAAATTTTTCATTACAACAATATAAAACACACACATATATATATATATATATATATAGAGAGAGAGAGAGAGAGAGAGAGTACTCCACTAGTGGGAGATTGCATTCAATAGGTTCAGTATATGTTGAACCGAAAATTTAGTATATCGAAATTTTAGCACATGTGCCCAACATTGAATCCAAATTCGATTCGATATGTATCAAAATAAACTTTAGTAGGATTTGATTTTGTGCTAAATTACAAATTTTAATTGAAATTTTTTTAAAAAGTTATAAATAAAACGTGTTTTGGGCAAAATCGATTGTTTATACACCAAATCCCGAAATCGAAATCTATTTCAAATCGAATATCAAAAATTAAAAAAATTATCCAATCTCAATTCAGTATTTCGATACAATTCGATCGTCATGACGAAGCCAATGAGCAAATATACTTATTAGTAGGACCACCGCCCCGCGCGTCACTCTTCTTATTTGACTCGCATTGAACCCCAATTAAATCTATTAAGGTCCCACACTAAACTAATCCTTAAATTCCTAATCACAAAAATTATTT
Organism: Petrea volubilis; assembly: GCA_026212405.1. NCBI lineage: Eukaryota > Viridiplantae > Streptophyta > Magnoliopsida > Lamiales > Verbenaceae > Petrea > Petrea volubilis. Next base: position 947,433 of record CM047876.1, on the reverse strand, counting down.
AAATTTTATCATCTTTTACTAAAATGATTTTTTTTTAAAAATCCCTTTCCTCTCCCGGTATATAAAAACCCCGTCAGGTTTTCAAAAATCGAAACAAGAAACCTGGAAAATTTGGAATGAAAACTGAAACAATGAGCCCTGTTTTCTCACAACACTCCCTGGAATCGTTTTTCTCAACTTCCCCTGTTTCTCTCCCCAGGGAACATGAAAAATATCAAGAAGAGTTGAACTCCGCCGGGAAAGGAGGAGGAGGCTGCGGCGGAGGCGGAGAGAAGCGTGAGAAGGCCTACAGGGGCGTCAGGCGGCGGCCGTGGGGGAAGTTCGCCGCTGAGATAAGGGACTCGACGAGGAACGGCGTCCGGGTTTGGCTCGGCACGTTTGACAGCGCGGAGGCCGCCGCCCTGGCGTACGACCAAGCTGCATTCTCGATGAGGGGGGCCGCGGCGATGCTGAACTTCCCAGCGGAGAGAGTGGCGGAGTCGCTTCGAGAAATGGGGTGGTGCGGCGGAGGAGGAGGAGGAGTCGAGGAGGGGTGCTCCCCTGCTATTGCGCTCAAGAGAAGGCATTCTTTGAGGAAGAAGAGGAGATTGAGAAGGGGTTTGGACGGCGGCGATGCGGCGGAGAATGTGGTGGTTTTGGAGGACTTGGGGGCGGAGTATTTGGAGGCGCTTTTGAGTTGTTCGTCGCCGTCGTGTGAGAGTAGTTTACCTTGGTGAACTGTATGGCCTATAATTCACAATTGTTATGAATAAAACTAATACAACGTGTGGTATTTTTTTTATTATTGTTATTATAGATGAATATGCAATATATGTGAAATCGAACAGTTCTACAGGAAAGCCCAAAGAAGGGGGGAAAAAAATTGTGCCCTGATACTTAAAATAAACAGTGTACCTAAAATCATGAAAAGTTACAGTTTAATATATATATATATATATTAATATTACGAAGGTCCGATCCTGAACATGGAAATCGAAGATGATCAGGTCCTGAACCAAGAGCACCAGGTTCTTGCTCGACATCGCGTTCCACAACCACACTCTTATTTCAACCATCCTCAGTTGCTGGTACACGGTGGGGTTGATCGTTTAGAATTGATGAGTCAGTAGCGGAATTACATATAGTTTTCGATTTTAAAATTATATTCTATATATGTAGTTAAATTTCAGTGACTGTATTAATTGTTCTTTAAAATATTTCATTCAGTGCACCTCTTGGTTTTTTTTTTTAAGCTTAGTTATTTGTAATCTGTCATTGATAAATGCACTCCCTAATCTTAGGATCCCGCCTCTGCTACTGTGATTAGCATTAGTGGTTTCTTTTTCAGAGTTTGAGCTTTTCGAATTTGTACTCATTTTACTATAGGATATGTTCATCGATTCATGAATAATGAGGATTATCTTTTGTTGTTCAACTTAATATTGGCTACTACTATATGTATATTGATGCGAGATCCAAGTACAGAGACTCGGGACCTGTGAAATAATCAAGATTCTGTGAATGTCAAATTGAACTGGTAATGTAAGATCAAAGCAAGAATGTTAGGATCAACTGAAAGGTGACCCAACATAGATCCTCCAATACTTAAGCTAGCCAATAGAAATGAAATATTAAAAGCAAATAAGTAAAGATAGGAAAGATAAAGGGTGTGTAAAGTGGGTACTTAGGTTTCGACAGGAAAATGTATCGAGGTCCTTGGGTTAGGACCTCGAGGACTTGATTGATCTTGCTAGTATTCTAGAGAAAGAATTTTTATTGGGAAGGTGAAGAGTTCTAACTTCTAATGAAGTTTCATCCGCTGCATATTTATAGGACATTGTTTTGACAGGCCCGTACTATGTGTGCCACGTAGCAGAACCTGGGTCGTTAATCATATCATAATCTATGGTCCATAAGTCAAGTCTTGAACCAGGTCCTAGTGACTAGGGATGGCAACGGGGCGGGTATGGGGCGGGTTTGGCCAAACCCGGGACCCGCCCCGCCGGGGAAATTTTGGACCCGGCCCCGGACCCGGGTGGACCCGCCGGGTCCGGGTTAAGTTTTAAAAATAAAAAAAATATATATATATTTTTTAAAAAATTGATATTATTACAACTTTATAAATATGAAAAAAAAAATAGCACTACTAAAACATCATTATCACATATTTATTTGTACATATTTTGAAATCATAACTTAATTATTAATGTTATATAATTATTTTTATATACAAGAGTATCATATTTATTTTTTTAAGTAACTATTTATATAATATATATTTTTATATATGAAATATAGATGTATATTATATAAATTTACATAAAATAATAAATAAAAATATATAAAAATAACTAACCGGGGCGGGTCCGGGTCCAAAAAATGAAGACCCGGACCCGCCCCGGACCCGGTTAGGAGTCTTCAAACCCGCCCCATTAGGGGCGGGTCCGGGTCCGGGTTCGGGTCCAACTCGGACCCATTGCCATCCCTACTAGTGACCCGATTGAAAAGATGCAGGTCTTGGAACGTATCATAATATTATTTTATGACCAGGGGCATTTTCGTCCGAAGTTGTTGCCCTAAGTCAGTGATCTCATCTTTACTTGAGCTGATGTCAAGTTAGGCTTAATGGGCTTGGGCCTGATCATTATATAGTTTGGGCTTGCCCCATCACATATGCATGCGCGCACGCACACACACTATATATTACATTTAACCTCGATTCAGTATGTTATCATTATGAATTCACATTAGTAGAATGACCTTAAAACAATCTTCATTTCAAGAATCTGGTTTTAGCCAATCCTAGTAGCGTTCAACACAGATACAGAAAACATGAGCCACAGTGATTCGAAATAGCATGTTAGAAATCGTTAAATATCATAAAAACAATGTTGAATTCGAACAATCATCATCATTACACGTCAAATTTTTACGAAAGATGACTAATTTCCCTCATCGACTAGTTATAAAATCTTCAAAGGACAGCAACTTCAGTGGGCGCGATCCCTTATCACTTCAAGGTCCATCTCCGTAGGATCGGTGGCCTGAATCTCATAATGAACGCCGTCCAGAGCTCTCTTGAAGCTGTCCTTGGATGTCGCGTAAAGCATCTTTGAGCGAATACGGGAGATGGCAGGCGACCTGATCACGCATCAACGAGTAACTTAAAATTTTCATTTCAGGGACATTACAAATAAGATTGACTTGAAAAAGGCAGCCTGATTATAGAATGTCCATAATGGCATCTCACAAGAATTACAAACCTTGAGTGCTTCACATACTTTTTGTGCAAACATACACACGCACACACATGTGTATGTGTGCATGCGCCTGATCATCATATCAACAAGTAACTCAGAACTTTCATATCACAGGCATTACAAATAAGGTTGAACTGAGAAAGGTGACCTCATTAGAATGTCTATAATGGCAACCCACAGAGAATTAGAAACCTTGAATGCTTTGCATACTTCTTGTGCAAACATATGTATATGTGGACATATATGTGTGTGTGTGTGTGTGTGCGCGCGTGCGCACGAACACATTTTTCTTTTCCTATTTGAGTGAAATATATATGGCAAGTATGTGTTACACAAAAACTGTTTGCTGAGATTCAAAGGGCAACCTACATTATATGAAATAGAAATTCTCCAAATATCTATAAAAACTAACCAGGCAATAAAGAATATCTTGCTCTTTTGGCAATTCTCAGAGGTCACAAAATCAAAGTCATAAATTGCATATCTGCAATCGTTCTCCGGCAAGGACTCTGCGAAATTGTCGTAGCTTTCAGCAGGGCCACCGGTCTTCTCAACAACGACCTCGTTTTTCTTTTCATCGATCTTGAAAATCACGTATCGATGCGCCTTTTTCTTCTTAAGTTCCAAGAATGTGTTTTTGCTTTGATCTGCCACTCCCATGCCAGAAGCAGCATTTAGCTAAAACAAGCCAACATCATCATCAGAATAGACATAGATAACAAGTTCAAGAAAATATGTTTACCTAACAAAACAGGGTTTAATCAGGGACAAGATTGAATTTTTACAAAATATAAGCGTCATTTAAATCTAATTACAATATATATATATATGTATGTATGTATGTATGTATGTACACACACACACACACACACACACACATAACTCTCCACAAAATCATACTGTATGACAAACCATGCCAATATTTGAAGCCCTGTAGATTCAGTTTAAGAACCCTCTAAATGAAGCAATTAACTGATATGAAATCCATCTCCTTGTATATAGATTTCCATTAAAAAGTTCAAAATTTTACCTTAAATGTGAAAAAAGAAGAAATAAAATCCTCACCTTCCTATATTTATTTAGCCCTGATTATATTTTACAAAAAAAAAAAAAAACTTAATTTCATCCTCTCCAACGTTAAAATTCATAAACCCACCTCCAAAACAACTTCAAAAACGTAACTTGGCAAAATAAACAGACAAAACAAAGATCACACTTCCATGTACACTTACAAAAATCAAGATTTTACACACACAAACACACACTAACAAACACACATAGCAAGACATAAATAATCATGAAGTTAAAGAAAGAGCGATAGATTTTTTTTACCCCTCTGATTCTGAAGGACATTGCTGGTGTTTGAGAAGAACAAAATCTGGAGAAAATCGAAAAGGGTTCTAAATTTTTGCAAGAAAAAGTTAATGGGCTTTTATTGCAAGACAAGAATTTTAATGTTAAAAGTTAACAGGGTTGAGTTGAGAATGTGGTTACAAATTGTTCGACGGAAAGGCAGAATATATGCGGCACTAGGGAAGGAGAGATTGAGATTAATTGATATTCTTTACTTCAATTTTCTTTTGTTTCAAAGATAATAAGTTATATATTATCTGATAATTTCAATCAATTTGCGAATGTGATATTGCCTCAATAGTAATGTCGAGACTCTATGAGCATAGGATTGTGTGAATATTATTTTACTTTCTTCGTAATTTGTATTTCGTCGCCATTTAATGATATTTAATTATAATATTTTGTTATTTATTTAGAATATTGATGCAATTTATTGTAATTGGTCATCAATATGATTAGGAGATTGTTATATAACATTTTCAAAACTACATCAGCCAATGTAGTTTTTATTTTAATTACAACTCCTTCGTTTCAAAATAACTGTTGTTTAAGGTTTTTTTTACAAGAATTTAAGAGCGTACATCGTTGACAGATCTATCCCTGTATATGATTTATTGAAATTTTGACAATATCAAACAAATACATAAAATATTAACCGGATAAACTATGAGTGTTATTTATTTAAGGGTAAATTTGAAAAAAAATTATCTTGAATGGGCATGGAAATTCTTGTTATTTATTGGTGTTAATAAGTAATATTAATAACTTTGGAAAATAGGTTTGTTGACCAAATTTAATTAATAAGGAATGGTGACAAATTAAATGCAGTCGATATGAGGTCAAGAAGGTGGTGCGTAGGAAAAACGCTGCGTCTTGAGATTCCATTCTAGAATAATAAGAAATTATAAATAATTTAACTTAATAAATATCAATAAATTAATAAATTACTAATGTAATTAATTTGTATGAATTAAATAAATATCCTGATATCAATGGAATTCAATATATGTATTTGATAGCAATATAAAATTATGTATGACTAATAAATTATTGAAAATATATGTCATAAATTTCTTATTAATTTATTACACTGATCTGTTTGATAACAAGTATTTTTTCGTAAAATATTGTTTATTGTATATATTTATAAATAATATAGTAAATTATAATTCTTATCAACTCTAAACCAATTGAATTATGCATATTTGACTATGGGCGGGGACGTGCTATTTGATAAATTGATAAATAAAAAATTGTACTTAAAGTCTATAAAAGTCATAACTCATATAATGTGAATGTTACTATTGCCAGAGCCATATCTCCCTTGCCAGTACAAGTGAGTGTAATTGGACGAAATTGTCCTTTTGCCTGGCCAGACCAAGGGTTCCGCAGTCCAGGGGTTCGAAAAATTGAATTAGGGATTTTTTTTTCGTCTCAGAACGGCGACGTCTCATGATTGATCCCCTTCACAGTTCTTGATCGCAAAACTGCATTGATCTCAATCCTTAAACCTCAAAAATCAGAACCTCGGATCACAAAAATGGATTCCGAAGGTATACGATAATCTCCCCTAATTTTTCCAGAATTTTCAGAAAATTTTGTTTCATCAATTTTCACAAATCATTCTAGGGCTACGAAATGGTTCAAACCCTTCTGCAATGCTCACTGCCCTCTTATGCAAAAGGACCAAACTCCACGAAGAACTTCGAAATATCGAAAAACAGGTAACAGAAAGCAATTTTTTTTGGGTCCAATATTTTGATGTACTAATGGTGTGGTGTTTCTTGATTTTTTGTTTTTTGCACAGTTATATGATATGGAGACGAGTTATTTACAGGATACAAGCCAATGTGGCAATGTCTTGAAAGGCTTTGAAGGGTTTTTATCATCTTCCAAGAGCACTACCCTGTAAATGATTTTCTTGAATTCTTTCATTTCATTCACTCTCTTCAAATGAAAGCTGGTCCGTATCGGGTTTGGTCGAACCAAAGCTAGGACGTACATTATACTTGTCATGTGATTGTTACACAGTTCGAGAGGAGCGATATGGTTAGTTGCATGCGGCAACACTTGGTATATGCAAGAATTTTCCCATGCGAAACTATGCAATGCTGTTATGTCTCCTTAAAGTGATAAGATTTGAAAACTCGTGTTAATTTGAGATTGTATCGTTGCTGCTTGAGGTTTTGTTGGCTTCCAATGCCATACTTTGCGCCTATACCCTCCGTTTGGTTCTAGGATTTTGGTAAGAAAAATATGAAGGAAATTTTTTTTTTGCTTCGAATAATAGTACTCTACTTTTATTTTTGATCATTTCTATTTTACTCCCACTTTTCCTCATCAAAATCCTTATTCCAAACATAGCCTTAGTCTTTATTTATTGTTCCATTCGTGTTTCGTATTGAAGTTAGTCGGTACTTCTGCTTTTTCCTCATTAGATTTAGCGTACTCATTTCTTTGCAGCTTGAAACGATCCAGGAAGTTTCAGCCTGAAGATAGGCTGTTTTCGTTATCTTCAGTCACTTCACCAGCTGTATGACTTCACACTTGGCATTCTTTCCCCGTAATTTATGTTGTGAAAACAATACTGCAGAAACACCATTTGGAATAAGCATACGGATGTTGCAAACTTGTGTTTCTCTCATGTTTGATGACGTGCTTGAAACATGCACTGTTATATTCTTTCTTGCATTTTGCATTCAGAAGTAACTGTTTTTGGCCTTGGTACAACTCCGGGGTGCAGTGGATTGTCATTTGATTTTCTTTGTCCTCCATTTATTTTGTGTGCCAGACTGACGAAGTAGCACGAAATGGTGGTGTATCAGCAAACGGGTCGTAAGTATTCAATTTTCTCAACCTTGTTGCAGCTGATTCTCTACCTTTCGTTGTTCAAGATACAAAAATTTTGTCTCCTTTTGATGATTTGTTGAGGATATAAGTCGCGTGAAACAACATTAACTTATTCTACTTGTCGATAATCTGTCTGAATCTTGTTCCGTTTGGGGTTATCTGCATTTGAAACTTTTAACATGCTGCAGAGGAAAACCGAAGAGACGTAGAGGGCCGAGAGAGGGGAAAAGGAGGCAATTGTCGAGCGAAGCCGACTTCGACTATGAAGATGATCCTGAACTGATTTAGTCACTAGTTTATGCATACAAAGTTGCTGTTACTGCATCACTTCGCCTCTATTGGCCACTGGAGTTTGCTTCTTTTCGAAATAGTTATTGAGCCCATTTGGATAAGTTTAAAAAAAAAAAAGAAAAATGTATTTGTCGAGCCGCTCTTCTTATAGAGCTTGTTTTTTAAACCAATTAGTTTGATTAGTGTTTTGATGGGGATTGTAGTAATGGGCTCGTTCCTTATTATATAAATATATTTAGAAAGTGTAATGCTACAATCAAATAAGAGGATACAAAGAAAAGTCAGAGGATATCACTAAATTCAAACGAATATATCTGTCCTCTACGTGCAACCTACAATCCCCTGAGAATGACTCTGAAGTAATAACATTTGAATTAAACTCAGGAAACTAAACCAGATTGATCCGAGAATTAAAATTTATTTGTATACTTTTCTATGGTAAAGTTGAAAAATAGAAGAAAAAGGTAATAACTTTCATTTTTATCTACGTTGTTGTTTTATGTATTCGATTCGATAAATTTTATGGTTTTGCCAAATTTTTTTTTGTTTTTATTTATTTCTTATGAATTCAAATAAAATAAGTAAACTTAGACAAAAAAAAAAAAGAAAGAAAAACTAATTTGCAAAATAACTTAATAAATATTTTTTAATCTTGTACTCAGAAGATACGAGTACTAGCGTCGTGTGTGGTACAATCAATATTTCTAAGTCATGAACATTAACTTCACCAACCGTGCATTTTCTTCAGATTTTTAGAAGGAAGTTGACTGGTGAAGTAGAACCCATCTTCCCTGACGACCCACACGCATTTGTGTCCATTCAACTGACTAGCATCGACTGTACAATCAGCTGAAACACTCCCATTAAAAACTTCGAACGCGTTGTCTCTCCGCTGCCACCAAAAGTGACAGAAGTACATGGTATTAAGCCATAAACTTAAACGAAATTTCCAGGTAAACTCTTCATTTCTCTTAAGCGTATGAAAACCAAAATCGTCGTTTCCAGAGGCACAATGGACTCTCAACGCCGGAGGTGGAAGATGATTTATAACATGAACCTCGTATTCATAACTAAAGTGTATCTTACTCACGGCATGAAAAATTTGAAATAAAAGGACAAGCAGAGTGCAAAAAAATTTCAATGAAATATGATTCATTATTAAAGAGTTATTTGTTTTTTTTCAAGTGATTAGGAATAACTGATTAGAACCTCTTTTATAGTAGCTCGGATTTTCCATTGCATAATCGTATTACATCTCCTATTACATTCATCAATACATTGTATTAGTGAGCGGTCGAGATAAAGAAAGAGAATTTCATCAATTTTTCTCTTTCCTTATCTCGACCGCTCACCAATACACGTGTCGTGTATTGATAAGTGTAACATGAGATGTAACATGATTATGCAATAGAATATCTGAACTGCTTTTATAGTATCATAGCACTTGAATTGCATGGTCATTCATGTTACAATTTTAATTATAAATGGATTTTGAGTTTGAAATAAGGAAAACTTTGAAGATGTTAAAAATTGTGTTATCATATCCGTGGATTCTGATTTAATTGGTTAATGAATATTTATGTTTGTGTTTCATATTTCAAGGAACTCGTGGATAGTGATGAATTTATATCATATCACAACTATATATTCCGTATTAATTGAAGTGCAAATAAAATCTCAATATTTTGGGTTTTTTTTTTGAAAAGTATTCTATTATATTCCACTAATTATATTGATAGTTTGTTACGATCAATTTGATAATATGGCACTACAAGAAAAATAGCTTGTTGCTATGAATTTTTTTACTATATCATTTAAAACGTAGTAATTTACTATGAAACTTAAACCTTTGCAAATAATTAGGAAATAAAATAGTTATTCACTATGAAAGTTAGATAATAGCAAATGATCACGTAATAAGACAGTTATTTACTACAAAATTAAGATCGTAGCAAATAAATGAGGAAAGATTAGTTATTTACTATAGAATTCATACAATAGCAAGTAAAAAAGTAATAAGATAATTGTTTAATATGACATTTCAATTAAAACAAATAAAAAAATTAAGAAAACTTACATAATTTTTCAATTTTTTCCCCTCCAAATTCAGCACAATTTTTAAACAAAGTCTTAACAACTTTGGCATAAAATAATTTAACTATCTTTACTTAATTCACCACGAGAATATGGCACCCCATTCAAAAGTATTTGAATTTAACATCAAATCACATATGAAAAAAGATATATTTTTGAAATTTATCATTGAATTGATATAATTATATATTCTCAAATTTATTTCAATGATTAATATTTTTGACTAATATAATATATTTAAATAAGATTATTATATATTTAAAACTTTAGAGCCATTTACCTATACCAATACCCTCAAAATTTATGATTCAGAGCTTGTTTACTTTGATACTTTTATTGTTAGTTAAAACTACATATTTGAGTAATTAATCAAATAGTAATGATGAAATTAATAAGGGATTTAAATTTCGGTCAAATAAACCTCAATGACTCAAATGAATAATTTTTAATTTTTCAATGAAAATTTTGAAAAACAATTCTACCAAAAAATAAAAGATATTTTTTTAAACATTTTTTTGTGGAATTTTCTAGTAAAAAAAAAAGTCGTGTAAATTCTTTTAGGAAAATAAAAATTACCATTTTTCAATTTTTGACTGAAAATTTTGTCGAAATATAAAGTATAGAAAAGACTTTTTGAAAAAAAAATATTAAATAAATGGATGGGATTTGGTAGATATTCCCTAAAAATTTGGTAAAAAAATATAAATTTGTTACTATAAAAAAAATAAATATATAGTAAAATATGGAAACCCCTAAAATAACTTTTTTTATAATCGCCGCGTATAAACATATATTTAGATTAATCAATATATATAGTAATTAATTATTAATTTGATATTAATAAAATCACTTCTCAAATTTGTGAAAAAATGTATAATTGACATAATTGAATTAGGAGAATCATTTTTGACAGAGTCTATTTCATGCGTCAATTATGCTAAATTAAAATAAATAATTTAATAACTGAACCCTAGATTTTCAAAAATATATAATAAGTATATATATATATATATATCTCTATATATATATGTATAGAGATATATATATATAGAGAGAGAGAGAGAGGGAGGGAGAGAGAATTACAATAGTACAATAGGAAAACTCTTCCTCGTGTCAGCTCTAAGCTCCGCTGCGCAGTTGCGTGTGGCTATGGTGTAGAATTCAAGTTCAATGGTTAGATTCTCGGTTGGCACATCGAATTATATTAAAAAAATAAATAGATTTGCAGAATAATTTAATTTAAATAATAAAAAATAGTAATTTTTTACCAAAAATGTGGCTTATTTGGATTTTGTTGGATACAGAAATCATATCGTAGTAAAAATACATAAGTTCGTATTAAAAACTATTTACTACGGTGTTTGTCCATAGTAAAAGTACTTGTTATGTATTAACTACGATAATAAATACGTAGCAAATTCGTAGTAAAAAGCTTCTTGCTATGAATTTTGATTTCTTGCTATAATTCTCTTATCGTAGTAAAAAATTATTTTTCTTGTAGTGTATTATGCGGTCATGCCATGCCTCATGCTCCACACTATGTGGCACGACAATTCGAATTGATTCAATCTCTGCCTATAATTATGTTTGGTAAATTTTTGGTAGATTATATGCCACTTATAATTATGTTTGGTAGATTTTTGGTAGATTATAACCAACTATAATTATGTTTGATAGATTTTTTCTGACCCTTTATAAAACATAGACTCGGTTTCTTGTCCCTCAATTTATGAGATAACCCATCCTATCATGGAGGGTGGGATGTATAATCCACTTGATTTGGATTGAGTTGATAAGAACTGTAATTTACTATATTATCCTTGAATATATACGATGGGGTTTGAATTAAAGGACTTTTCATAAGTTGTTTTAAATCCATATAAAAAAAAACAAATACTACCAAACATAATTGGAAGAACATCTTATGAAACAATACTTGCTACCAAATAAATTAATACAATAGATTGATAATAAATTGATAGCATATTTATTCAATGATTTCACTATCACAAATAATCATATACTGGTACCAAACACAACTATAGGAAAAAAAGAAAAAAGAAAAGAAAAGAACACACACACAAATATGGATTCTTGAGTGTCATGTTTAACATTTGTTTCGGTGTTGTGATGGCAAATGGTCTGTAATTGCAACAAGATTACCGGGCCGCGCAGAAATGAAATATTTAAACAGCCCGCACCCGAAACCAAAGCCCGAAGATCCCAATCATCATCTCATTCATCCAGCGAAAACTCATCAATCACCGCCGCTGCCAAGGCCGGTGGCTCCGGCGACTTTGACGACGGATTTAATGGACAATTGGGCGGTGATGGATGAAATCTTCTGGTTGCAAGTAAACTTATACAAATAATAAATTACTATGCAAAATAACTTGATAAATATTTTTTAATCTTAAACTTAGAAGATACAAGTACACAAGCAATAACTGTAACAAAATCTCTGAGTCATGAACATTATCATCACCAGCCATGTATTTTCTTCAGATTCTTAGGAGGAAGTTGTTTGGTGAAATAGAACCCATCTTTCCTGACGACCCACACACATTTGTTTCCGTCCATGTGATTGGAATTGGTTATACAATCAATCGCAACAGTCGAATTAAAAACTTGGAATGCTCTGTCTCTCCACTTCCACCAAAAGTGACAGAAGTACATAGTATTAGGCCATAAATTTATACGAAATTTCCAATTGAACTCTTCATTTCCCTTGAGCGTATGAAAACCGAAATCATCATCTCCAGAGGCACAATGGAGTTTCAATGCCGAAGATGGAAGATGATTTATGACATGAACCTCGTATCCATAAGTAAGGTGTATCTTACTCATGGCATAGGAAAAGTGAAATAAAAGTATAAGTAGAGTGCAAAAAAATTTCAATGAAATATGATTCATTGTTAAAAGAGTTATTTGGTTTTTCAAGTGATTTGGAACAACTAATTTAAACCTCTCTTTAATAGTATTCTAGCACCCCATAATTCGTATCGCAATTTTAATTATAAATGGATTTTGAGTTTGAAATAAGGAAAGCTTTGAAGATGTAAAAAATCTCATATCCGAGGATTATGATTTAATCGGTTAATGAATATTTATGTTTGTGTTTCATATTCAAGGGACTTGTGGATAGTGATGAATTGATATGGTATCACAATTACATATTCCTTATTGATTAATTGAGGTGCAAATAATATCTCATTGTTTTGTATGTTTTTTTAAAAAAAAAAAATCTTTTCTATTATTATATTCAATTAATTATATCGATGGTTTGTTCCTTACGCCCCACGCTATGCGGCGCGAAAATTTGGATTGGTTCAATCTTTGCCTACTCCGATATGCACTTTGAATATCTTTCGTTTCAAGCTAAATCCTTATCGGAAACAACGGTGCTAATGTGTTTTAGACATTGATGGAAATGAATAGAAGATGACTCAATGACTTCAAGTTCATTTATTTCACAATGGAAGCCAAGACAATTAACGCCTTTACGTCTTGGTAGAATGTGTATCTTGGCCGTTTCTCTGGCTAAGCCGCGGCACACGGCTCTTGCACGCTTCTCCTTCACCAATGTGCCATGAAAGGTGGCCGTCGATGTGGGCTTTCTAGTGGTTCCGGCAAAGCCCTGCTATGGGAAAGAAATGTATAACTAATTTTTTAAAAAAATTATAATGTTACATGAAATCCCTTCCAACGTGATAGATGCATATTGTTATAGACTATAAGATACTCGAATAGTCAAATGCAAAGAGAATTTTCCGAAGGCAAGGAATAGGTCCACTTGATAGACCTACTAGACTCCTTTACGAGGTCACTTTTTGATTGGAGAGTTTTCGATTTGTTGGTTAAGTATAGATTGTCTTTCCCTGTGCTCCCGACTTCTTTTTATAGTTTTCAAGGCGTAACAACTTTTCATTTTTCTGAAGCTGGATAGCTTTATTCGAATTTGAATGCTTGAATGAGCGATGTGCTTTTTGGCATGTTGGTTATGCCATTTCATATTGAGCTTCGTTTCTTCCGGGCAGGTGCCATATGGCCATCATTTTTGGCAATTGAATTAGGAAAAATTACACTTAGACCCCCTAAGATTCGATCAAATTACAGCTAGACTCTTTTAGATATGGAAAACTACACGTACCTCCCTTGAGGTTTGGGCCCGGAACATCCAAGGAAAAGATAATAAAATGAGTTTTTATTCTTGTTAGAATGTTAAGAAAAAAAAATCCCACAATTAAGGTTAAATGTAAAATGACAAGTTTGTTTATTTCCTAGATGACAATTATTAATTCAAATAAGAGTATTATTGTCTATAAAAAGTTCGAATTTTTGGGAGAAGAGTGAAATTGGAGTTTCGCTATAATCTTTTTCTTACATAAACAAATCATGATGTATCAGTGATCGGAATGCGCTATCTATTAGCCGGACCCAAACATCAAGGGAGTTCCATACCTAAGGTGGTCCAGCTGTAATTTGATTGAACCTCAGGAGCCTAAGTGTAATTTTCCCTTCTAGTTATGCCAATTTCCATACCTTTATCCATGTTGGTTTTTCCTACTAACGTCCCCCCTAAAATTAGGGTGTATAATTTAAACACATGATTTTATTTGTATGTATTTTTATTTTGGCTGAGTGGGCCATAAAAATATTTATTTAAATATTTCGGCTTTGGCTCACGCCTTAAAGCAGGTTGGACTCATTCTGTATCAAAATGACTGGGCCTAATTTATCTTGGTATGTCTATAAAATTAGCCAATTTCAAAAAATACCAAAAATTATTTTTGGGCCCAAACACACGAGCTCTGTGTCGTGAAAACATGGATGTTGAGATGTGGAAAGAGTTGCCGTCTCCGGCGGATGAATTACTTGCGGGACGATATTAAAAGAGGCAATTTTACTAGGGAAGAAGAAGAGGCAGTAATACAATTACATGGAGAGTATTTGTGTATGAGATCTCCTGGCTATTTGTGTGCGATTGAATCTTGCCCCGAGGGGTTTGAAGCGACAGAGCTTTATTTTATAATTTTTCCTCTCATTTGTTTCACAATCTTTTTTTGTTTATTGCATTTCATGAAATTCAAAATGCTTTAATCTCTATGGATATAACAATAATCAACAAGACAACATCATCATCTAGGGAAATAAAAAATATAAACAACAACTTTTTTTTACTTTTCAAAGAGAAAATACTTAAAAATTTAATTAATTACACTTGACATGGAGCGACTAACACTTTCAACCCTCCAGCTTTGTCTTCGATTATAGCATGAATTCTTGAATCTCGCATTGCGTATCCTTTATTTTGTTTGATTGAACAAATAAATTTCATTTTTCTTTAAAAATGTTTGATTATAAAATTAATTTTTAAGTATGCAAGATGATACAAGCACAAGCATGGTATGTGGTACTACAAGCAATAGCTCTTTATGAACACTATCTTCACCAGCCATGTATTTTTGTCAGATTCTTAGGAGGAAGAAGAGGGGTGAAATAGAACCCATCTTTCCTGGCGACCCACACGCATTTGTGTCCGTTCAACTTATAAGCACCGGTTGTGCAGTTAAGCGAAACGGTTGAATTGAAAACTTCGAACGCGTTGTCTCTCTGCTCCCACCAAAAGTGACAGAAGTACAAAGTATTACCGAATACGTTTTCATGAAATTTCCAGTTAAACTCTTCATTTCTCTTGAGCGTACGAAAACCGAAATCATTATTTCCAGAGGCACAATGAAGTCTCAACGGCGCCGGAGGTGGAAGATGATTTATGACATGAACCTCGTATCCATAAGTAAAGTGTATCTTACTCATGGCATGGGAGAAGTGACGTAGAAGGATAAGTAGAGTGCAGAAAAATTTCAATGAAATATGATTCATTGTTAAAGAGTTAATTGTTTTTTTTTTTTTCAAGTGATTAGGAGTAACTAATTAGAACCTCTTTTATAGTATCATAGCACTCGAAATGCAAGGTCATTCATGTTACAATTTTAATTGTGAATGGATTTTGAGTTTGTAATAAGGAAAACTTCGAAGACGATGTTAATAATTGTGTAATCATATCCATGGATTATGATTTAATTGGTTAATGAATATTTATGTTTGTGTTTCGTATTTCAAAAGGGACTTATGGATAGTGATGAATTTCAAAAAAAAAAAAAACTTACAATTTTACTGATGCCAAGGCATGGGAAATTATATTTTATTTATATATTATAATAATATTTATTACATAAAAATAAATTGATTAAAACAAATCAATTAATTTGTCATTAAAACATAAACTTGTAAAATCACATTGTAGAAAAGTAATTAAATTAATATATTGAAAAACATTTGACTCCATGATATATTCAATTGCAGTGTTAGGTTTTGGTATATCATTATGTCTTGTGATTCCTTTATGGAAAAAATTGTGTAGAAGCACGTAATATATAATTCAAATATTTTGAAAAGTATTTGACAAATATTGTAAATAAACATTATAATAATAATAATAATAATAATAATTTTGTCATTTGATTAGAATTCAAATGCAATATATCTTGTTTCGGATTTTTGATAAGTATTTGATTTTTTTGGATACTAATGTGTAACTACATAGTTATAGAAATTATAATACAAAACACTTATAAGTTCACACATGCCACAATACAACATAATGAGGCTATCCTTGTGTGTATAAGTGGTGCTTATATGGATAGTTTCAAGGTGTATGTATATATATATATATATATATATATATATATATATATATATTATGGCAATAAAGAATGATAAATTTGAAATATATAAGTGTGCGAACAAAAATAAATTAAAAGTTGGCGAACAATTGTTCACTCAATATATTTGTTGTAAACTCAAAGTAAAAAATTTATACAAACAAACTTATATGAATATGTACCTTTAGTTGTACAAAACATTATGACGTATAGTATGCAATAAGTTCCACTATTTTTTAAAGCCCTTTTTTTCTAATTTTTAAATTAAAAGAAAATGTATTGACTTAATGTAAGCATATACTCAAAGGTTTAAAGAATAACTCTATTAAATATATTAATCTTATGAACATGTCAAGTTAATGTGTGATATTTTTCCTTAATTGGAAAGATTTGTTCTAAATAGTATATCATCTTTCACATATAATTAAGTTGGAGAGTCTTTGTTTTTTCTTTTTCTTTTTCAATAGCTTATTAAGATTTTGCATTTTATTTTTTGATTTTTTGAGTTCGCGTACCTTCCACATTTTCTCCACACTCTCTAATACTTTATAAACTTTTTAAATACACTATAACATATGTTAAGCAATTTATAATTCAATAAAACTAATTTTTTATAAGAATTTTGAAAGAATCTAATAAAAATGAATAATTCTCCAACAATAAACTTTTAATTATAGAAACTTCACAATTCTTTTTTCAGTCAAAAACTCATCCGACTGATTCTTTTATTTCAAAAAAAAAATTCAAAAATCAGAAAACCAAAATATGTATGCATTTTTGTTCAACAAAATTATTGTTATTATAGTATTATAAATTAAATTAACGAAAACATGACAATAAAGCAAACTAAATTAATATTAAATCTTAATAAAACAAATTAATAATAAATTTAAAAAATAAAACAATGAGATAACCAAAATGAGATAATAAATATAGACAAGTGATAGAAACTACCAAAAAGCTAATTTTGAAAAAAATAAAACATATATTAATTTTTGTTAAAAAAGAGCTTGACTTATTCATATACATATGAATTATATATATACATATAATAAGTGATGAATTAAATGGAATAGTCAAAACAAAGTATTTAATGAAGTTTGAAATAAATTCTTCTTATTATTTTGCAACAAACTAAATGAGTGAAAATAATAATAACTACAAAGCAAACTAAATCAATAAAAGCTTGAATGAAACAAAATAATTACTAATAAGTTAAAATCTTGCATAATTTTAAATATATTTTTATATGTATTTTTCATCAAAAATTTCATTTAATAATGAAAATATATTTATAATTTTTTAGGAATTTTAATAGGAAGATCAATTCACATTGGACTTGTGAGAAAAGTTTTGAAAAAATGATGAAACTGCAATGATAATTTGTTGGAATAAAGGTGCATGCAAAGTTTTTAACCGAAGCACGCTCGCCGCAATTTCAATAAATTATTAATTATATTCAATAATATATATATATATATATGTGTGTGTGTGTGTGTGTGTGTGTGTGTTAGATATTTAATATAACATATTTTATTTTTCATTTTTAGGATGCTAGTGGAGTGATGGATAAATGGGTCTAGTTAGTGGTATGGGTCATGTTCCTATTTTGATGGCCACTATCTCTATTTGTAAGTCTATATAAAGGCTAGATGTTTTCCCAATTAATGAATTGAAAAAATAATTCATTCTCTCTATCTCTTGAGTAATATAGATTATATATTTTCTATTATATTTTATATTAGTGGCATCAAGAGCCAGGTTGAATCATAGAGAGAAAAACAGTGTGAGAGAGATTAGCTTGGGAGAAACAGTGTGAGGGAGCGTGCCACAAAAAAAAAAAGGTTATGTTTTCATAAAGCAACTTTGTGCAAGCTATGATTCCTCGTTTGATGGTCACTATGACCATTGGAGCATGCTAATGGAGAATTTCCTAAGGTCAAAGGATTATTGGCCAATTGTCGAAGACGGCATCGGCGCACCAACGGAAGGCGAAACTTTGACGGATGCTCCAAAAGTGGAGTTCGAAGCTAGAGTGAAGCAAGCACAGCTTCAAGCTTTGAGAAGGAACTTCGAAACTTTGCAAATGATGAAAAAAGAATCTGTCACTAGCTATTGTGCTAGAACCATGGAGATTAGCAACAAGATGCGCTTCCATGGCGAGAAGATGGAGGACGTCACCATTGTGGAGAAGATTTTGCGCTCCTTGACGACAAAGTTTGATTATGTCGTTTGCTCCATTGAGGAGCCAAAAGATATAGATGCACTCTCTCTTGATGAATTGCAAAGCTCCCTACTAGTGCATGAGCAGAAGATAAACTGTAGTTCAACTTCCGAGGAACAAGCTTTGAAGGCTTCTACTAATACTTATTTCTCAAATTTTAAAGTTAAAGGGTAGAGGTAGAGGAAGAGGAAGAGGAGATCGAGGAAATAGAGATGGAGGCAACAGAGACAATAATGGAAATTTCAGAATAAATGATGACCAAGGCAAAAGCAAAGGAAAGGACTTTACAAATCCAAAGTAGAATGCCATCGTTGTCATAAATTTGGTCATTATCGTTATGAATGTTATACTAGATTGCCTAATGACAAGGAAGAAAAGTCAAACTTTGTCGAGAACAAAGAAGGAGAAACCTTGTTGATAGGCGGTTCACGCTGAAACGGAGCATGATCAAGATGTTTGGTATGTGGATATAGGCTACAATAATCACATGAGTGGAAGTAAGTCTTCTTTTTCTTATTTAAATGAAGACTTTCATTCTACTGTTAGTTTTGGTGATTTGTCTATTGTAGATGTGATGGGAAAAGGCAACATTAGTATTAGAGCTAATAATGATTTCTTAGTAACCATACCTAATGTATTCTATGTTCTTGTTCTGGAAGAGTAATTTGTTAAGTGATGGTCAATTGTTAAAAAAAAAAGGCTATGTCATCACTATTAAAAATGATATTTGTGAAATTTCTAATCCTTCAAGAGGAGTTGTTGCTTCTGTGAAAATAAGTCAAAATAGGTTGTTCCCTTTGACGATTGAGAATGTTCATTCTTGTTTGATGGCAAAGGTGAAAGATCCTTCATAGTTGTGGCATTCTTGTTATGGCCACTTAAATTTGGCGCTTGAAGATACTTCAAAAGAAGAATACGGTGATGGGTCTTCCTGAAATTGTCGTTCCCTTCAAATTTTGTGAAGAATGTGTTATTGGAAAACAACACTTGTTCTCAATTCCCAAAAGGCAAGTCGTGGCGAAGCAAAGGAGGTATTGGAGTTGGTCCATTTTGACATTTGTAGGCCAATAAATCTAATAAGACCTTTATTGATGATTATTCCCATACGACTTGCGTTTATTTTTTGCAGGAAAAATCAGAAGGCTTTTAATAGTATTTAAAAACTTCAAGGCTAGTGCAGAAAATCAGATGGGAATGGCCATTAAGAGTCTCCGAACTAATCGTGGGGTGAATATTTCTCTAAGGTACTTGAAGAATTTTGTGAGACTCATGGCATTCGGAGAGAGCTCACAACAACATGTACACCTCAACAAAATAGTGTATCATAGAGGAAGAATAGAACCATTCTCAATATGGTTCGTAGCCTGTTGGCTTAAGGAAAATTTTCAAAGGCATTTTGACCAGAAGCAGTGAATTGGAGCATCCACATCTTAAACAGAAGTTCCACTTTTTCTCTTCGAGATGTGACACCTGAGAAAGCCTGGGGCGAAAGGAGACCAGCTGTAGACTACTTCAAAATTTTTGGGTACATTACTTATGCACATCCCAAATGCAAAAAGAAAGAAGCTTGATGACAAAGGTGAAAAATGTGGCTTTCTTGGTGCTAGCGAGACATCCAAGGCATATAAGCTATTCGATCCACTGACAAAGCAGATTGTGACCAGTAGAGATATTGTCTTTCATGAAGAGAGCACTTGGGATTGGAATGAATAGTTATCTTCTCAAGTGGTGTGTGATGATAAAGTTGAAGTTGTAGCTCTAGTGCTCGAGAATGCTACTCCACCAAGCCGGTGAAATTTTACCAACGCAAGGAGAAGACACTAGTAGCAACAATAGAAGCACTTCGCCGTGTTCGACGGAGGCCCGCATGGATGCAAGATTATGAGGTAATTGGAATTAGTGCAAATAATAATGCAATTTTTCATTGTATTGTTTGCAGATTATTACCCAACAAGTTTTGAAAGTGCCATCAAAGAAGCAAAGTGGAAGAAGGCAATGGATACTGAAATTGAATCAATTGAATGAAATGATACTTGGGAGTTGATTGATCTTCCTGAGGGGCAAAAAACCACTGGGGTCAAGTGGGTCTACAAGACGAACCTGAAGGAAAATGGTGAAATTGACAAGTATAAGGCACGGTTGATAGCTAAGAGGTACAAGAAAAAGTATGGTGTAGACTACATTGAAGTTTTTGCTCCAGTTGCAAGACATGACACCATCAGATTGGTGATTGCATTGGTGACACAGAATTCTTGGCTTATTGTTTAGCTAGATGTCAAATCAACATTCTTGTATGGCTACTTGGAGGAAGAGGTATTTGTCGAGCAACCCCCTGGTTATATTAAGGCTGGAAATGAGCATAAAGTTTACAGATTGAAAGGCTCTTTATGGACTTAAAACAAGCTCCAAGAGCATGGTATAGTAACATTGAGGCTTATTTTTTGAAAGCAGGCTTTCAAAAGTGTCCATATGAGCACACACTTTTTATTAAGATTGGAGCTAATGAAAGAATGCTTATTGTGTGCTTATATGTTGATGATCTTATTTTACTGGGAATAATTGTGAAATGTTTGATGAATTTAAAAAGTCTATGATGGATGAATTTGAGATGTCTGATTTTGGAAAAATGCACTATTTTCTTGACTTGGAGGTGATGCAATCTGTTGATGGGATTTTTGTTTCCCAAAAGAAGTATGTGCGAGAAATTTTGGATAGATTATGTGCGAGAAATTTTGGATAGGTTCAAAATAAGAATTGCTAATCCTTCCAACACTCCAACTTAGTTTGGCTTGAAGCTAAACAAAGAAGGAGGAGAGGAAAAAGGTGGACAACACATTTTACTATATAGTAGGAAGAAATTAATATCAAACTAGAAAAATACTCAATTCATAAGAATCAATCCCACAACTCTAAAATTATGGAGCTTCCACCTGTTCTACCTTATCATTAAGACAATGTCTCATTGGTCTTATTACTTTGGGCTTAGGTGTGTTAACTATCTCATATCGATTAAATATCAAGATGTGGTCTATATCCTGTATTATTAATTGAGCTCCCCATTACATATCAAGATGTGGTCTATATCATGTATTATTAATTAGGTTTCCATTACACTAATTTCACGTTCCAAGTTTTTTTCCATATATTTAGAATATCTTGCATTATTAATTGGGCTCCCGATTACACTAATTTCACTCTCCAGATTTTTATTTGGTATATTTGGGTCTGAGTATGAGCGGGACTGTGTTAACTATCCCTCATGGACTAAAAACTAATATGTGGTTTTACTTAATAAAGGCTTGTATAGTTTTTACCTCTTGAACTAACTTTTAAAATTGAATTAGACACAAGCTCCTAATATTTTTATATAACTTATATATTTCGGATCAAACAATTTTCTGAAATTAAAGTAAGTATGTTAAATTAATCAATTTCCTCAAATCCGATTTAGATTAATATCCTCTCCTTAATAATTTAGTTGCCTGTTTGCTTTTGTCGTCAATTTGGGTTTAATTAATTAAAAACCAAATCAATTTAAGCGTGAATTTTATGCATTCGATTGAACTTGAACAAAAACAAGCTAGGAATATAAATCTCGTGTCTTTAACAGCTATATATCACAGCACACGTCGTCGTATCGCCGGCCTTTCCAATCGCTTCGCAATCATCCCTTTTATCTCAACACTTCTCGTTTCCCTCTTTTAATCTAGGGTTTGTAATTCTATTCAAATCAATCCGAATTCGATCGGGGATTCGTATCTGAAGTTCCGACCATGGCTACTGCTTCGGGTACTGCCTACCATTTTCAATTTGGATTCATCGTTCTTGAATTTTGTTTCAGATTACCGGTTTTCGTTTTCTGCGAATCTCTTTCGATTTTCTTGCTTAGTAATCCATCCCACTCGATTTAGCTGTTGTATTGTGTGATTTTGATATAAAGATGGAAATTTGAAATGCGGTTGTGTGAGGGTTTTGTTTTAATACTTCTGATCACGTTGGTCCCTTTTGTAATTCGAGTACTTTCCCGTTAATTATTGTGGAAATTTGTTTGCATAATTGTTATATCTCCGGTTTTCTTGTTTTTGGTCGTTTTTGGGATGTATTGGATTGCTTATCGATGTGATTTTTGTGATTTGGGGATTGCAGTAGCGTTTAAATCAAGGGAGGATCACAGGAAGCAACTTGAGTTAGAGGAGGCTCGTAAGGCTGGGCTCGCGCCTGCCGAAGTAGATGAGGATGGAAAGGAAATCAATCCTCACATTCCACAGTATATGTCCTCTGCACCTTGGTATCTGAATGCAGAGAGACCGGTATGTTACCTGGTGAACCTTTTTTTTTTTTTTTTGCTGCTTGGTTTTTGTTCTGTTGGGAACTATTAAGTCGGTGTTTAAAATGGAGATATGTATTGTTCTGCATGTTGGTGCCTTTTTAGAGTTTGAAACATCAAAGGAAATGGAAGTCGGATCCAAACTATACCAAATCGTGGTATGACAGAGGTGCAAAGACTTTCCAAGCGGACAAGTTCAGAAACGGGTGCTTGTGAAAAGTATGTGATTGTACTTTTAAAGATATGCTTCGTTGCACAATTTCGGTTTGCTTTCCTTATATTGTTTTGTTTATTTGGGAAAAAAGTGATGGATGATGCTTGGTGGAGTTTGGATGATTTATGAACAGTTAGTTTATCCCAGATCTTTGGTGTACTTGCCGAGTGATATTAACTTGGTTAAAATATCCATTGGTTGTTATCTTTTTCAATCTAAGTTGAAGGTTATGGTTTGAGTTTTCAAATTTCTTGTGTGGTTACTGCAGCTGTGGAGCTATGACACATGATAAGAAGTCATGCGTGGAAAGGCCCCGCAAATTGGGAGCAAAGTGGACAGGGAAAAGTATTGCCCCAGATGAGAAGATAGAGACCTTTGAGCTTGATTATGATGGAAAACGAGACCGCTGGAATGGTTATGATGCAGCATCTTATAAGCACGTGATTCAGAGATATGAAGCCAGGGATGAAGCAAGAAGCAAATATTTGAAGGAGCAACAGCTTAAGAAGTTGGAGGAGAAAAATAATAATCAGAATAAAGAAGATGGAGCTAGTGATGATGAAGATAATGACGACTCTCTTAAAGTTGATGAGGCCAAAGTTGATGAGAGCAAGCAAATGGACTTTGCAAAGGTTGAAAAGCGTGTGCGTACAACTGGTGGTGGTAGCACTGGAACTGTTAGGTATGTTCATGTATTGTTTCTCATCCACTCTCACACATATCTGCTTAAAAATATTAAAATGGTCTAGGAATGTCTTAGGATTTTGTTATGGTATTGTGGAAGTCTTCCCATACAAAGTAGATATTTCTCGCAATATGCTTCTTGATGAGGGTGATAATAGGATTCTGTTAAATTATTCATTTGATCCGCCCTCTTAAGGGGTTGAAAATTGAACTGACTCTTAATGATTCTCCCTTTTTTACAGGAACTTGCGTATTCGAGAGGATACTGCAAAATATCTTCTCAATCTTGATGTTAACTCTGCCCACTATGACCCCAAGACCCGTTCTATGCGTGAGGATCCTCTTCCAGATATGGATCCAAATGAGAAGTTCTATGCAGTAAGTATATTTGCTGTTCCTAATGTGAGATTGTGTTACTATTCTTCTGTTGGTATATGTATACGACAGGTTGCTGATATTTTATATTTGATACTTATAGGGAGATAATGACAATAGAGTGAGTGGCCAAGCTTTGGAGTTCAAGCAGCTGAATATTCATGCTTGGGAAGCATTTGAGAAGGGACATGATGTTCATATGCAAGCAGCTCCCTCACAAGCTGAATTGCTTTATAAAAATTTCAAGATCAATAAGGAGAAGTTGAAGTCTCAAACTAAAGACACAATCATGGAGAAGTATGGCAACGCTGCTACAGATGAAGTACTCCCACGAGAACTTTTATTGGGTCAAAGTGAGAGAGAAGTTGAATATGATCGTGCTGGTAGAATCATAAAAGGCCAGGTATGGATTAACTGTCTTTTCCTTATTTGATCAACAGATTCCCCTCTCGTATTATTTTTCTTAAAGACAATGTAAAGCAGGAAATATTTTTAAAGTTCATGAAATAATATTTCATTTTGATTTGTGATGGTATATCCCACACTCTTCAGCGGTTGGAATCTCTTCATTTATTGTTGCTTCAATGCAGCTTGCTCTATTTATTTTCCCTTCTTTGGTATTCCATTGGTGGGTGGAATGTCTCTGTCAAACATTACTCTATTTTTTCAAATCATCACGAGAATGTTGTCTATTCATGTTATTTCTTGGAACTTTTTCGCACCTTTTATTTTATGGGGTCGGTGGTTTAGTGTTGGAATATATATCTGTCAAGCTTTGTGCTTCTGGCCTCCCTGTTACAGTACTGATTGATCGGAAGCTATTGGTCGCCAACCCTAATTCTTACCAAATTTCTTTAATCTATGATGTTTTTTGTTCCATCTAGAGTTTCGACATATATGTTGAGATATCCTCTTGCCACTCCTGCCATTCAGAAGTGGATGAATTAAAAAAATTAAGAAAGTAATATGGTGCAAAATATAGAACTTCTGTATAAGACCCCCAATGCATTCTATTTATTCTTGTTTGGTAGACCTCTTATGACAAGAGTTGACCTTTGAGGCTTGATTTCTGCAGGAGACATCTCTTCCGAAGAGCAAGTATGAAGAAGATGTTTACATTAATAACCATACTAGTGTTTGGGGTTCATGGTGGAAGGATCATCAATGGGGTTACAAATGCTGCCAGCAGACAGTTAGAAACAGCTACTGTACAGGCGCTGCTGGTATTGAGGCTGCTGAAGCTGCAGCGGATCTTATGAAAGCTAATATTGCTCGCAAAGAGGCGAGTGAAGGTAAGGGCTTTCCTTGGCCACATATGCATGAATGTGACTTTGATAAAGTTATTAGGTGAATATCTAACACTGGCACTGTTTTCGGAAATCAGAAGCTCCGGCACCAGCTGAGGAGAAACGACTTGCAACTTGGGGATCTGAAGTACCGGAAGATTTGGTTTTGGACCAGAAAAAACTTTCTGAAGCACTTCAGAAGGTGCATTTCTTCTCATCTTATATTTCTTCAATTTTAGTCTTTTGGTACAATCTTTTGAGTTTTGATGGTGTAAATTTTGCGAATGATGTAAAATAGTATCTGAAAATCATTATTCATACTTCTTGTAGGAGGATGAGAGGAAGAGAGAAGAGAGGGATGAAAGGAAACGCAAATACAATGTCAAGTGGAATGACGAGGTATGTTGAGTTTCTATATTATCATCTGCAATCATATTTATACCGTTTGGCATTTTTATTCTGATTATCGTTCTTCGCGTTGCAGGTGACTGCAGAAGATATGGAAGCATACAGGATGAAGAGAATCCATGATGATGATCCAATGAAAGACTTCTTGCATTGATACTGTTTTACATCATCATGAAGAGGATTAGAGTTTGAGGTCTTTGAAGTTTTACTTATTTGGGATATTTACTAGTGTTTATCGATGATCATGGTATCAAAAAATATGTTTAGAATTGTTAAAAACTTAAAACACAAAGTCTAAACACGCTCGTCTTTGCAGGTCTTATTGCTCTGGTTGAGTAGTCGTACTTGAAAGGAAATGTAAACGCTGTTGTTGCGGTTTGAACAACTGGTGGAATAATTATAGTTTGTGTTTTGTGTACTTTTCTTGAACTGTAAATATTTTGGAATTTGAAATTCTGGTCTTATTACACGATTTTTCTGATTAATTTGAGAATTTGTGCGAATAAAATTGCATGAAAGCAAATTATGAAGGTACATTATTGGCATTAAGGATGCCACCGAGCCGAGTTGAGCTTCTTTTTTTAAGGTTTGAGCTCAAATCAAATAAATTGAACTCGAGCTCGAATCAAATAACTGATCCAGGAAAAAGGGGGTTGAGCTCAAACTCAGCTCAGTTTGTTTGGTTTGAATTTATAAATAAGTTATAGGCCCGTGCCTAAGTTGGAGTTTTGATATTTTTAATTATTTTATTAGATTCAAGCTATAGGTTCAAGTTTGTGTTCAAAAATCAATATATTATTTATAATATTATATATATATATATATAATTATATAAAAATTAAAATTAAAATTAAAAAAGGAAAGTTCGCGAGATTACGAACAACAATTATTTGGTTTGAATTAGATTCGAGACTTATACGTATCGGCTTGAATTATTCGAATTCGTGTTTAAAATTTTATTGAGCTGGTTCGTTAAGTTCGCGAGCAGGCTTGACTTGCTTGCATCCCTAATTGGCTCCGCAAAGATAGAAATCATATTGAGTAAAAAAGAAAATTTTAATTGTGTATTACAATGGAAGACCTATGTACAACTAATGATTTGCAATTAACCTCCAAAACAATATATTATCGACACTGATATTTTGCAACTTCTGATTCCCTCAGTAACCTTAATACATTTCACTAAAAGACATAAAGTCCCAAAAGACATTGCAACACACACACACACACACATATATATCTTATCAGACGCTACAAACAACGGGCGAGCATCTCCTGTTGTTGCATCTCGGCCCGAAAGCGAGCTATAAACTCCTCGGCCCGTTTATCGATTCCATGCATCAATTCCATCGACTCCCACATATCATCTGCACTAATATCATTCATATTCTGATACCGATCCGGCCCGTTAATCTTCAACGAACACGATTGCTCCTTGCTGGCAATGGCAGCTCCAACATCATCTGCTGCTGCACCTGGTGGATTCAAATTAACATGTTCTTCAACAACAGCAACTGCAGGCTCTACAAGCAGCTGATCGACGAAGATCGAAACCGGCTTTCTTTTCTTTTGGATCAAAGTGTGCTGATAATCGGGCTTGATGTTCTTGAATTTCTTGGGCTGGATAGAGAGACTTGGCCAGCTCAGTTTCTTGTGGGGACGATTCTTGTAACTTTTCTTGATCGCTCTTGATCTTTCGAGTTTGTGACGTTTGATAGGAAGTTTGTTTTTGAGCGCTTTCCATACCTTTGTTTGGGGCACGAGTTTCTTGAATTTCAACCACGAAGACATGATGATGATGATTAGATCAGAGAGTGTATTGGGATCACTGTGTGTGTGTGTGTTTTGAAGAAAGAAAAAATGGAGAAAAAATGAAATTGAGGGCAGTTGATGAGTGGATAAAGATACAAAGGGGTGTTTTGTTATTTTTATAGTGGTTCTTGGTTCTTTCTATGTGGGGGCCTATTTGTCTTCAAGGGATTATTATTATTAAATATGGAGTTAGCTTGCTAGCTAAGTGTTTTCACATTAATGACCAAAAAGCATTTCTACTTTTTTTAGAGTCGGTTTGATGGGTTTAAGAAACAAAAAAATTATCGAATGGTATTTTTTATAATAGAATTTTTTTTTAAGTTAAATAATTTTGTGTATAGATACAGTAATTAAAAATATTTTAAAATATAATTTTATTTGAAGCTACTCTGAATAGCTTCCAAAAATTTTTTTTTTGGCTTTTTCTAACTTTATTTTTTTTTTAAAATCTATTCAAACACAATATTTTTGCTCTGAAGTGCTTTTTTTTCAAATTATAAGTGCTTCTTTTCTTAAAAAAAATCCATCCAAATAGACTTTAACTATGGTTAAACTTCTAATTTTCTTTATATTGTGTTTAATTTTTCACTTTTTTTATTGTTTTTGATTTGGTTCTCTTGCAAAGTTGGTTTAAAGTCTGCAAATTAATTTCAAATAATGACACAAATAACTATTAACAAATTAGAATCTTGTATGAATCTAATTCTTTTCTTCACAAAAAAAACAAAAAAAGAAAAGGAGTTCACCAGGTTGAACCTTATCCTATTTCAAGGAATACTCGAATGAAATCGTTTTCGATTCTTTTAATAGCTTAGAACTTACGCGCGTTCACTCCATGGCCAACAAGAACATTCCAAAAGCACCCATTAATTTTACCTTGTTTCCACCGCCCCCGCCCCCACCCCCCCCCCCCCCCCCCCCGATGTGATGATCCGAGTGTGTATATATTCGACTGCATCTTAAATCATTGAATGAAATTAACAAAATAAAATGTGCATATCATTACAGATGACGTGATGATATTCAATTTAATTGAGTCTGTTTGGATGAATTTTTTTTTAAAAAAAAAACAAAATTCATTTATTTTTTGAAAAAAAAAAGTTCAAAACCAAAAAAATTGCGTTTTGATTGGCTTCTTAAAACAAACAGAAGCCAAAAAAAAAAATAGCTTTGTTTAGAAAGTTATCAATAATAGCTTCAAATAAAAATATATTTTAAAATACTTTTAATTATTGTATTTAAATATAAAAACACTTGTCTTGAAATAAAAAAATTTTATTATAAAAAATATCATTTGAGAAACACTTTTTTCCTATAAAAAAAAAAAAAAATCATCCAAACAGACGCTAAATGTGACACCCACTTGCATAAATTCCACGAGCTTAATTTCTAAACTTCTTAAACTGGACTGATAGCTAGTTAGCCCATCACTATAAGCCCTTTATAATTTTGGGCCAATAATATTCTATGCCAAAACGAAGGATATAACTTGGGCCGAGTTTTGGATCCTATGATCCATAAAAACAAAGTGTTACCAAAAGCCTTTGACAATCTTGATTTAAGTGTCTGATCTTAAATTTAAAAAAAAAAAAAAACAACAATTATTTTAAAACCATTTGAAAGAATTCAAAATTAAAAATAGTAAACTACTAAAAAGAAAATTACAAACATACTCAAAAATTGGGAAATTTGGGTGTGAAGTTGTTTGTTTATTTACTTAAGAAGAATTTATCCGACACAATTTTTGACCATTTCAAGAAATAAACAGAAAATTTAAAAATAAAATGCTTAATTAATTTTTTTGCAACTCAAACTGGCAAAAGTCTCTCGTGAATCATGATACTCAATTTAGATCTCTTCATTTTTTATTTTATTTTTTTTAGAGCAAGATCGCTTCAATTACTAGCTCATAAAAAAGAAAAAGCAATAATAACGAGAGATAATTACACTTTCGTCACCTGATCTATACGTGTTTTTAACATTTTATAATATCAAGCTTTAAGTATTATCGATTAATACTAAAATTTGTGTATTTTTATCAATTGTCATTAAATTGTATTTTTTTGATCAAAAATCTTATCTGAAGTGACCACAGTGTGTTGTTGGTTCGATTGATATTTTTGGCGAGAAAATATAATTAAGTGACAACCGATTGAAAAATGCGTACTTTAAATAGCAATTGATAATATTTAAGATTTGATTTGAAATTATAAAGCGTAAAAGAGCGTATAGTTGAGATTGCAAATTGTACTTAACTCTAATAATTACTAAAATTAATGCCATCATCAAGATCTCAAAATGCAAACCATCGCTTTCACCTTCATACACATGCCCATAAACCAGAAGATTTCAGGGTACTCGTTCATCATTTAAGCAAACTAAAGATTACAGTAAGAGCTAAAAGCTAAAAGCTAACCACAATTCTCATTGGCTTCTAGGAACTTCCGGGCCTGAAAATCAGCAGCTTCTTCAGAAACCATGGCCCGAATCAGCAATGTCTTCACTTCCCAGGCGGCGTAGGGGTACCCCTTTCTGGCATACGAGTTCACCAGCGCCGCCGTGGCCTCCCTCACCAGCCGTCCGAAAGCCGCCTCTCCTCCGCCGTCCGCCGCCGCCTCCTCCAGCGTCATGTCCCTCCGGAACCTCTCGAAAGCCCGCGACCCGAACACGTTCTCCACCGTCGATTTCTCCGGCACCATCTTCGGCCATGGCTCCCTCTTGCTGCTCCAATACCTAAAAGAAAATAAAAAAAATTAATGGGTTTTTGATAAATTCAAGATCCGGGTTTTGTTATTCGAATCTGGTCATTACTGGGGTGTGCATCTTCCTCGAGTTCTCGTGTAGAGGAATCCGGGTTTGGGCTGACCCGCCGACATGGCTGCTCCGGCCAAGAAAACAAGAAACCCAAGAAGCTTCAACTGAGTCGTCGCCTTCTGACTTGGAACCATCTTCACGTTTTAGAAGAAATGTGTGTGTGTGTGTGTCTATGCGTGTGCATATAAGTGTGTATGTATATATTTATACGTATAGAAAATCTAGAGGAAGTGCCAGTAGAGGTAGTGGTTTGGTCTATTCGGGATCAGAAATGTGTGTATATGGTTGTATCTATAGCCACAGAGAGAGAGAGAGATTTGTTCGTTTTTCAACACGATTTGCTTTCTTTTTTGTTTTGTTTTTGTTTTTGAGTGAATTGTAATGTTTCTCTTGTTTGGTGGTAATTATGTTCATCAGGGTTCAATCTGTCAGAATGTCACCTCGTGACTAGTGCAATTTTATAATTTATTTTGAATCGAGTGTTTTTTTATTTTATTTTATTATTTCGCTTTCTTGACACTATCGTTTTCAAACTGTCCTTTGGACTTCTTTTACCCTTCATTTAACACCTCATTTATTGAATATTCTCAAGCCCATTTGAGGAAATTTATTGAATAGATTGGGTTATTTAATTCACTATATGTTCATAAGAAAATTTTGTCATTATAATTTGTGACAAAATATTTGCTATTGCTATATATGTAGCACTTATGATCAATAAAGATAATTTGAACATACCTAATGCTAATGAATTTATATATATATATATATTGTAAGCTATCCTGCTATCTGCTATCATATAATTCAAAATAAATTTTTTTTGATTGAAAATGATAGATATATTAATATTTCAAATTCAGATATAATTTTTGTATCATTATAATCATATCTAATGCCAAAAATCAAGAAACAATACAAATAATCAATAAAATAATTATAAATATCGAACTACTATAGAATGAAAAACAAGATCCACATTTATTTGAATAATATTCGAAATTTCTTTGATTATAGGGCTTCCTCATCGCCGTCGGGGCAAGAAATCATTTGACTGTCCAAACCAAACTAACAAAGCATGAAAGAGACATAAGAATTTAATGATTTGAATAAGAAAAGGAAACTGTGATAGCAATTATTATACAATGTAGCTAAATACTTTGAAATCACTCAGTCCCTAGACCAATGGAAACTAAGGGGCCTACTTTGAATTAAATAGGTGTCAAATCGTGGAGAGGTGCACATGTTCAAGTTTCTTGGCCTAACCGTCGGGGCACCTCAGCTGGAGATGAATGATGAGAATTCTTCTGTTTTTTTTTTATTTTTATGGATAAGGTGTATGTACTCTTCTTTTTTTTTTAATGAATAAAGTGTATGTACTCTATAATTTAAATTTAATTTAGTGTTATGTATAAAAAATTTTATAAAATATATATAATATGTAGTTAAATTTAAATTACAGGATACATGAGTGGAGCTCATATATTCAGTTTATATAAAAAAATTTCATGAATGATCATGGACACGTTCCAAAAAGAAGAAGATAAAACAAACAGGGAGATGCATAATTGTTAGATTTCTCTCTTTTTTCCTACTAATTTCATATTTACCAATTGATTATTAGTAATTAAATTAATAATCACCAATCAAAAACATAACATTAAGGGATAATCACCCTAGATCCTTTGAATTTAATCGAAATTACAAATAGCATTATCTTATTTTGAAAATTACCTGTGTCCCCTAACATATATCAATGTATACTAAAAACATCATGTCGTTAGGGTTTTTGACATTTTTGTTAAAAAAAAAATAATGAATTGTTGAAAACGCCCTAGGTCAAATTTTACACAATTTTTATGGATCGAAATACCTTTTCTTTTTATTGTAAGGTTTTTGAAACTTAAAGGGTATTGTTTGAAGGTTTTCAAATTACACAGAGGTATATCTGTAATATTTGTGAAAAACACACACACACCTGCATATATACAAACACATTAGGGTCTAAATCATAATTCTTCACCAAATTGCGCGAATGAATATAGTATTTTGATAAGTTTAGCATGATGGGTTGAATGGTGGTAATTTTATTGGGTGTTCAATTGATGGTGGAGGATCGCCAGTGGCGGCGAATGCGCAACAACGACAGATGGCACTCTTCAATGGGTTTTTCTAGCTAGTGGGATTAGTTCCGATCTTGAGCTACTCGCAACAGACATCGCATTGGTGAAATTCATTTTCGGATAGTGTTGATAATAGTGGAAGAATTGGACGGAGAATATGTAATGGCCGGTTAGAGTTTGATTTAATGTTTGTTCAATTAAATCCAAGTTAATGGAGCATTAATGAAATTTATTGAGGGATTTTGATGTGTGTTTGTCATTTTTGAAATAAGAGAGAATTATTTGTAATTTTGTTTAAATTTAGGGAATGTAAAGATATTGTTTCCTTAATAATATCCAAGGACAAAAAAGAATTACCATGCTTCGGTATCTGTCAACAATAAGCTGTCCTAACTAATAAGGACATAAAATAATTAACATATATACGTACAAATTTAACAGATAAATTGAATCTTGCATTCATATGTTATAGCCTTTGTAATGATTTGAATGTTGAAACGAGTTCAAAACATATACATTTCACAAAGAAAATTTTGATAATATATATAGTAAGTGGCCATTGGACTTGAAGTCGAGTGGTGTGACTCGAATTTGGTATCAATAAGGTATTGAGTTCGAGTGAGTGTGTGCATGTAGGAGAGTGTATTTTCGGTTGATATTTATAGGGTGTCTCAAATTGATTGTATAAAAAAAAATTAGATATAGTAAATGTGTAGAATAAAAATTTGTTTGTTTGTTTTGATAAAATTAGAAAGCTTAGTTTCCTTCGAGACAAAATATATTTTGCAAAAGATAATGTTAAATAGTGTACATAATAATTGTGTAAAGAATAATGTTCTTTTAGAAATTCTGTCATAAATGTATAAACAAAAAATATTAATATAATGAATATTTATGTGTGTGTGTGTCTATTATTAAAGTGATTTGAAATACCAAAATTCTTAGCTTGTGTTTTAAAAGAAAGAAGACATGCTTTTAAGAAATACTCACTTATTTCTTTTCAGAATTGATTTCTTTTTAATTTCAAGACAATACAAACCCTAAATAATTGGTTCAATTTTAGTTACTTGTTAGTTGTTACGAAGGAAAACTAAATATTATAATTATATATATAATATTGTGATAAATTTAATTTGAGCCCATACTCATGGAAAAAAAAACACAAAATATCTGGGTAGATCGAAGCATATATATATATATTTTGATAATACATTAATCAAAAACCATCTACTAAAACATTATTCATGATCCTCCTCAAGTACATCAAAGCCTCCAGCTCTTTTATTATTCATACATGATTAAAAACACATTTCCACAAGATAAAATTTACACCAAAACCCTTCATTAAGCAGAAGCCACTCTCCCCCTCTCCGACTTGGCGCCGCCGCCGCTGAAGAACAAGGTCTCCCGCCTCGAGAACTTGAGCTTCTCCGCCTCATCCCTCGACACCTGGTAGGCGTTGGCGACGACATCCACCGGGAGGCCTCGGAGGGCGGAGGTGCGGCCGGTGAGGGTGTTGATCATGGCGTTGTCGTTGGTGTTGAACTCGACCCACTCGCAGCCCTGCTCGGCGGCCTGCTTGACGACGGCGAAGTACTGGGGCACCACCACCACCTGGCCCTTGCGAACGCGGCCGTCGAATACCGCCTGGCCGCGGTGGTTGACGATCTGCATGCGGGACTCGCCCCGGGTGATGTAGATTATCCTGTGGGCGTTCAGGGTCCAGTGCGGGGCCATGATCGCGTTCTGAGGATCGATTAAGTGCATAAAAATCGTGATTTTAGTTAGTTGCATGGTGAATCACTAGAGAGGATATAACATTAGGGACCAAAAAAAAGATAATATTGAAATATGAAATATATATATATATATATATGTAAGTATATTAGTAGGTTTAGATAATAATGACTTCTTTTATCATTGAATAATGCAAATCTAGTATTATTTTCAATTAGCTCTATATATATAATGACAATTTATCAAAAAACAAAAGAATAATGACAATTTGATACTCATTTGTTCTGGTTAAATAACGTTTTAAGAATTCTGCAAAAATAATAGGAAGTCAATAAATAATCATAACTTTAGATTAATATAACTAAACACACTTCTAGTTAATAATTTAAAATAGAATCATAGTTATAGTCTATTAATTCTTTCACATGACTCAATTTATTAAGAAAAAACCTAATAAATGTATCCTCAATTTTTTTTTTATTATAATTATAGATATTTTGAAACCATTTTCTTTCACGGAAACGTCAATTAGAAAACGACGACGAAGTAATAAAAAGATTAACATTATAATTTAAGCTATTACCAAATGTCTTCGCAAAATACTATTAATCGTCAATGATAACAATTTATACATAATTTTGTGATTGCCAACTTTATAACTTAAAAATCCCTTTTTTTTTTGTTAATATATATGCTTGATGACAATTTTTTATTTGTTTCCTAGCTAGTATATATGTTACACCATTTTTTTTCTTTATATATATACTTATATATATGTATATGTGTGTGTGTGTGTATTTGCTTACCCTGTAAAGGATTCCCCTGGCGGCGCTGAGCCGGACGAACCTGAGGATGGGCAGCGTCAGCCCATTCACGGTGGAGAACCGCCCTGCGCGTTGGTTGTAGACGTCTGCGCTTTCAGGTCTATCAATGTTCTCCTTAATCTTGGCGGAGCAAATGGTCTCCTCAAGGCCATTGTCGCGTCCGCCGCCGTAGAAGGGCTCCGATCTCTCGCTGCGGCGGCGTTCCTCCTCCCTGACTGATGGTGGCCTGACGACCTGAAGTGGCTTCTCGACGACGACGATGTGGCCCCTCTCGTCGTTCTCTCCCTGGAGGCTCCTCGCCGTCTCCCGGTCGACTCCGAATGCCTCGGCCAGCGTCTCGGTGTCAAATCCCCGGAAAATGTTGTTGAGCTCGTCTTGCTGTTGGTCGCCGCGGCGGCCCGGCCCTTGGGGGTACTCTTGTTGTTGGCTCCTCTCTTGGCCTCCGGCGAGCATGAATGACTGGAATGTATATAACATGCATGGTTGCATGCATGTGAATTTTGATCAATTTGTGTTTTCAAAATTGGTAAGGAAAATATCATTGAACACATTTTTTAATATATTTTTTTATTTTTCAGATTATTGGGATCGTGAATTTTGTTACATGCGGCTACTAAAAAGTAAAACTTTCTAGACAAATTAATTAAAGCAATTACAAAGTAATTTACAAAAATGAACAAAGACCGACTTTTTAAATTCTTCCGACAAAAATGATTAAAGAAATTATAAATTAATTTGCAAAAATGAATGAGGAGGAGTTTTTACTTTTTTTTTTTCTATATGGGAGGACTTTTTATTTTAAAATACTCTTCAAAGATTGATTTAATTTTATTTTTTTTTTTGTGTGTTAATTATTGATACCCGAGAATGTGTTCTATGTTAATTAAGTTGACACGAATTTTTATAATTGTATTAAATGATAAACGAATTATGCTATAATTTTCAAATTGATATGTATCTTTTATGTCAAATTGACAGCAAATTTTTACAGTTATTTTAACCGAGAAATAAGTTATACCATAATTTTCAAATTGATAGTTAATTGACATTTTTAAAGTGAAATATCCATTAGAGAAATTATGGAAAAGAATAACCCTAAAATAATATTTTACTCCTAAAATCGTTTATAAATCAATTACAAGAAGAGTATATAAGGACATGAATCAAAAACATAAAGACCTCTATTTCTTTTTTTTTTTTCCCCTTCTTTCACTCGTAGAGATTCTTTTTACTCTCCATAAGTATTTTTTTTTATACACAATCAACTCTGTACATCCTATACATGTCAACCGGAATGTCACACACACACATTTACCCAAAAGAGAAAGGGAGAGGACAAGAAGGGTGGCGCACACACGCTCACCCGAAAGGGAACGGGACAGGATTAGCTAGAAGATTCGAACTCAAAACTTTAATGGTGTCGGTTTGAATGGCTACTCTCCATAAGTATTGAAAACCATATCATGCAATAGTATAATTTGCAAACAAAATAACCACACACATATATGTCATGTCATTTTTTATGATTTGTTTAGAATTTAGTATTTTTACCCTTGGATTTTGATCAAGTTGGTTGGCGGCATTGCTAGTATCATGCATGGCAACAACAACCAGCTCTTGATCACCATCATTGTAAGCCCAGTGAGCAGCCCCCGCCGGGATCGCAATAACTTCGCCCTCGCGAAATTGCACAATCCTCTGATGCCTGTCCCTGAACCTCTGCCCTCTCTTCTCCTCCTCCTCCTCTTCCCTTGTACCTTCCTGCGATCGTTGCGACGACTCGTACGTCTCCGGGCAGCCCGAGATCAGGATCCCGATGATACCCTGACCTGCATTCGAATAAAAATTACTTGTATTGCTGTACAAAATGTTCAAGAAACTTGAACATTCAGTGACGATCGAAATTTTGATGAGTCCCACAAAAGTAAAAAAAAAAATAATAATGATGATGATGGGCTTGAATCTAGCTAAAAAAATTAGTGGTATTGCTGAACTAATGTTCAGGAAACTTGAACATTCGGTGACAAGATCGAAATTTTGTCGAGGCCCACAAAAGTCAAAAAAAAAATAATAATGGTGGGATTTGAACCTACCTCAAACCTAAAAGTACTCTATAAAAATTACTTGTATTGCTAAACTAATGTTCATGTATCAAGAAACTTGAACATTAAGTGACAAGATCAAAATTTTGCTGACGCCACAAAAGTCCCCAAAAAAAATTAATGATGGGATTTGAACTTAACTCAAACTTAAAAGTACTGTATATATAAAAATTACTCGTATTGCTAAAGTAATGTTCAAAAAAATATATATATATTTGAACGTAACTCAAACCCAAAAGTACACAGTTAACATACCTTGCTCGATGAATGCAAGGACAGGGGCGTTGTGGTAGCTGGGGAGTATGAGGCCTCTGGGCTGGATCCGGTGGCGGCGGAAGGAGGCGCCGGCGCAGTCGAACTCGCTGGAGTTGTGGTCCCAGAACTCGGAGACGCCGCCCTCGGCCTGGAGGCGGCGCGACGGCTCTTGGGGGTTGATTCTCTTGATGCGGCACTTGCCCTGTTGCCCACCGGCGGCGCCGCCTTCGTAGTAGGCGGAGCCGAGGCTGAAGAGGAGAAGAATGCTTAGTAGTGTGAGGAAAAGCTTAGCCATGGTGAGAGTGTGAGTGAGTGTGTGATGTGTGTGTGTTTTTGTTGGTGATGGGATGTGGCGAGTCGGGAGTGTGGGTATTTATAGGAAGACAAAGCGTGGGTGGGGTTGACACATAGGAGGGGGGTTGTTGCCATTTTGCAATTTGCATGTGTAGAGGGAGTTTTGTGGGCAACACCTAAGGTTTTGTGTAAGAGGCAGGTGGCCCTGGTTCTGTGCGGATTGTTGAGTGTGTGTGTGTGTGTGTGTCTGTGTGTTTTCTTGTTTGTGTTTGTGGTGAGGGCAATGTTTCGGTGGTGTTCGCTATATTATGAAAATTCTTTTATGAATTGGGCATGCACATTCAGCAGTTTAGAGTTAATTATATCTTAAATATTATTTCTTATAAAATATATATAAAATGTGGTTTAATTTAGACCCAAATGGGCTCCATACTCTCAATCTATAGACCTTTCCTTTATTATTGTCACATGAATGGATGCAAAATACTATGGGCTTTTAGATGGATGAAACATTTGTTATAAGAAATATTACCTTTGTTATTAAGTTTTTTACTAAATTTAATGTGTATTCAAGTTATGTTTAATGTTTAAATAAATATTTCATACATGTAGTGTGTGTGTGTGAAATGTAATAAAGGATGTGATCGAAAAATTAATGAAGATTACAAATTGAAGACAATACGTAGTGAATTGATATCGAAGCTACTAGGAAATTAAAAGACAACAGGTGGTCTATATGTAACCAAAAAAAAAACACAGGTGGACTATACTCTATAGTTCTATTAGTATTTATTATTATGAGAAAGAAAACTAAAAGAGGACCAATGTTGCGACTCTCTTAATTGATAACATACGAATTTTAATACTATAATAACTACTATTGGAAACTAGTTAGACCAACATAGTCCTACCAAAATATCGTTCAAACTAAAATTTCATCAGTGAAGAAAATAAATGATTCAAATCTACCATGGCAACACAACTACATCATTCACCATACGTCCTTTTAGTCAAAAAATAATTATAGGCGTTCGATTTTGCTTTGACATGCGCGCCAAATAGTTCAAATTTTACGTCGTCTTCAATTCATATGAAAATAATAATAACAATAATACACAAAATATAACACAATTTGAATCGTTGCAAGCAAATTATGGCAATGTAACACAATTTGAATCGTTGCAAACAAATTATGGCGAGGGATAGTAACGAGGCCGAATATCATATTTTCAGAACAAATACACCTAAATAGTATACGATTTCAGGTTCATCGTTTCATGGACAAAATGACTAAATAGCACCAGGTAATTCTTGCCCCCGTAAAATTAACAAACAGTGTACTGATCATGTACATTCTACTTCTTTTGCATACTCATTTCTCAGTCATTTTACTTACACATACATTTCAAACGTCGGTGGGAGTCTTAAGAGTCTCAAGTTCCTCTCAAGATTCACGGTACTTCGTCAAATCAAAGGTCAATGTCCTCGAGCAGCTGGAAGATGAGAACCAATTTTCAGGATTAGCATCACGGCGAGAGAAAACTTGAAAGTGACACGCACAAACACACAGGACAACAGACAACAGATTTCTTACCCTCTGTCAGAATCCCGATAAACACCAACCAGAGCTTCAGCTTTGTCGTAAAAATTATCCTTGAGTGAGATCACGATGCTCTGGAAGCCCGATCCGAATTCAACATCGCCATCAAACCTTGCTCCCCCACAAGATTTTGATCGGATAAAGCTAGCAACTTTGGCAACATTTAAATTATCTAATGCAGCATCCACTTCATCCAATATAAAAAATGGTGAAGGCCTGAAACTGCAAATCCCATGATAACAAAGAGGGTGAGCCCGTAAGGATGTGTAGCAGTTGCTTCAAGTAGATATCCTACAACTGCAAATTTACTCAAAACAGATGATACGGTATTTACTTCATATAGAACTCCCGACGGTAAAATAGCCTTTTTTTTTTCCCTTTAAATCAGTGTGACTATCTCGAGCACCAATAATATAATAGTATCACAACAAATCCAAGAAACTAAGAATGCACTAAATCAAATATTCTATATATTTGGCCAACTAGCATATTAACACTGTAAAAATTTGAGAAGCATGATAAATTGTGCACACTCACATTATAGCAATGAGGAGCAAATTGCAAGTGTGCCAACAAAAGATTGAGAAAACAGAAAATCAACATCAAAAGACTACAGTGAAGAATTCAACTCAGCACATCTACAGAGGCATTCCCGATGAAACTTCTTTGTTTTATTGTGCATACCTGTGGATGGCAAATAGCAATGCAAGTGCAGCAACAGTCTTCTCACCACCAGACAGTTGTGACATATCCCGATATCGCTTCGTTGGTGGCATGGCACTGTACTTGATGCCATATAGATATGGCTCGTCGGGGTTTTCCAAGTTCAGATATGCTGTTCCACCCACTGCATGCGTGCTGCTTACCCCACCCACCAAATGCGTATTGCTCTTTGTGAGTGCATTGTATATTTTGTCAATGTTGCTTGAGATGTGGTTAAAAGCTTCCATAAATAAGTCATACCTGGCTTCAACTTGAGAATCAGTGGAATTCACTTGAGGGTTTAGATAAGTAGGCATTCATTATGTGGTACTGGAGCAAAACCAAGGTGAAAGGGATGCCTTGGAGAGGCGAAAGGGATGCCTTGGAGAGGCTGGAAGTGCATAGATGAAGATTTACATGAAACAAAATAATACAGAACACCGGACCCAGACAAAATGATACATACAAGAAAAGCATAATAATATGACTGCACCCCACACATGAACACAAAGATCGTAGTATACAAAACTAAGAAATAGAAGAAGCAAATGGCTGTTCTTGGTATTCTCCAAGTTGCCTCGGAAGAGTACAAACGAAACGCAGCAAAAACCATTACATGAAGTATACAAGGAACAAAAAGAACAGTATATGCAAAAAGAACAGCATAGGAAAAAGTTTCTGAAGTTCTACCAGCCTAGAGAAAATTCCTACTTGCATGCTGTAGGCATGTTCTCTACGTATTTTCACAAGTAAGACAGCAACCTATTCCTTAAGTTTTACAAAATGTGATACCATACCTACAAGGGCAACTCTAGATGACAGAAAAGTTCAATCTCAGGAGTGAAACAGCCACAATCCGAAAGTAATTGGAAGTCAAGAAAGGGATTGGTTGCTTAGATACTTAAAAAGGGAATGTCTATAAAGACCTTTTATCATCAAAAAATAGTTGGTTATGACAACAGAAGCCCACCATTCTTAACTGGTCCAATAAGGAAAATGGAGGTCAAGAGGTAAAATTGTTTGCATAGTTATTGATGGATTATCTCCAATAATATGCAAGCCATTTTCTGAAATTGATTAGAGTACCTCATCTGCCTGACTTTATTGTATTCAGCAGTCACTTTGTTCTGCTCATCTCTGGCCGCTTCCCATTCTTTGGTAGCAGCTCTTTCCTTCTCCAACACGGCCTCGTATTGATCCAGTGCCTTTAAATTCGGGGCAGTTCTTCCTATTTCAGCTATCAAGGCAGCGATTTTCTGCGTGAATTCTTCTGCTTCAATTTTATCCCTTTCAGATGGCTTTGACTTCTGCTGAAGCGATCGACTCAATGTACTAAAATCAAAAACAGGACCGGGAGATGATGAATCGGTATCCATTGGGTCAGCAACTGTTGGAAGGTCTATATGTTCTAGCTCACACTTCTCCATTATCTCTTGCTTCCGCAAACTCAGTTGCTCTATAAGAGCTTCCTGTAAATTACAAACCATGTAAACTTTAATTATTAGATCCTCCTTGTATTTCGACTCCTGAATGGAGCAGCTGTTAGAGGAAGACAGTGTTCTGAGACATCATTCTGAAGGAAATCAGCCTTTAAGACTAACCTTAGACTTAATTTGACGATTGTGCTTGGTAATATTTGATGTAGCAGCAGAAATCTTTTTCTTCCATTTCTGAATGTCCTCTTCACAGTCCTCTGCTTTTGACTTCCACTCTAACAACAAAAGAAATAAATAAAGCCAGATTTCACATCAAGCACAAATTTTTTGGATGACTCCAATAGAAAAATTGGATGTAACGAAAGGGACTTAGT
Source organism: Petrea volubilis (assembly GCA_026212405.1). Classification (NCBI taxonomy): domain Eukaryota; kingdom Viridiplantae; phylum Streptophyta; class Magnoliopsida; order Lamiales; family Verbenaceae; genus Petrea; species Petrea volubilis. The sequence continues at coordinate 905,293 of CM047876.1, read as the reverse complement.
TCCCACGAACATGAATACGCATGAGATGAGAGATCAGAAGCAGCAAGGTGATGTAAATCAAATGAAGCACAAATTTCAATCTGCTTCCTTAAAAGCTATTAAGAAACAAAAAATGCATCTACCTGATCGATACCACATTTAGTAAAAATCAAATGGCTATATGATGAGAGTGATTCTATTGGTATGGCTTGGCTACTTGAGATCAATCGTGTCCATTCAATTCAATGCTTGTGGTGCACAAATCTAATGTTTCAAACAAATCAGAAGAAAAGTAAACAATATAAAATAAATAAAAAGGGCACCTTGCACTTCTTCCTTTAGTTCTTCAATCTCAGCATTTGCCGTCTCCATTGCTGACTTCAATTCGTTCTGCCTTTTCTCAACCTCTTTCAAAGCATTTTTCAAGTTACCAAGTGTAGTTTCCAACTTGGCAATACGTGAACCCACATCTCGTTTTTTCTCATACTCCAACCTAGCCACATGAAATGCATGTAAAGATAAGCCTATAGGGGTACCTTATTGTACCATCTTTCGGTTTCTTATGAAATGCAGCCAATCATGCAACGCCATGCGATGCACCATTTTTGGTTCTGAAGTGTTCAGTTTGCATGATACATATGGGAAATGGGTACATGAACATCTGTCTATATAACAAGGAATTAGGTTGCCATACCATAAGCCATAACACAAGCCTAACTAGGATAAAGGTTTCTAAAGATAAATAACATGATAGTGACTTTGGATATGTTCCCTCTTTGCTTTCTGTCAATCTATAGGCTATTCATTAGTTCAAAACAAGCCGGTCGTGGGCTTTCCAAACGATCACTCCCGTCATCTAGTGAATCAAATGTGGAAAGAAACAGAAAGAGAAGGCGGGTTACTAAATGTTTTTGCTTCTAAACTCGTCATATTCTTTTTCTGATTAAGGACCAAAGATTTTGACATCACATACATAGAAGGCATCTTAATTAAAAAAAAATTCAAACAAATCTTAACTGAACTCAAATGCATTAGGTTGACCTTCGTCTCTATAAATCAATTTTACTTTTTATTGGCCATAAGTTCCTCATTAGCAAGAGCTGACACATAGGAAGCTAAAGCAATCGAAGGCAACCAGAAAGACAATTGAAACATCAGACGAAATTACTGCAGTAAGTTGCAAGTTCCATGAATTTCAGGAATACTTCAACATTCAGAAAGGGTAAAAATTAACCTTAGTGTTTTAAGCACACTAACGCAATTCATGACTGATTTGGGGGAAATGCAAATTTCTTTCCAACAACACAGATAACAATACTGCAAGTTTATGCAATTACGGTTATGCATGCGACAAACTTGTAAAAACATGCAAATAAAAAAGCATCATCCAAATCCATAAATGAAAAGGCATAAAAAAAAATTCGACGGTACATACTGGTATTTGAGCTTTGATTGCTGGTTATGCAAATTGAATCTTTCTGCAGCTATCTGCTCAATAGCCTTGAGATGGTTTTCTTCATATTCACGAATGTTTTTTACACCAACAGACTTACTGAATTCCTTGTAGACTTGGTCAACCAATCCATTGATCTTATTCTCTATCAACTGGATCTTCGATGCCCTCATGGTGATCACATTTTCCAACTGCAAAAACAAACAAAATACTTAGGTAATTGATGGAGAGGAAATTACAAATATAAGGGCCCACAAATTACCTTCTCGAGTTCAGGCTTGACACGGCCAATTTCATCTTCGATATTGCGCTTCTCCACCTTCAATTTATTAAGTTTGTCTTCAATACTTTTCTGCAAAAGATTGTCTTTTAAGCAACAGTATCATATGATGCAGCCTCAAAACCAACCATGACCAAAACAATGGGAAAGAAAATGTGTCACTTTAAGCAATATCCTAAAGATCCCCAAGTTTTGACTAGTATCCACAAAAACCATCTTTAAAAGACAATCAGATCACAAAAATTGGCATTCATCCAAGAACAAATTCTTTAGAACACAAGCATCTACTTTCTTAATTGCCTAGAAACCATTCTGATTGGTCTCAGCTAGGAGTCTCGAAATAAATCCCTTTGATAATATTAAAACTACATTTATCCAGTACCTATTCTCAATCACAGACTAAGAACAGAAACATCGGATAAACAGGGTATATTAGTACTACATTGAAATTTTGAACATCTGACAGCAACCAGGCACCATAAGCTTTATCAACTTCTAGGCACAAGAGTTACAAAATCCCCAATTCGACATAATGACAGGGGCACATGTCATTTCCAGCCACTTCAAAGTACCTTTTCATTTTTATCCATTAGTTACTTAGATGGGAAATTTGTTCAGTATGCAAGACTTGTTTTTGTACAAAACCACTGGAAATTGTTCTTTTGCTAGAAAACTATTTGAAATTTTCATATGAATCTCGGCATAGAGAAAACTTCAGAAAAGAGGACGATAGGAAACCTTCTCAATTTCTGTGTACTGAATCTTCTTTTCAAGGCCACTGATCTTGCCAGATGCTTCAGACTCCTTAAGCTGCATTTCTCTTATTGACCCAAGGTCTTCCAATTCGGACTCCAGATCTTCTTTTTTCTTCTTAAGACCTAATAAGGGTAATGTTTTCAGCAGTAAAGCAATGAACTTAGCAAGACACAGAAAGCAACTAGCACGACTTTGATTCAACAGCACTGACCTTCAATTTTCTTGTCATCCCATTTATGCGAGCGTGCTTCCATTCCGCCACTTGTCCCACCAGTCATCGTACCAGATTTTGTCAATAAAATCCCATCAGTAGTCACAACTGTCACCAAAACACAGGAGGATAAAAGGAAAAGAATTGTATCAGTCATCTAAGCATCTAGAGATATAAATCAACGCTTATACCTTTGAACCGCTGCCCAGTCCAACTCAGACGCTTGGCTTCATTAAGATCATCACAAACTAAGGTATTTCCAACAGCAAATAAGATGGCTTTTTCCAAAACAGCTTCAAATCTTTGTCTGTCAAGGAAACAAACTCAAAAATAACATTGCGGAAGAGGACCCAACAGCCAGAAAAACATGTGCTTAACATTTAGCCATTGATGCTCTAGGATGACTAGATGGCCATGAACTGAGGCGGTATTCCAAGCCTTTCAATGGACATGCACAGAGGAACACAACTTTCAACTCAACCATGATCTGGTAAGTATAATGTTAGGTGCACAGCAGAGAAAAGATATAACTTATGTGAAGTCTATGTCAGTTACAATAGCAAAGCTACATGCCTCAGATGGATCCTCAACTAAGACAGAAGAATGAAAGGCATGAAATTCACACAAGAAAGAGTCTCTCACATTTAACAATTTCTAAAGATGAGGGAAAACTAAAACATGATATGAAGACATAAACAATGTACACAATCATATAGATCAAAGTACACTTGTTTGAAGAGACAAATACAAGTAACGGAAAGATGAACCATCTGAAACAAAAAGGCCAAAAAAAAGATAGCTTAAAGCCAACTCAGCTATGCAGAGAAAAGAATTGGGCTCAATAAAACATATGATATGCAGAATGTTACATTTCTGTGCCTAAAGAAAATTCCTGTGTAAAATCCACCATGGTGAACCACATCTTATTGATTCACAAAATGGAAGAACTAGTTGAATGGAAAGATTTAGTTAAGGATACTGTAGGACATCAAAGACCAGCTTTGCAGTTCCACCCAGGGTGCGCAATTTCTCTATGACTGGCTTCACACGCACTGACATAAGAGGTATAAATGTCTGTGGGGGAAGCCTTTGTTCTTTCAAATACTGTAGGCAAGCAAACAGAATAGTCAAAAACAACCAATTTTTGAAACTCTCAAAAAAATTGGAAAAAATAATAGAACCAAAACTTAATAATAAGATTTTTATTCATCCATAGCTTATACTAAAAATTTAACTAAGGAGGAATCAATAGAAGAATTTACTATCAAAATTAAATGTTCCAATTGTGCATGGCATACTAGTTAGAACAATGCAGCGACAGTGAACGTTATAAAGGGTTGAGGCAAGAGTGGTTGGAATCCTCCAAAATGATAAGAGGGACAAAAGAAGATGAACTTCATGAATTTAATTTCAGGATTTTGTTTTTTGGGATAAATATAGTATGATATGCAATGAATGATTAAGGTTCACGAGCTGGAGCCAGTCACAAGGCACAAGCATGATATTGGAGATCCATATAAAACATTCAAGCTTTGCCTGACTGCACAAATGCAGAAAGAGCCACAAGTCTGAGACTCTGAAATTGAGATAGTATGAATTACACAGATATTTTATTAAGCCATTACAAGGTATGATATGCTTAACACATCAACCATAGTGATACTGAAGATGGAGCCTGATCTTAATGATCAGTTGAAGCTTCTTCAGAAACCTGGAAAACCCACTAGCATTACATCGATGTGACTTGGAGAAAAGCAAGTAAAGCTGGATCAATTCAGTGCACATATAAAATTATTCATGAACCAGTAAACCCAACTGCACTAGCATATCAAGATCCAATCAACAATTTCCATCTATATGAGCATCTGATGAATCTTTGTTGTTTGTAATGATAAGAACGACGTCAAATCATGTACATGTGAGTTCACCAGCTGGAAAAGAGAAGGTGGCACACAAACACTATTCACAACACCATTTCAAACTTCTCACTAAACGGGATCCATCTAGAATAATTTCATTTTGATCATATATATTTACCTTGATGCATTCCTTTCCTGTATGTTCATCTTCAACTACTACTGCGTCCATGAATCTGCCCATAGCAACAGTGACAGCAAGGTTATACTTGTTTTGTGTTGGCTTACAGAGATCAATCATGCGACCATGAACGCCAGGAAAGAGGCGTTTGAGGGTTTTAACTGCTTCGGACAACTTGGTATCCCTCTCATTTTCATGTCTATCAGCCTTTAGATCCCTTAGCTGATTATCTAAATCATTAATTTTTGCCTTCAACATATCATATTTGCGCCTGAAAAGGACATATTTCCGAATGGGTAAAATTACTAAAAAAGTAATCATTCTTAAAGCAACTGACAGGACCAACAGAAGTGGGCCCAACCTAGATTCCAAAAGCTTATCTTTCATCTCACGTTGCTCCTTCCTCACTCTTGTGAGATCTTCCTTATGCTTCCCAACTGCATCAAGAATTTTTTTGAGTCTATTTTGCATTTGTTTCTCCTGCAACTCCAGTTCCTGCTTTCGATTTTCCAACTGCTGAACATTTTCTTCAAGATTCTTCTGTGCTTCAACATCAGCATTTTGTTGCCTGTCTAAAACCTCCTTCTCATCCTTCAACTTTGCAGTTCTCATCCCAGCCTCCTCTTTACTGCAAAAAATTGTCAATTAGTAGATAAGCGTTCTTTAGAGACCATTGGATTAGGCAAAGAGATGAAAGACTAAAGTTTGAGCAAAAGAGAACTACAGAGACTCACATCTGGTGATATGTCTCCAGTTCACTGTCAACTAGCTGAAGCTTTCCACCAGCATCCTGGCTTTTTTCTCGCAAATATTCAAGTTGCTTAGTCACATCCCTTAAATCATTCTCAAGTTTCTCAACCTCCTCTGCATGTCTCCTTTTTTCTTCTTTTCTCTTACTCAGCTCCTTACTTGTAGTTTTTATTTTTGAAGTTATGCGAGTCATCTCCTCCTTTAACTTCACAATCTCAGATTGCTACATCATTTAAAAGAAAATGAATATGATAAGTACGTACTCGCCTGTCTCACTGACACACACGCAAACACATACACACGGATGAATTTGAACCCAACCAAGTATCAGAATCACTAGGAGGATAAAATCTCACTTATTATGAGGAAATTCTATTTGATTCTTTTTAGATATGCTTAGCAAACTTGTGAGTGGATTTACTAGGAAGTAGTCTGAGCCAATTAGGGTAATCATTGTTTGGCATCTGTAGACCTTGAAGCATCTCCAGATTCAATGCTATTCCAAATTTGGATGGAGTTCATTTCAAGCAAGAGTTATAACCAACATGATCCTATATTATTTCCATCAGTCAACTTCAAGATTTTGGAATATTCATGATCAAAACTACTACCATTTTTTTCAGGAAAAGAAAAACAAAGTAAAGCTTAACCTGCCATTGCAGAGGAGAGTCAAGAAAATAAGCAGGATGAGAAAGAAAAATACAGTCTCAATGAAAGATATTGTACGTTATCGAGTCTATTCTTTTTCTCCGCAATCCTCCTCTCACATTGTTGAATCTCTTTCAAATATCCAGCTTGTTCTTTATTCTTTTTCCTTGCTTCAGCTTCATAATTATCCAACTCATGTACAATTTCTTTCAGGCTATTCTCTTCAACATCCAGGTCCTCATTAGCTTTCTCAATATCATTCTGTATGTTGAACAGTTGCCAGAGAAAATGTTTCTGCTTCAAGGTTTTCTGCATGCAAGTTACGGAAATAAAATGAAGTGTTAGTCTAAAGAAGGACGGAGCTGTTTAGAACAACGATAAACCTTTAAGGTCAGCAAAAATAAAGTTCAACAATAGTATAGAAGTGGTATTCATCAGTGATAAGAAGGTTTCAAAGTTGCAAAGACCCAAGATAAAGCTTCAAATATATATATATATATAAACAATTAACTTAAAATCCAAATTAGTGAAAATCTCTATTCACGGACAAAATGCAAGACTAAAATATCTAATTTGAAGTCAAAGGCACAATATTAGAAGTGCAATGGATAATGCGAACCAGTTGCTCTTGCAGTTTGAGATGCTTTTCAGCCTCCTCTTTCTGCAGCTTCTTTTGCTTTTTCTCTGCAGAAATGGTTTTCTTTTTCTGATGAGCAAGGACAGCCTTTTCATCAGCTTCAGCTTTTTTTACTTCCAGCTCTTCATACTGCCTCTTGTAGTCTTCAGAGCCAGAGATTTGTTCAATAAGAGCTGTCAGTTCCTTAGGATTTTTTGAAGCAATAGACTCCACGTCTCCCTGAGTCATAAAAGCAATTCAACTATCAGAAGAACAAAACCCAATGCATGATTCAAATTGATTTCTAAAATTGCCTCCCTTTGTCTTTGTCCCTTGCCAGTCAGGCAAAAGGCTAGGGCAAATTGCAACTTCCCTCTTAAATTAACATGCGAATAAAGTCTACGTGGAAACACAAGTTTGAGTGATCTCTCCCTGGCTCAACCTCTTCACTTATCGGATATATGTGAGCGTGTGTGTGCTTAAGTGCATATGTACGTGTATGACTGTTATGCCTCCCTCTCTGTCCCATTGGTAGGAAATATTACACTAAAGACAAACATATAGTGGATAAGTGAGCAATACAGTCGCACATGTAAACTCAATACAAAAAAGCACAAGCATTCTTTCTGTTTGAACAAGCTCGCGGTATCTTCTCCTCTTTCTCGTCTCCAACCAGTTCTAACTTAACCATACATCAATATCAGTAACTTTTATGCACAAAGGTTACAAGTTCCCCAACATTACTCGTCTCCATTCCTAACCAAAAACCGAAGAAAGATTTTCTCCAGATCCTCTCTTCAAATATACTACAACCTTTTTTTTTTTTTTATCCCCAGCCATACGGCTAAGCATCCTATGTCCAATGTTCTGCACCAAATTGCCTTAGAACTCCATAGAAACCTAAAAACCAGACAAAAACTCCCGGAAACTGAAATAAAATTTATACGTAACGAATAAATCACCTGAAAAACAAGGAAATTCCGAGCTTTAACAAGGATACCAAGCGACCTCAACCTCGCATTGTACTCATCCCAATTCACGACGCGGTCCCCAATCCTGTACTCACTACCACCAGCAGTCGTAATTGACCTAGTGAACTCAATCTCCGACCCGTCAGGCAGCTGGTACACGAGCATGACGTGCGCCCTGCGTCCCCTCTGCTCCTTTTCACGGTCGTCAAACGCGTAAATCAGGTCACGCAACTGGGCCCCACGAAGCTGACCGGTACGAACACCGAGGACGAAGCTTATGGCATCCATTAAATTAGACTTCCCCGCCCCGTTGGGGCCGATTATGGCCGTGAAATCGTAGAAGGGCCCGATAATTTGGTGGCCCTTGTATGATTTGAAGTTCTCCAGCTCTAGCCGGAGGATTTTTCCGGTTGCCGGCCGGGATGGCATTTTGGGCAATTTGGTGGGAATCAAAAGCCCTAATATTTGAAATGTTGGCGGGCTTTTGGTAGGAGTGACAATTACGGTTTTGAAAGTAGAGAATTACAGTGATTCAGTAGTTAGAAGCTCCGTTATTGGCGGAGATGGGGATTTTTTAGAGAGAGAAATATATGGAATGAGAGAGAAATTTCCATGTCTGAAATGTTGGAAGCGCGAAAAAGGGAAAAAAAATGGTACTGTACTGTACCAGAAGGTTCAGTCTACAGTTCGGTTGCATTACTCACCTGAAGGAAGCTCATAGTTGGAAACGCGACTTTAGTTGAAATTGGATACATCTGCATGGGAAACTTTTTATAATATATTTCCACACTTTCTAGAAGTAATCTATTTTTCATTTAGAATAATTCTATAACCCATCCTGTGGTTTTGCGAAATGCTAAACCACCACACTCGCCCACCCCCTAAAGTTTAAAAATCAGCTAAAAAAATTCTCATATTTTTCAAAATTTACTCATTTCTCCTATCATTAATTTAGATTATATAGTGCTAAATTTTTATATGGAATACCGGTTATACCTCTCCTATTAGGAGCCATTAAATCTTTCTTATAAAAAAATGAACAACCAAAGGTGATATTTGAATATAGACTATGTATAATATATAAAAAAAATATATGTTATATATAATATAGATTACATATTTATATATATAAATATATATAACTAACTTTTGAATAATGTAAATCATAAAAAACACAAACTCTTAATAGACGCACATAGTACACACACACACAGAGTACACTGCACACACATACTGACACGCACCCCAAACACATTAAAACACACACATATTTGGTGAAAATTATATGGGCTTTGAGGGATTTGGTTTCAGTAACAAATTAGTGAACTCAATATTGAGTTACAATCCACAGTTGTGGATGAACTAAATGAACAAATTAGTGGTATTGGTTGTGAGTTTTAAGGTTTTCTTGTGAATTTTATCTATTTAAATGCGAACAATTAGATATTTGACAAAATTAATTGATGGGGTTTGATTTTATTCGACAATGTGTACACAAACTAACAATTTCCGATGGTGGCTTTGGCGGCGGCAAGCAACTAGTGGTGGAGGATGAAGAATGATGGAGAATAAAGGGGCATAGTGGTTACTACGCTTAAATTTATAAGCATTTTAGGCAATTTTACTATTTTTTAAATGTCAAATCACACGCACACCTGAATCAAAGGAGTGTGGGATTCGCTAGCCGTTTTTTGGTAAAATATGTAGTGTTTTAAAAAATATAGAGATTTTTAGTCAAATTTTAAATCATGTGAGGTTTTTAGCATTTTTGCCAAACTATAGGGGTAAGTTATGTAATTATCCATTTTCATTTTCCGGGAATCCATCACTAACAAATAAAGTTTGCACAGAAATTATTATAAAAAATCGTATCAAAAAATAATCAAATCTGTACTATTAATAATGAACTAGTTCATAAAAACAACTATTTTGGAGAAATTAACCTTAATTAAATAAAATAAACTTTTGTTCTCTTTTAACTTCTCTCACCCACTAAGGCCTGTTTGGATATATTTAAAAAATATTTTTCTTAATTCATATTTTTTATAGTAAACTCAGTTTTCTTTAAGTCAAGTATTTTTTTTCCTTCAAAAAGCATTTAAAACAGTTTCAAACAAAGCATATTTTTTTAAAATAATTTTAGGATATGTTTTGATGGACTTTAAAAAAATGCTTTTCGGCCGTTTTTTTTTAATTGAATTCTTTTAAGTCAAATAATTTTGTATGTTGATGCAACAATTAAAAGTGCTGTAAATGTTATTTTTATTTAAAGTTAATTGAGATAAATTGAAAAAACACATTTTTATTTATCTTTTTTATGATTTATATTTTTCATAAAAACTCCATCAAAATATTTTTTTTTATTAACGGGCTTCTTTTCAAAGAATAGATATTTAAAAAAAAAATTGTACATCCAAATAGACCCTCAATTATTACATTCAATAGCTTCAATCTTCTTCAAAAAGTCTAATCAAACAAATTTTTTTAGGAAAGTGTTTTTTTTTAAATAAATACTTATATATACATATATACATTATACATATATATATTATTTTTGAAAATCCATCCGAACGTGATCTAAATTACTTATATCCTCTCTCATTCCCAATTTTACTTTTTTTTTTCTCTCCAAATATTACTTTATTTAATTAATACAATTCGAGGGTTTAAGAGCCGAGCAGGGCAGGCCAGAAACTCCATTGGCAAGGGCACAGTGTCGAACTCTGAAACTAAGCTTACAAATGGTTTCGGTCTCAACCTGGTTTCGATACATTGCCACCAAATTCGAATACTCCGTCTCTCAAAGTTTCAAGGTAACCCTTTTTCGTTATCACATCCTAATTTTTGAAGTGGGATTTTGTTTTCTCATCGCGTTTGTGTGTGTGTGTGGTTTTACTGGCGTGGTTGTTTGATCCAAGATTATATGTTGGAAATTGGTAGGTTTCGCTTGAATTATCATAAGATTGAATATTTCCATCGTTTTGGACGTCCTCTGATAGGGGAGAATGATATATATACATATATTGTTTTGTGTGGACGAAATTTGATATGAAATGAGATAGATTTTTTAGGGCATCAATCAGGATGGAAAATGCAAGAGAACTGAGAGAAAAAAGCTAATCAATGCTTGTATTAGCTGAGCAAAGCCCAAACTGAAGTGTGAGGAGGAAAGAATGCGTTTTCTGTGAAATTCTTGAACATTTAACAAAAGAGAAACTCGAGAAGCTTTTGGTTCATTTACTCTTACCCGCGGCACTTTCTAGTTGTTTGTGATTGTATCCCATTTGATAAAAAAATGTTAAATAATGAGTGAGAATTTGATAATGATTTGACATACTCTTGTGACGGTTCATTTGAGCCATATGCATATATGGGTAACTCAACAACCCATATTGAAAGAATTTATGTGGGTGCAGACGTATGAACGGGGCCAAATCAGAGATGCTCAAGTATTTGATACCATATTGAAAAATTTCTTGGTGGGAAAGTTGACTTTCTTGCATCGCAACAAAGGAAAAGAGATGGCCCCGACTATCGGGACTCAAGGTGGAACTCTTCTTGTTCGAAGAATTCCAGATGCAGATCCAAAGTATGGTGGTAGATACTCAATAATTATTTCGACATTAATATATTGTTATTTATTTATTTTTCTCTTATCAGTGGTCTAGCGTTGGCCACCAATCTAAGAGTTTTCTGGATTTCATGACTTGTTATAATTTTGTCTTCAACTTGAAATGCTAAATAGACAATGTTCTCTTTTATTTGAAGTTGCTTTTTGTTTAGTGATGCGAAGCATAAAATTCCGAATGCCTTTAAGCTTATATATAAGTTTTTGACCTATATTATATTATATTGAGGGGGTCTCTGAGATTTATTTTGCAACCCTTACTAGGAAACAGTTGTCATATCTGCATATTTCTTGGTTTAAATATTAGGCAAAATCGCATTTTTGGTCTTGTATGTTGGCCAATTTCCACATTTAATTATAGAGTGTGGCTGGCTTCGTAGTGTTATTTGATAAAATTTGCGTGTAATTTCTCTCCAAGTTACCATTTTGGAAATAACTGTGCCGAGTTTGCATATCCTGTTATTAAAAGGATTAAATGTGAAACCAGCCCGACATATAGTGTCAAAAATGATATTTTTATCCTTAATTATTTACTATCTTGGCATACACGAGGACCAACATCACAGAAACTCGATGCATAGATTTTTGAAAAGCTGTTTAAATATATATTCGTGACAGGCGCGTTTATGTTGGAGATGTGGTAATGCTGAAGGACCCTATGAACTCGGATAAGTATCTTGTTCGGAGGCTAGCTGCTATCGAAGGATATGAGATGGCTTCTACTGATGAAAAGGATAAACCTTTTGTCCTCGAAAAGGATCAGTGTTGGGTGGTAGCTGACAATGAAGATTTAAAACCCAAGGTATATATATTTTCTGCTCATGCTCGAACTAGTTTTCTTCAATCCATCTATACGGGCCATGATTACTCTTTTTGATGGGATCGAAGCCCTGATGGTTTTCTGTTAGAATAAGAAAAAGTGTGCTGATTAATTAGTTATTAGCCAATCAAGATTACTAAGACGGTTTAAGATAACGAAATTCTTGATTGCATTAGTAGTTTGCCCCTTCATAAGTTTAGGTTGAATATGGTTTGTTCTCTGGTCTTAACATTTGTTTACTTTTATAGTCGGGAGCCCGTGATACATGGGCAAGCGTTGTTTAAATTTGGTGTGCCCATTCCATATATGAGGCGGGATGAATAATCCGAACTATCATCCAACTCCTCATCTATCATGTCTAATCTTTACATTACATGTGCAGTAAACGAGGCCATAGGTTTACTCGACTTATAAAAAGCTCTTCGGGGCCATTTAAAGATCACGGGCCTTCATGCTTGTAGGAGAACATTTGATTAGCCTAGATGAAATAACCGTCTGTCTAAACATATCATACAGAGTCAACATGGCCATAAAGAAAATAAGATTACTCGTGTATGCTTATACATTATCCCATTCAGAATAACACGGTGGATATTGATTCTTTCGTTTGTTTTCATTGCGACTGTTGTGTTTTCCGGGCAGGACTCATACGATAGTCGATCGTTTGGTCCGGTTACCATGGCAGACATAGTTGGTAGAGTCATATATTGCCTGAGAAATGCTGTGGATCATGGACCTGTAAATAATAGGTACGCTATTTCTCTCTATATGAATTCGAGTAAGAGTAATTGTATTGCTATAATGATTTATTTATACTTGTGATTAATATTAATGCTTTTTGTATCTCTTTTTCAGCCATTTTAGTGCAAGAGATGATTCACCTGTTCTAGCAATGGAACTTGATGTCGATGAGATGACAAAAAATCATAAACAATAGGTTTGCAGAAATAGAGGGCCCACTCGTCTCAGCATGAAATAATATTGTAGACCTCTCAAAACTTTGTACTTTTTTCTTATTCTTCTTCTTCTTCCTCTCTCTCTCTCTCTCTCTCTCTCTCTCTCTCTCTCTCTAACAATGCAGTGCTGAGGATTTATCAATTTATTGATTTTCTCGTTAATTTTTCTGAGTTCTACATTTTTGTTTCTTTCAGTTATTATTATTATTATTATTATTATTATTATTATTATTATATTTTCCAATATCCAAAATTTATCCTGGAAGGGTATTTGGTTATTGAGAACAAGTTTTGTTGCTCTTGGTGTCTGTGGTCTGCCGGCCTTTTTTTTTATTTTTTTAACTTTTTTTATGTTTTTCCTTTTCTCTCTCCACTGTCTTATCTATTTCCACTTTTCTATCTTTTTTCTTGAACGGGATATCATTAGTTTTCTTTCTATTTTTCTTTTCTTTTTTATTTAATTTTTTACAATCATATAATATAATTTACTTCCTCTGTCTCATAATAGTTGTCGTTTTAAGGTTATGCACAAAAATTAAGAAAATAAATTAAAAACATTAAATATAAATTATTTTGACTAAAATACCCTTTTAATAAATTACGCAATTAATTATCTCTCATCAGCCATTAATCTCTCTCTCCTCAACTTCCTCCACGAAGTTTTTGAGTTTTATATGAATTTGAAGAATGATTTGTTCTTAATAAAAATAATCATTAATATTATAGATTGAAAGATTAATTAGTTGTTGGGAAAAAAACAACGTTTAGTAATATTGTAGATTGAAAGAGCAATTAGTTTTGTTGGGATAAAATTAATGATTAATATGGGACAATTAGCTTTGGGAGATTTTTTAGGAATTGAGCTACTCATAATTAATAAATTGCTGATTTTTTTTAAGAATTTGCATAAAATATTAATTAAAGTTTAAGGGTATATTGGAAAAAATTTAATAGATTCCTTTTTATTATGTGAGAATGATATATAATGAAACAAAAAAAGATTCCTAAATCGATAACTATTATAGGACGGAGTGAGTAATTTTAAATTATTTTGTCTTCAATAAATCTATCTAATATATTAGACATAGTTAAAAGGTAAATTCAAATAAGAATGTAATAATTATTTAATTTTATACTATTCAAATTGTTACATATATAGTTAGATTATATTTTATTTTTAATTTGTATATATATATCGAGTGTGGCCAATACACAAGTATATAATGTAATTGGCCAAACATGGTATTGGTTGGGCCCAAATACACTTCTATATCTCCGTAGGCCATCTCTCTCTCTCTCTCTCTCTCTCTCTATATATATATATATATATGTATAAAGTAATGGGTAAAAAAAAAAGAAAGGTATTTGGTGGGCCCAAATATACTTCCATCTCCTCATATACTATATATATATATATACACACATACGTATATCATAGTAATTGGCAAATAAAACCATGCCATCGGTTTGGCCCAAATATGGCTCCATGTGTGCATGGGCCCAAATAAAAAGGTTAATTGGGTTGGCCGGAAAATACTTCAAGCTCCGGATAGGCCCAGCTCCAATCAGTTGAATAATAAAATTACTCTCTCAAATACCAGCTTATCGCCGGCGATTACAATATGCACAACCGCCATTGAAGAGCTAGTCTGTAGCTTTCAAGCATGTCGTGCTCCATTCACTTTGTCTCCAAAACCGTTCCAGGTAATCGAATTTGTGTATAAATATGAAAATATATGGATTTTTGTAAATAATTTCACATTTTTTGCACAGTGCCGGCGCATTTGCTTTTGTATATTGTAAGGGAATTTATTTGATCCCTTAACCGCCTTGAAATTTTAGTTTTTATTCGTTAGTTTGCTCATAGTTTATTGGGTTTTTCTCTTTGTTGCAAGATCTAGCTTGGGACGGTTGTTTCTCTGCGATGCCTGTTCTGTGTTTGATGAAATGTTTAGTCTAAGAGGAAATTTAGCAGCTGCATTTTCTTGTTCTTTTAGCCCTTATTTCTAGATAACTTTGTTCTTGCTCTTTTTTGATTCAATGACGAGATTTTACCTGGCATCTGTAATTGAAGGGTCTGATTCTAACAAATAATGGGTGGAGGATGATTGCTGATTCGGGCACCTGATCAGAATGTGCCTTTCATATGTAACATTGATAACTTTGAATTTCTTGTGCCATTGAGAAACTTATATGTTATGGAATTTGTCGTAAACCACCCGGCTTCGCTATTACTTCCCTAAACAGTCTCCGATAAGCACAGCAACTGCTCTAAATGTTGCCTACTAGATATTGGAAAGATCTCTTTTCGAGAGCGGCAGCAAGCCTTTTAGTGCTTTAGCATTTCTAAACTGGAAACTGATATTGTCTTTTTGATATACTTCCTGATTTCATTGCAGGGTATGGGACAACACCTGATTCTTCTGGTGGAAGACCAGTGGGAATATCACCTAATTCATCTCGTGGTGACTACACGCTCGTTTCTGATGTAAAGTTTTCAGCTTTGAGATGTGTTTCTAGGCACACATCTTCTGTCTGTAATGCAAGTCCTAGCAATTATAGGAGAAACTCCGATTTCTCAAGGCAAAACAAACATGGGTTCTCCCGCATCAACAGAAATAAGCACATTGAAGTTCTAGATGGTTACGAAGACTTTGAAGAATCTGAAGCTTTGACTTCTAAAAATGGATCTTTACTTTCCGCTTCTGGAAACCAAAGATTTCAAACGACTGCAGTTCCGGGCCCTAGGGAAAAGGAGGTTGTTGAGTTGTTTCGAAAGGTGCAGGCTCAACTCCGTGAAAGAGCAGTGATGAAAGAAGAAAAAAGAGGCAATGATTCACAAGAAAAAAGCAAAGAGAGTGAAACTGTTGATTCTCTTCTCAAGCTTTTAAGGAAACACTCAGTTCAGCAAGGGAGGAAAAAGACTAACATTGCTAGCAAATTCGATTTCGTCATGAATCAGCCCGAAAAGGCTGGCCCATCCTCTAAAGAGGGTAGCTCAAGCATCTCAGAATCTAGTAGTACCATGAAGCATGAGATGCTAGATAGCCCTCGACCACATCCCAGCCGCCCAAAATCAAACTTCCGTAGACGATCTCCGGTGCCTGAAATCAAATTCCAGCCTGTGGATTCGGCGGGCTCTGTTGATTCTGTCTCACATGACAATTTGGATCATAGAAGAGAGGGTATTGATTTGGAGCCCGTTTCTTCTGAAGGAAATGTGTTTGATGAGATGTCTGAGGATCAAACTCCTGAAATTTACAACAATGAGGATGACAATGTAGCAGATGAACACAATCAGCGTCAAGGTAGTAATTTGAGTGGAATAAAGCTGACTGATTTGAGAGCTCTTGCCAAGTCCCATGGTTTGAAAGGATTCTCAAAGTTGAAAAAGCATGAGCTTGTTGAATTGCTTAGTGGGAGCTCAATATGATAATATTACTCTGGTACCATGAAGTTCATGGATTCAGGCGCATTTTGTTGCACGATCCCTTCTTGTTAGTTAGGTTTAATGTTGCCTCTTGCAAGAATCTCCTTTCCTTTTTCACACCCTCCTGATTTCTGAATAATGAATCTCTCTCTCTCTCTCTCTCTCTCTCTCTCTGTCTCTCTCTCAGCGTCTCTTCCTGTCTGTATCAGGATCAATTGCCTACCAAATGTAAAATGTACGTCACATGTTGGTGTATGGCATGATCTTCTTCCATAATGTTTCCTCTTGTATATTTTGGTTCCTGCAGTGTAATGGCCCTGTCGGGACTCGGGGAACGATTTATTCCTCTTCTTGGTGCAGGAAGGCCCGGGCCAAAGATTACTCTCAGTCAAGGCTGGAGTGCCGTTCAGTCGTCTCTTCAAATTTATATGGCTTATATAAGGTTCGTCTTCAGATTCATAAGTGTTCATATTATTTGTATTTTATTTATTTTTAATACCTCTTCCCTTTGAAAAAAATTTAAATTATTAAGTTCAATTTCATTTTAAAAATTGAAATTTCTGACCATTTAGTAATAGTTTGATTAGTTTCTGTCTCTCTGTGTGTATGCGTGGTTGGTTCTGTCAACACGTGAAGACTTATCAGGACCAGAACACTCGCGCGCACGGACTAGCTTGGCGGCCCTGTGTATTTATGTTGGTCTAAATTTGGGGTAGATAATGTTTGCTATATATGGAATGCCTGCCATGAAAAACTGTACATACATACATACATATATATATATATATATATATATATAGAGAGAGAGAGAGAGAGAGAGAGAGAGAGTTGCATATTTGGAGATGGCATATACGTATATATCACGTAAAGCAAGAAAGTTTTTGTGGTCCGTACGTACATGGGGGAAATTCTATGTAATAATAAGAGTAAGGCTTGTATTATTTATCTATCTCTGTCACGCATTAAGATGCATAAATATTTGAAAAACATAGTTTTATATGGCATCAAACAATTAATATCATACACGCATTGTGCTATATATAGAACTTTTCGACCTTGTGATATGTTACCTAACTGTTGTTAAGTAATTGGTCTTTGATATTATTAAAATAATAAAAATCCTCACCCATAGTGAATATCCGTTTGCTGATCTCCACTCAATTTAGTTATATATATATATATATATATATATATATATAAACTCATGATATCCTATAATCAATTGGAATGTTACACACACACACACACAAAGCGAAAGAAGAGAGGACAGGAGGGTTTCAATGTGGGACTTCAATGGTGTCATGTTCGATCCCTCACCATTAGGCGATAATTCCAGTGGCTCCACTCCATTTAGTTGATCCTTAATTTTACTTATTTATTTGAGCTGCAACACGTTTACAAGAAAAAAGAAAGTTGCTAACAAAAGATTACCGATGATGTAAGAATTACAAATAATAATACATATTAAAAATAAAAGATTTTATTTTCTTACAAAGACATTATGTCAATATTCGTAATATCAATGGCAATAGAATATTATGTTCAAGATGCCTGCATTCGCAACAAGAAAAGTGGTATTCAACCATAGAAAAAATTAATGGTTAATAGTCACAGATTAAAAAAAAAAAGTGACATAAAAAATAACCACAACAAACTCATAGCTAAATTTGGTGGTTTAAATTAGTGCCAATTTAGTCACGAATTATTTGTAACTAAATCTGTGGCTGAGAATAGCTATGGAAAATCTGTGGTTAATAGCCACGGATTTCCTGTAAATTTAGCTACGGAAAATCCGTGGCTATTAGTCATGGGTTTTTCGTAGCTAATCCCAACCACAACTTTAGCCATGGATTTTTCGTAGCTAATCCCAACCACAACTTTAGCCATGGATTTTCTGTAGCTAATCCCAACCACAACTTTAGCTACAAAAAATCCGTGGCTAACTTGATGGTTGAAAATATATATATATATATATATTATTTCAATAATTTCAAATTATTAATTTTATTATACTATTGAGTAAAATGAACAATAACCATCAATCAATTTAAATACATAAGTCAAATATATTTAAATTTATTTTATTGAATTAATTTTTCATTCTCCGGATAGCTAATCAAATTGGTGATTTTTCGTCAAATGCATAAATCAAATATTTGTAGTTTGGTTAATTCAACTGGGCAGTTAATGCATGTATAATCATATCTCCTTCAATTACTAATTTTATTATCCTATTGAGTAAAATGAATATATATGTAGTTAGATTTTCAATTAATACATATATAATTATATATAACCTAAATTTCACCTATAACTTCCTATTTTTAATTTATTAATTTTGATAAAGTCAAAGGTAAACGTTTTTAATTTAAAAATAATAATTGGTTAATAAATTACAAAAATTAGCAAAACTAATAAATTATAAAAATTGATAAAAATTAATAAAATTTATATAGATAATTTAAATTTAGAATGTCCCACAAATATATATTAAGTACAACAAAAATCATTCTTACACAAAAAAAAAATAAAAATGGTGTAGTGGCTAGATACACTAATTGTAACCTACAGGTTAAGTGTTCAAAAATCGTTGGCTAATTATTATATTTAGCTATGGGGCTAATCCGTGGCTAATCACTTAGCCACAGATAAATTTAACCAAATTACTTTTAACCATGGAAAAAATCTGTGGCTATTTTTGTTTTTCTTTATGTGCAGTGATTGACAATTAGAGAGCTCGTGTGGCAACAGCTTAATTTAAGAGAATTCTAAATTAATTTTTCATTTAATTGCTCACTGTAAATGGTGACTACAATTGAGACCTGTTGAACTTTATTGTGATAGAATATAATTTTTTTTCCTTGTTAGTGAAAAAAATAAAATATTGCCACTTAGCACATGCTATAAATGATAATTTCACGCGGTCAAACCATAAATAAATTGAATTATAATAATAGAATTAAAAAATTCTATATATATTTTTTTTTGGTAATAACTGGAGCCATTAAAAAAACATTAGAATTATCATCAAATACTCGTGGAGATTATATATATTGAAATTGGTAATTTTCATTATTAATTATTCTCTACTTTGCTCGAGGACAACGAGGAGAGAAAGTTAAGGTAGGCTACTTTTGATATTGCCTAGACCTTGATTAGTGGGAATTGTAGGAGAATTATCTCAAACGTGTGTACTTTAAAAACGAATTTGTTACTCTTTTCTATGTATACAATTAGTAATAATATCAATATATTTAGCTTTTATTAAGGAAACTTAGCTTAATTTTTGGAATTTATGCCTTTTGTCTTATCCGTTAGGAGCAAACAAGACACCATGCTTTGGTACCTAAAAAGAGGGACGTTATTATAAACGCCTTTTTACAATTCTCAAGTTGCTTTTTTATTTCATAATTTAATGTTACTTTTTTGATGAATTACGATTTTTTAGGCTCTGTTTGGTTCTAAGATTTTAGAAAGAAATGAAAGTATTAAGGAAAGAAAAAAAAATTATAAGAATTTTAAATTTTTTTATTTTATTTGGTTGTTATAGAAAACAATAAAGAAAGTGATTTTTCTGGATAATTATTTTTTATTTTATTTGGTTATTATTGTAAATTATAGAAAAATGTAAAAACATGCCCAAAAAAAAATTCAAAGCAATCAATTAACTACATAAAAAAAAAGATTTGCGTAAATATATCAAAACAATCAATTAGTTTGAGTAACACAAATGAGATGAGAGCTTGAAAAGTGAGAGAGTGCTAGAGAGAGTAATATAAGATTAGAAAATAAGTTTTTTTCTTTATTTTCCTCACCTAATTGGAAGAAAAATATTTTTTCTCAATTTATATTATATTTTCTTTCTATTTTCTTATCCTTACCATCTCCTTTTTTTTTTCTTAGTAACCAAACATTGAAAAATACTTTTTCTTCCTATTTTCTTTTCCTTTCCCTCCTAAAATCCTAGAACCAAACATAATGTTAGTGTCTGCGTTTTGAGAAATTTCAAATGTTACTGTACAAATGATAAGGAAATACCCCAGTTACTAATGAAAAATTTATGATAGAGAGATTTTAATACAGATTTAAGATATCTGTAATGGATTAGTGACCAAATTTACTGTAAATAGTGATAAAATATTTATCAACGGAATTATTGCAGATGAAATTCGTCACAAAAATTAAATTTATAATGTATTAATTTATTATTGAAGAAGATGAATTTTTTATAGCGGGTCTTCAAGGAGTGTTTTACAAAAAAGAAGACAAATATAAGCATTACAGACTTTTAAGTTTTTCTTAAACAAATGTAGTTAGACTTTTTTCTTTTTTTTAAAGTCAATATTACTAATATAAAAAAGACATTTTTATCATTTTGGGTGTGTAAATTTAAGTCTTAATAGAAATGTACATATAATGTAGCTACACATAGGGTTTTGGGGGCATGGATGACTGTCCCTTCCAATCCAATTTTGATTTTTTGTAATAGTTTTATGTAATACTTTTTGTTAGATTTATTAATATACGTCATATATATTGATAAACGGTTCAAATTAAAAAATATAATTTACAATTATAATACATTTTTTTCTTTTTTAATTTCAATCATTTGTCACAAATATTGATGAATATAATATAAATTATTACATAAAAAAATGTTACACAGAAAATCTAAATTGCTTCAAACCCCCCCTAGCTTTGCCTCTGGTCGTAAAAATTCAGATCAATTTTGAACATGTTGCACGAAGGAATTGTAGATAGATACTCTTGTTAGAAATTGTAACTGTTTTCAAGTCTTCCACCATGTCGTGCTACATTAATACAGGGGACTATGAGTCTTAGGTTGTTAGGTAGAAAAATAAACTGTGATTACACAGAAAAAAGTATATATAGCACATTGGATTTGACAATGGATTTGAAACTTCATGTTAACTTTATTCATTTGTCTGTTTTGTTTTTTATTCCATTTCATAAATATATGTCACGAGTGTAAAAAATATTATTTAAATATATACATATTTAAATGTAAACTTAGTGTGTCTTATGTATATCTATAAAATGAAATACTAGCTAAAAATTGTATAGAGAATTAATTCAACGTGCTCAAATATATGCATATGAGTGTGAAGGGGACGGAACTCGAGGGAGGTTGGAGGGGACAATTGTCTCGACTCAAGTTTATATATTGAGTTAAAATTTATATATTTATTTAAAAATTTTAATTGTGATGCTCCTTAAATTATAGAAAAACTTTAAATTTTTTATAAAAATTCAATCTTGCCCCTAAATAAAAAACTCAAGTCTCATTTGCATGGTTAGAAAAAACAAAAGTAAGATGTATGGCTTTGTGTGAGTTAGATTGATATTTAATTAAGCTGATATGATATTTCCTTACATTCGGTCAAAGGCTCGTACCAAATTATGACCCCAATTCATTTATTATCAACGTGGGGGCCAACTTGTTAGCGTGGATCGGATCGATTCTCTTAGATGGTGGGGGTGCTTTTGAAAAATTTTAAGGAAGTATTTTGTTGCTTTTAGTTTTAAAAAAGTTAATTTAATTATTTAATTTTTGATTAAATTAAATTAATAAAAAATAGAAATTAAAAAGTTTGGAGGAATTAAATTATTGATATTTTTGTAAATAAATTAAAAAAAATTTAAATTATTTTTTATAATTTTTGATTGTTTTTCAATTTTTATTTCTAAACACTTCACACTTTTACTATTAATTTTTAATTTTTATTTTCAAACACTACCAACTTTTATTACTCAATTTTTTTTCAACTTTTTCAACAACTCTAATTCCTCCAAAAGTAAAAGTAAAAGCAATCCCAAATACCCTCGGTATATATTCACAAGCCACTATTCAAATTCAAAAATATCATATGGAAGCATAGAGTTAAATTTATAGAACCCATTGTGTTATTTCTAATTATGATAAAAAAAAAAACCTTGTGTTAACAAAAATTTATTTAAAACCCCTCATGTTTTTAAAAATTAACATACCGCCCCTTGGGTCCCTTTTTTAAGGATTTCACTAGAAATTTTCAATTTTACCCCTTGTTAAATAATTCAAGAATATCAATATTTTGTCATTTTAAAGGAGTTAAATTTATAGAAACCTCTGTGTTATTTCTAATTATCATAAAAAATCCCGAGTTAAAAAAAAATTATTTAAAACCCCTCATGATATACATAATAATATTGTACACTTAAGGGTATTCTATGATATTTTTAAAATGTCGAAAACTTTGAGTTAAACCATAATTTCAATGCATATATTACTACAATACCAATAAGATTGTAAATTGGAACAAAAAAACCTACTTGATTTTATGTATCATGTCATGAAAATTATATTGGTTACACAAACATTAATTCTGATGTAGGGTTTTCATTCATAATTATTTAAATTATAGGGTTATTATAGCAAAAATTAATTCTGATGTAGGATTTTCGTTGATAATTATTTAAAGCATAAGAGGTTATTATACTAACTATTATTTTAAACTAAGGTTAAAACGGTAAATTCGTGGGCATAAAACACTAGCATACATGCATAATTGGCGTGTAATACACACTATCGGTTGAGGGTTGTTGTTGATAGTTTTCATATTACACGAGATCTTCTATATTAATTTTTATTTCACAGGATTTTTCGATTTAATTAGAGATAACACAAGAATGTCTCATGATAAAAGCCTGGAAGCATAATATAATTCATCATTTTTAAAGTTAATTCGCATTTTGTGCTTGAGAAAATATTAATCCAGAAAAATTATAAAATTATATATTATAGGTTGATCTATGTATTCATGTGGTTAATCTTGTAAACGGAATAAATTATTAGTTATTTTATCTTTATAATCCACAAAATAAGATATATATATATATATATATATATATATTGAAATAAATCGATTACAATCAATTACATCAATACAATTATTGTATTAATATTTCAAATGAAGAACAAACTAACTATTACAATTGAATATCATGCAATTATAACTAAATACAAACTATTTGTAGTATGGAGAAACTAGGATTAAGCTCAAAAAATATCAGCATTCATTGAGAATAGTAACATAATCTTGAGGTTACGGGGCCTTCGCCTTGCCACTGAAATAAAGTCTTATCGGCATATATATTTTTATATATATATATTCAATGTTACTGTTTTCAATACTATTTTTTGAATCCAATTAATCATATATCACCACAAAAAAAGACTCCATTCACTAATAGAAAAATGGTGATAAAGATATTTTGTTACATATTTACAATATATGTGATGAAACAGTAATATAATTTAATATAAACGGAATTGAAAAGAAAATTAATGTCAAAATATTCACTAACGAATTGTTATCAATGAAATATGTCACATAAATTAAATTTATTATTAATTAAATTTGTAATAGAAGGGAATGTATTCTTATTGTTTAAAAACAGTAGTGTTCTAGGCATAATTTGTGATAAAATCTTAATTCAACGAAAAGAGATCGTCAAAATTTGAAATTAATCATTTTTTAAGAGTATTTGAGAGCATAAGCACCTCACAATTATATTCAATTAAAAATACTTAATTTATGAGAATTTTAATTATAAACATTTGTATCAAGTACTCAACTTAGTCAAGATATATGGAGGCTAATTTAGTAATTACACGAAAATCCACCATTCATGTTTTCCGCTTTTATTATTAGCCCTCCACATATCTTAATCTCAAACCTTTTTCTTGTCTCCATCTCAACCTGCTGTCTGCCGCTTTCCATTTCCACAAAAGCCCTAAAACAGTAATACTCTCTCTGCCTCTCTCCCTCTCTCTCTCTCCCCCTCTCCCCCACCAATAAGACTAACAGTGCATTAAAGAATATAAGAGGTCAGCAACAAATAAATCCACAAATTCCACAGTCTTCCCAAGATTTTCATTTCTTTCTAGTATTATTCAAACCAACTGTAGCAAGAAGTATCAACTGGCAACAGAGATCACTCTCTCTCACTCTCTCTCTCATCGGTCTCATCATCAGTCTTCTCGTCCGTCTCCTCACTCAAAAATGGAAATCTCCTGATATATCAATCAAGAAACCCTGCTTTTCTTCTTGCCCTTTTAGCTTTTTTCAGCATTATTGCGACTTTGATAGCTCAAAAATATCACAAAAATTAAAAAGAAAAAAGAGATGGTCTCATCAATCAAAACCCCCATCATCAATCTTATAAATTCTTGATTCTCTTCAACTGAAAGGGCACCCCTTTTTCCCCCTTTCTATCCAAGCCTTTTGCCACTATCCCTAAAACCCTAGAAAGAAAACAAAGATTATATTAGTTAAATCAAGAAAAATACACCATGATCCAAAAAATCAAGATTAAATCGAACAACCCTGAAAGCAAATTTCGCCTCTGAGGCTCTTTGTTCGTTCCCCAACTATCCTTCTGCACGTTCCCTTTGCACGTGCAGGAGCTTTTCGAAAGAGGGTTCTTATAATCTGATTTCTATTTTCATTTTCTTGAACTTTTGTCTGCTAAGTTACAGCATCAACATCATGGACTCGCCACCGCCATTCCTGGAGATCGAAAGCTCCAACTCCGAAACCAGCATCAACACGGGCAACGCCGCCGCCGCCGCCTCCTCGTCGGCCGGCGGCGCCTCCTCCTCCTCCTCCGGCTCGACGACCCTCAGCCGGTACGAGAACCAGAAGCGCCGCGACTGGAACACCTTCTGCCAGTACCTGAAGAACCACCGTCCACCGCTGTCCCTCAGCCGTTGCAGCGGCGCCCACGTGCTCGAGTTCCTCCGCTACCTCGACCAGTTCGGCAAAACCAAAGTCCACACCCCAGTCTGCCCCTTCTACGGCCACCCCAACCCCCCCGCCCCCTGCCCCTGCCCCCTCCGCCAAGCCTGGGGCAGCCTCGACGCGCTCATCGGACGCCTACGCGCCGCCTACGAGGAGAACGGAGGCAAGCCCGACACGAACCCCTTCGGGGCCCGTGCCGTGCGGCTCTACCTCCGTGAAGTGAGGGATTTGCAGTCGAAAGCGAGGGGGATCAGCTACGAGAAGAAGAAGAGGAAGCGCCCCCCGCAGCCGCAACAGGCGGCGGCGGCGGCGCCGGAACAGCCGCCGTCGCCGGGTGATGGTTAATTAATTAACATGCACACATATTAGGGTAATTTAATGTTCTCAAGAATCTTGATTTAATTTAATTCCCTGCTAGCTTCTTATGGTTATTAATCTTCATATTTCTCTATCTTATGTTTAGGGTTCGTTTTTATGGTTTATTATCTGTTAGTTTTCGAGTTCAAAAAATCAAAAAAAAAAAAAAAAAAATGTAGCAGTGTTAGGGAATGTCAGTTTCAGACTGGTAACAGTTGCTCATTTTCTTATACCATCAAAATTTTCTTTTTCCTTATTATTATTATTATTTTTTAAATTAATAGTGGGTGTTATTATTATTATGTGATAATCGTTTTTCTTGAACCGTACATATATCAAATCACAGGATAAATTAATTAATATGGACTCATTATGTGATTAACATTTAGATATTAGGACAAAGCTTGATGATAAGTCACGTGGAAGTTGATTTTATGCTAATTAGTTGGTTTAAGTGGGTGTTTAATAAAGCTTAATCGAGTTGTATAGTGTTGTCACTTCAATATATACTGTTGATCAAATTGGCAGACAGTAAGATTTCTTTTAGATTCTAAATTAGTTAGATTATCCATTAGAGCCCATTTTTTTTCCTCTTTTTTTTTTGGGGTAAAAGATACACTTTATAAATGAAACCCCAGTTAGCCTTAGTTTGATGAAAATTTAGAGAATATATATATATATATATATATATATTTGATTGCCTGCACTTGAGAGAGAGAGAGAGAGAGAGAGAGAGAATGATATGGTATTATTTTTGATTAAGATCAAAATAATTGACGTGATAACATATTCTTAATCTTTGTTATATAGATGGGGTGTGAGATGATGACTTTTAACATCAAGAATTTTGTGAACACAACTAAATTCTAACTTTAATTTCTATATGAAGACGCTAAAATTTTGATTTAACTCATAAATTGTTCATATATGATTGCTTGATGTGTTGTTTATGTTATTCATAATTATTCGATCATAGATTTTATTTTGGGGGTACTCTTTATAACGAGTTATATATATATATGTGTGTGTGTGTGTGTGTGTGTGTGGTGATGGAAAAATGATAAGTTTCAAATGTGATGATCTTTGAACTAGAGATTAAGATACGCACGACGGTTTATGCTGTCAAAATTATGAAATCTCTTAATTAATTCAATTGTAGTTGCTAGGATTAAATGATGAGATCAATGCTTTAACATTATAGTACCATTACATTCATATATTAATTAATTTAAATTGTATATAACCTTATCAATTTTCATTATCTGTGATTTGTATATGTATCTGTATGTATGTTTGTGTGTGTGTGTGTGTTCGTGAAACTGAAAATTTTCAGTGATTAGCACATAATAATAATAATAGTAATGGCTTTGCTTCGATGAGTTGTTCATTGTTCGTGTGAAGCTAGCTATTTTGATGAGGCTCCATATTGTCAAATGTTAATATTCTTTTCCCACTTCTTTTTCGATGCTGTACGATTATTTGATTAATTTAGTGTATGCTGGTAAAGTCGGATGCATAATTAGTAGTACCTTGTATGTATAATTTGGCGGTACAATTGTTTGTTGTGAATTGGTACTCAATTATTGAATTAAGAGAATATTAAATAATTAAATATATTACATGAAGACTTTAATTATATACATGTATATATTCCTATCATGTATGAACCTGTAGTATTGTGTAATTTGTAGCACTATTTAATTATTTTCTTTTTTGGCATTTCTTCGGTGCAGACATACTGTGGAAATAATATATATATATATATATATATATGTGCGTGTGTGTGTGTGCGGGCACTCTCTCTCTCTCTCTCTCTCTCTCTCTCTCATAAATTGTTGACTCTGGCCTACTTTGGATTTTGGTAAGGGGTAATATATAATATGGGAAATTATGTCTGCATTTTTTGAAAGATGATATAGTTATTATAAATTATTTTTTTTTGTTTTAAAAATTACAATTACTCCTTTGAAATTTATTATTTTCTTGTAAACATTAATAAATATGTCTAGGAAATAACTTTTTTTGCAATCTAAGTAGTGAACCCGACTATTAAGAAATTTGTCTTATCGAGCCTGATGAAATTCCTCAATCAATTTAGTTATTTCACTAATATTTGCATAACAATTTTATTTTATGCCGCTCCAATTACTATTGGCATCACGATTTATAATCCAATAGTGTCTCTATGTTTCTTGTGAAATTGATTTCATATATACTTTCTATATCTTGAATTTGTCGAGATCATACGAATTGCATCTCAAAATTTCATTAAAAATAATGAAAATACAATTAGCAATTATATTATGTCTTAATGAAGGGGAATTTTGTTAAGTTACTACATACCTTATGAGTATATATAATTTTTAAAACCATAAAAATTAATTTGTAGTAATTTGCCCTTACATATATAACAAAATGTGAGGTTTTGTATTGATCGATAGTATATATATATATATATATATATATATGATTAATTACATCTACTACCAATCTAAAAATATGAAATTATAGTTCGTCATCTAAAAATTTTCAATATTACCAACCTATACCTTGAGGAATTTCAAAATTACAAATACTCTATGGTCAGTTGATTTTCGGTCATATTTTGCCAATGTCATCAAATTTTTTTATGAATTTTCAAAAATATCCTTGTCATTCTTGCTCCAAAAATTTTTTAAATTAGAAAATATAGAGGTAAAATCGGAAGTTCAAAAAAATAGGATCGAAAATCGGCTGATCAGGGGTATTTGTAATTTTAAAAAATTTTAAGGTATGGATTAGTAATATTAAAAATTTTTAGGGTATCAATTGTAATTTCATAATTTTATAGGAATAGTAGATATAATTAACCTTTTATATATATATATATATATATATATATATATATAAACACCCGCTCGAAAGTTCAAGTATTGATTAATATTATTAAAAAAAGCGGGGTTATAAATTACAATAAAAGAAGATTGTTATAGTCAATGGAAAATAATTAATATTCACAAGAATAATAAATGAAATTAAAAGCACTGAATAGATGAAATTCAATCGGAAATCTCAGCTGTACCACCAGTATTACTATTTGCACAATAAATTCACAGTACGGATTGTTTATACCCTCCACTCCTTACGGAAGACCAGTAATTATTAATCACAACCTAACGAAAACAAAACAATTATTGCTCTTATCTATAAAATATCACGGGCCATTTGGATGAGGCATAAAGCAATGTAAAGTCAATAATTGTTTAGCAGCTAATCAACACTTTTGGATCTTCTACTAAATAATCGTGATATATATTTTTTTATTTATTATTACATATTATGTGTTCAAATCTTCTATTATTTAATTATATTATTTTTTTTTCACTTATTGATACGCGGCACACATTCGAACATCATTACAAGAAAACATTCATTTTAATAACGGAACAATTTATCAAATTTTTAATAAAGTTTGTCACATAATTCTATGACTAACAAAATTTGTCACAAATGCGTCGGTGGATACCTTATTACAAATTTTTGTTTTATTGTTATTCTAATAGAATTTTAGTTAGTACTACCAAAAAAAAAAAAAAATAGAATTTTAGTTAGTACAAATTCAGCATAGCATCTTATATCTAGAATAAAATTTACCTATCACAAATTTTTATTACTCCCAAGGGAGTGCTTGATTTCTTGTAATATATATATATATATATATATATTATAACCTTGAAATCTAGCTAAACCTAGCTACATAGATAAATGGCATGTTTGGATAGATTTAAAAAAAAAAGTGCTTGGCAAGCCCCGCTCTTTCTTGTACAGTTAAGCTATTTTGTATCTGGATATATTATTAAAATGTGCTTTTACTTGAAAGTTATATGAGCTAACTTTAAACACAAGTCAACTTCTATTTTTTTTTTAAATTAAATCAAATGTTATTTTTTCACCAAGACATATATATGTCTTTTTAAAAATACTTTTTTTTTCTAAAAAAAAAAAAATTCATCCAAACGAGTTCACTACAACAAACTTGTGGATAACATCAATAACATATAACCTAATAAACTTTTAGCATTAATTTTGTGAAAAGTGTTGTCTCTTAGATGAACAATTTTATAGATTCTTGCAGGGGCTCGTGACAACTTGTGAGACAATAGAATCAAACGGAAAAACTATTGGCTGTTCAAAACATAAGAATGGAAAAAAAATAACTTTAACAACCGTCTTTTTCAATGTTCGTACGTACGTTGAGCTTTGATTATTACCTAAAATATCACTACCTATATGTGTGCAAACACTATACAAACGGTACAATAATTAATTTATAACATAAATCTAAGAGTAATAAATTACTTGTTTAATTAAGAACAGTGGAGCCTTAATAACCAAATCTCTAGTTTCAACTTTCATTAGTTTTGTGGTAATATTTACTCCCACTACTCCCGTTAGTTGTGGTTTTTTCTTTAATTTTTAAACACACACACACACACACACACACACACACATATATATATATATATATGAATAATTATATTGAACTACCCTAAGGTATGGACAAATTACAAATTAAACTCGAAACTCTTGAAAATTATCTAAACAACTTTGAGATATTCATAGTAAATTATAATATTAATAGAGATGTGAGAAAGACAAAAATACTCTCAAATCTTTTACTATTAAAAAATAAATAAATTATACTAAACTACCTTGAGATATTACTAAATCACAAATTTAACCATCAATTTTGAGAAATTATCTAAACAATTCTATGATTTGTATACTAGTTGTAATGCTATATAGCTGGCTCCACTCTACAAACAAAAATTATAAATTATTTTTTATATGTTATAAAAATTTGATCTCGCCCATTAAATAATTTTTTTTGGGTCCAATACTCTTAGGGGCCATCATTTCTATATAATAACAAATACTAAATAATATAAAGTTTTTTTTATAATTATCTTTATTATTATTGTTTTGTCTGCATATGAGAAATTAACCTAACACAAAAATTGCAGGACTAACCTATTACCACGACCTGTAAACTATATCTGTACGACTTGTCGGGGTTCTTGTAAGTAGCTATTAATGGAAAATTTTACTATAAAGCATAGCATGCATGTGTAGGTAGGTTTAATTTTTTCGCAATAACTTTTACTGTCAATACAATTGAAATTATATATGTGGATGACCCCATGTCGTATTATAAATTTACAATCAATTGTAAAATCAATGTACTACTTTTGACTTGTTCTTTTGTGAAGAGATAAAATGCACTATAAATTATTATTATTATTATTAAAAAATTTAAATTAAGAATAAGTTTGAAAGTTTATAAAATATAAAACAAACATATTTTTTGAAAACATACGCGATACAAGAAAATGAGTACATTAATGATAATATAATAAGTAATAATAAAAAAATTATTATTAATTATATATATTTAGTAACAACAACATCATATTTTCACAAAATATAGTCTGCACAATATCAATGGTGATAATATAGTATAAAAATGTGACAATATAGAACAAAATTGATAATTAATGACACACCTATGATTACAACTTTTATTGATAATGAAATCATGTTACAAAATCCTAATGATAATTTTTATGTCACTAAATTGTTATTATGGATGTGTCATTAATTATTAACGATTGTCATTAAAAATATTAATTATTGTCACAATTTAGTACATACTGCGATATGAAAAAAATTATTCTCACTAAAAAAATTTAATTAATGATAAAATAAAAAATATTATTACTTAATATAATTATTAATAATAATTTTTTATATTATTACTTTTATATTTGATCACTAATATTTTTTTTTATAGTGCATACTAATGTTGTTAATATACATTATATATAACTGACATAGAGAAATGAGATTATAAATATTAACTTATTTCCGTGTCCTGTCAATATTGATTGTTGATGATCAATAATTGAACGTGGTTGGATTAGACACTGCAAAAAATATATAATATGAGTGGGAATATTATTTTTATTGACCATATGAAATTGCAATTAATTATAATATTTGTTAGATAATAATATCTCATATGTTGTTATTAATAAAAAAACAATGACAAGATTGGTATAAATTTTATATTGCCATTGTTGTACCCATATTAGTGACAACATAATGATAGTAAAAATTAATTGTTCTGGCGATAATAAGATTTTAGTTGTCACTCTATCGTCACAAGGATGTCACTAATTATAAATTGCAATGACAATTTAAATACAATTTTGATCAATGTTTACTCTATAAAAAGTATTTTAATTTTATAACAAGATAATTAGTTCATTTAACACTTAACACATATAATAAATTGACGAATATCTTTATTCATCACCTACTGTATTATTACTAACCTCATTTTTTCCTTGTAATGAGGTAAAATGAGGGGATAAATTCTTTAATTTTTATCCTTGGAGATCATATACTTAAATTATATTTTTGTTTAATATACTATATATATTTATAAATATAAACGACAATTAAATGTAGTAAAGAATTTAAGAATTATTGATCAAGGCAGCAGCGAAAAAAAAAAAAAAAAAAGAACCCGCGTTCTACGGTCAATCCGATTTGATGTATGGTGGGTCCCAAATATTTGGAGCTTGGGCCGAATCCCATGCATTCGTCTATGATGTTCCACGTGCAACGCTGTCATTGTGTCGGGTACAGTCAGAATTTACTCGCCTTTGGCTTTTTCGTGGGTCCCACTTAGCTACAGTAAAATCAAATTAAATGAGAAGAAAGGAAAAAATGTTTTTTTTTATATTAATATATGTCTAGAAATAGTGATACCATATTTTTATATTCAAAAAGTAATTTCAGAAAGTATTTTTTTCTTAAACTTCATAATTTTTTACTCGTAATAATATTTTGGCATTACTAGGAGATTTGGTAAAATTCTACTATACTGTTACGATGGGAAATTTATTCATTTTTTTTTTCTTACGATGAGAAAATATAAGCGATAAAATATTTAGTTATAATATTAAAATCAATGTATCGTTGTGGAGAATAGTTTTTTTTTTTTTTTTCTAATAAGCATTTGTGGAGAAATCTTTTTTTTTCTTGTCTTAATCATTCAATTTTGATCTATTTGCAGATTAATTTAAGCAGATGTTCATTATATAGGCGATTCTCAATCCTGAACATTGATTAGAAAATTTACCGCCTAAACCCTACAATGATGGAGAAGACCTAATTACCTCATAATAATTATAGTGAAATTCTACGATGGTGACATTGTTATAGTTTCAATTCGTATTAGATGTAGATATTAGTATGGTGAATCAATGTTTTAAAAATTGACCCGTTCATTGAACTGGAAAATCAATTGGTTTATGGGTCATTGGTTCAATCGTTAGACCAACGGCGGTCAGACAGGTCAAGTCACAATGGTTTTTAAAATAATTATTAATATATTAAAAAAGTTAAAATAATAAATAATAGAAATATTCTTAAAAATCTAATTTTTTTACGTTTTATATTTTCACTCTTACAATTAAAATGCATTATATTTAAACACTATTTAAATAATATAATATGTTAGTATAAAATAATTAACCCTAAAAAGACTAAAAATAAACATGTTATGATGGACTTTGTAGCGACTTGTACATGTTTCTAATTTCTATTCCAAGTATAATTTTTTCATATCATAAAAATTGAACCACAAACAACCATGAAATAATAATGGCAGCAGGAAATCTGAAAAATAGAAGGAAAAAAAAGGGGATAGTCGATAGATAAATTACTTGTAAATTAACTTGTAGGTGTGGATTTGAGTTGAACTTGAAGAAATTGGAAGAACATTAAGATTTGGAAAGAAAGCAAAACTAGAAAGGAGAGAAAGAGAAGACAATGTGAGGGAAGAAAAATAAATTGTAGAATTTTTGCCTTTTTAGTCTTCAATATTTAAATTTTCATCAACCTGTCCGGTTTAGGTGGATCGGATCCAATTTTAACGATACAATGGTTCAACCGCGGTTATTAACGGTATTTTAAAAATAAAGCAATTTTTAAATTCATTCGGTTTTTGATTCAACCTAGGTTGTTTTGTGTGCCTGTCGGACCGGTCGGGTTTTTTAAATATTGTGGTGAATGCCAGCTTGTATATAGTGTGAGTAGTCATTTGTTTGTATACAATAATTATAAGGATTAAATTACGTTAAGCACCTCAATATTTGGGGTGTTTTGCATTATGGTATCTAACTTTTGTAATTGTGTGCTTTGGTACCTAATTCGAATTCAAAATTTAATACTATGTTTTATTTAGTAGTTTTTTTTAAATCAAATGATGAATAATGATGTTTAGAACTCAAGTTTGAATATCTAACAATGGCAATATCAATTCCCTATCCTTGTATTGTTTGGGCACAAGTCTGCAATTTTCAACCGGATTGGGCCGTGAGAGAATCAAGTATTTGGGCTTTGTTTGGTTTCTTTTAGACTCAAAATTAGCATGTATTCAAGTAAATATGTTTTCTGCATCAATGATTTTTTAAAAAATATAATAATTTAATTTAAAAAAATATCGTATTATGTGTTGAAGTTCATTACATAAAACATATAAGATGATTTTTGTACCTATTCAAATCATTTAAATCATTGAGTAGATTTAATTGCTCTATATTGATACTCTTTTATAGAGCACTAACACCATTTAATAAATCGTTTGGTGTCTTTCGTTTGACTTTTTAATTTATCTTTTTCTGTCCTTTCCGCTATATATCCTCTCACCTCTTTTCTCTCTCCTATCATCACATTTATTTATTTTCTCTCTTCTCTCCATTATTCAACCTAATCCTATATGTTCTCTTTCCTATTTACTTGTATTTATAGAATTAAGTCTTATTTGATTTATTTATGATTATTTCGATAAAAAATTATTTTCAATATAACTTAAGAACTCTTTGAAAGAAATCTATATTCAGTATCCTCTCATCACAAAAGTTATATTGAAAGAAATCTATATATACTAAAAAGTGTATATTTTAAAGTATAGTATATATATATATATGTGTGTGTATATATATATTCTCACAGTCTCCAACTTTTTTTTTTGTATACCATGTACTTATCCTAGACATTTTCCCAAACATACCTCAAAATACAACCAAACAATACCTCAACAAATATAGAACAATGAAATTATTAAATACTCAAAAATTAATGTGTAGGTAATCTTTTTTGGGATCAAAAGTTATTAAATAAAAAAAAGTCATAATAGAAACAAACCAAACGACTGAAATTCTAAATAATAAAACCTAATTATTCCCTTCAAATCTACTCAATTTTTATACATGAATCACAAATTCCCTGGCATCTCCAATTTCAATGTGACAAATTGTTGTATAACAAATCCTCAACCCTAGACCTGCCATATAAAACAAATTAATTATTCTCTAAATAAATAGATACAAATCTCAAACTTATATATATATATATATATATCCCCATACCTCCTAATCACACACATTAACTAATTAATTCACTAACAACATTTAAATTTTCTCACCATTTCACAAAAAAAAAGCCCTTAATTGTAGCTATATATACACCAACCAACAATTCACATAAATACTGAGCTGCTACCATTCTCAAATCTCATCTCATGATCAAGATCATTGGATGGCACGGATCCGTTATTCGCATAGTCGATGTCGAACAAGAAGCCATAATCATCTTCGCATTTGCTACCCTCGACCAATTTATCGCAATTATTGGAAGTCGAGGGTAGGTAAAAATTATTTTCAGGCTCGACTGTAGATAAACCGAGAGAAGTGCTAGGGTTTTGGCCTTCATGATGATATTGTTGATGATCATGATGAGAATATTGAATATTAATATTGCTGGATAAAGAATTGATGGTTTGATAGAGACATGGCATGGCATGATCATGACTTGTTGGGGATGTAGCCAAATTAGGAGAATAATCAATCAAATTTTGTGGGCTGAAATTGTTGCTATTTTGATCACATGATCTTGATTTGTGAAATACTCTGCATAACACCCAATCTTCCTGTCAATTATCACAAATTAATTATTAGTCAAGTACTTAGAAATATATATATATATATATATATATATATATAAACGTATATATGTTAGTTTGTGTAACAATTATTTTAAATTTCACATATATTATCGAATAATCATATAACAAACTAGGGTCCCTTAAAAAGGTGAAGAACAAAAGTGTACGCGTTAATGATTTGGGCAAGTTGTAACACTAATAATTAAATTAAAGCTTCACAAGATTGGATAGCCGTACATGCATGGGCCATGTTGCCTTTCATCTCGAGCTATGAAGTCATTATGTAAATATATATATATATATATATATATATATGTGTGTGTGTGTGTGTGTGTGTATTAAAGTTTAAGATTTTATTCGTTTAAAAATAACAAAATTAACTCGTTAAATTTCATGAAAATTTAATATGTCGTACTAAAGATTTTGGGATGTTTAACAGTGGGAAGAATAGATCTATGGGATAGGATGATTCTAGTATAATTCCTGGAGTTTCAAACAAGTTTTCTAACAGCATGATTGCCATGAATAACTTAAATTTCCTGTCTTCTTGAGTCAGCCGACAGCATTATAAAAATATGAGTAAATTATTAACTATAATATGACAAGTGATAATAAAAAATTATCATTAAATATATGCATTTAATAATAGAAAAATTATATTGTAACGAAATACACAATATTCTCTATTCCAAATTATATTCTATCTCCTATTTTGATGTATGGATATACGCCAAGTATAAAGATCTCGAATCAAGTGTATAATTAAGGAAGTAATTTATGCACATAGCATAAATGTGAATTATGAAATAGGAGATGAAACACCATTTTGCAATAGAGAATACTTAGTAATACACATATGGTACCAATGAAATCTTGTCACAAAATCTTAATGACATTTTTTTTTGTCATCAAATTGTCATTATAAGTGTGTTACTAATTGTGCAAAATTGGTGACAACATTGAGTGAATATTGTGATAAGATAAAAGTTGTTGTTACTTTTATATCTTGTTACTAATATTATTATTTTCTTTGTAGTGTAATCTATTAATCCTTATATATATATATATATATATATATATATATTAGTTTAGCCACATTTTCGAACATAATTTCAATCAAGCTAAAAATAAAAAGTAGCAAATTAAATAAAATCAAACCAACCAACCTTAGGAGGCAAATGAGGGTTCTCTAGGCGAAATTCATGCATAATCCATCCTGTTTTAATCCCATTTGGAGCTCTATTCTTGTAAAAAACCAAAGTCTTTCTCATTCCGACGAGGGCCTGAGTGCTCGGGTCGAACACGGCCCGATCTTTGCCCGTAGCCTTCCAATAGCCCGAGGTGGTAGCCCGATTGGTCCGATAGCCCGTTGCGTATTTGCGATCGCGAAAACTAAAAAAGTACCACTCGTTCGAATTCAGCTTCGCTACATCTAGAAAACTATCACATAGTTACGTACAATACTTGATAAATTAATTCAAATGTATATGTGTCAGGATAAAATTTTATCATAATTATTCAAGCAAGCATTAGACATCCTTGTGCAGAATAAATTATGCATTAATCAATATAATGAAGTAATTGATGAATGAAAAATTGAAAAGTTTGTCCTGTAAGTTAGGGTTTTTTAAAAAAAATAAATTTCAATTATTCGATATATTTATAAACCTTGTAGTTTTTAGTTTAATTTCACCTGAATCCCACAGATTGTGCAGACATGGCACTCTAACACTGCGCTTGGCAGACGAAAGAAAATAGGAAGGAAAGAAAATGAGTGGATTTTAATTTTCCACATATATGTTTGGTTGAAAGGAAAATAGATGGAAGGAAAATAAAAATCTATTTATTTTTCCTTGTTTGTTTGAATGGAAAAGTGGAAGGAAAGAAAATAATTTATGTACTAAATGACAATTATACCCTTATATCATTATAAATTATAATTATGTTATGAATTCATGTATTAAAATAGATTATTAAATTTGTCTAAAAAAATAGATTAATAAAATTAAACTAAATAAGTATAATGTAAATAAAATATATAAATTAATATAATGAAATATTTGTTTACATCGTGTCAAATGACAACTACAATCTTACATAATTATAAATATAATTAAGTTATAAATATAATTATGTTGTAGATAATTTAATAAAAATAAAATAAACAAATATGTGAAATATATTTTTAATGTATTATACAAATGAACAAGTCGTATTTGATTTAAAAAAATGCAAAGATTCATACTGGTAGAAGAAGCAATATTATTTAAACACCTAGTTATACATATGAGCAATTTTGAAAATCTTATTTTATAGATATCCTTGCATTGTTTTCCTCTCCTTTTCCATTAGATTTTGGGTGGAAAAAAAATCAATGGGCCCATACTTATTTTTTCATCCTCAATTTCTTTCCTTTTCTTTTCCTCCCACAACCAAACAACGGAAAATGCACATTTTCCTTCCATCCCTTCCCTGCCTCCCATTTTCCACCCTACCAAACGAAGCCTAAATTAATACATATTAACAAAACGGGCTAGTGTCATGAAGTTTGGATCCTTTGCTATATAATGGTGCGACATCTCCTCCTCTTCCATTCATCAATACACGCCACGTGTATTGTGAGCAATTGAGATAAGGAAAGAGAAAATTTTATGATATAGGAAAATTTTTAAATACTTTCTTTCCTTATCTCAATCGATCACCAATACACGTGGAGTGTATTAATGAGTGAAGGAAGAGATATAGTAGCTTTATATAGTAGAGGATCCGAACTGAGTGTCATGTTAGTAAAGTTGTCAATTATTTGAATCTATCAAATTAAAATTTAACAAAAAGAGAAGAAAAAATATTCAAATTAAATAAGCTTATATAACGAATTTTGCAAATTTTCAAGTTGATAATGTATAATTCATATATACGTAGAAAAAATATTTCATCGTTCCAATTACGTTTGCTTGTATAATGTTGTCTGCTAAAATGACAAAAGTTGGTTATGAGTCATCAAGATTCTCATAAAGTATTATAGAGAAATTTCTTATTAAAGTTCCGAAAAAAGTCGTATTTATATTAATTGTTAATTAAAAGTCTATATCACACCTCTTGTCTTCACCTAACAACTATTCGTGAAGGATTATCATCAGAATTTATTATG
Source organism: Petrea volubilis (assembly GCA_026212405.1). Classification (NCBI taxonomy): domain Eukaryota; kingdom Viridiplantae; phylum Streptophyta; class Magnoliopsida; order Lamiales; family Verbenaceae; genus Petrea; species Petrea volubilis. The sequence goes on along the minus strand of CM047876.1, from coordinate 866,395 downwards.
TTATTATTTATTCTCTCTTTTTTTTATAATTATATTATTAATTTATTCAAATAGTATGTATACATATATTTTTATATATTTTTCTTAATCTTCCTGTCGAAGCTCTTAGATTGCACAAAGAAATTTACTTGAGAAGCTACATTTGGAATGTGTTGCAGCTGAAAGAATAATATAACTAAAAATAAATTATATTTTAACCTTCTCTTTCTAATTAAAATTCAATATATTTATATGTGTGTGTATATATATATATATGTATATATATAAAGGTCCAGATAAAGAAAAAGGGTTTTCTCTTCTTCTTTTTGTTTTTTGAAGTTAAAGAAAAAGGGTTTTCTTTTAGGCCGTTAATTAGTAATTTATAAATCTTATCCGGCTTATACATACACAAAAAAAGCAAAAAGATTCTCGAACCTTTTTTTTTTCCCCTTGAAAAAGTGACAGGCCCTTTAGTGTTTTAAGGAACATGGATAACAAATTAAAGCAGAAATGACATGTATTTACCCTCCAAATTCATAAGAATAAACTAAATATTACATGCTAAGAACTTCAATTTTGTCTAAAGTATAGAATATTATCACATGATCACAACCACAAATTACTTCAATTACATATCCAATAATTATATCGGTTTGAATTTTACAATATATATATATATATGTGTGTGTGTGTGTGTGTGTACATATATATAGAACTTCAATTTTGTCTATAGAATATTATCACATGATCGATCACAACAAAAAAAATTACTTCAATGATATATCTCATAATAATATCGGTTTGAAGTTTATAATATATATATGTGAGAGAGAGGGGGGGGGGGGGGGGGCAAGGGGTACCTACCAGGGAGTTGCCATGGCTCACATGTATGAAGATCAATTTCCACTAAAGTGCCTCGATGAACTTGTTCATTTGCAATCTTTTTGTAAAGATAATGGCAAACAAGCTCTTCATCACTCGGATAAAACCTAAAACCTGGTGGCAGTGTGTCCCCAATGTCTCTCAGACCCATTTTCGATCTATACCTAATAAATTATCGTCAAAAGCAAGCCCTATATATATGTATATATATATATGTATGTATGTGTGTGTGTGTGTGTACGCGAGAGATTGAACCTCTCTGACAGACTCAATTATGCAGTACGTAGGGTTTCATGCGTTTATATATATACATATATGTGTGTGTGTGTGTGTGTGTACGTGTGTGTGTAGATACGAATGCGACAACTGAAAAGTGAAAAGTACGTTAGCTAATTATTTGTAAATATTTCGTTAATGAAATTATTGTATATATGAATTGAGCTTATGCTTAACTAGGTTAGCTACGGAATTACATATGCATTTAATTGTCTGGGAACTTTCAAGATAATCCAAAGTCACAAGAAATCCAAGTTTTGTGTGTGGGATTAAAAGTCCTATTAATCCTTCAGCCAAACACAACCTCCAAAATACTCCTTTTTACTATACTCTCTCTCTCTCTCTCTCTCTCTCTCTCTCTCGCTCCCTCACTTATACAGCCTTTTACTATTTATGTCATGCTTCTTGTCGACGGGAACATTAATTAAGGACGATAAATAGGGTCCAATTATAAAAGATGAGACTCAAATTAAAATACAACATTCAAACTATACTTTTCTTCAGCTATAAAACTAGCTTCTAGCTAACGTTTTATTCAAAAGAAATTAATTAGCCAAATTAATTGTTCCATTGCATGTCACAAATTTGAACTTTACAAACAAATTTTTTTAATTTTCTTCAGCGACAAACGCAACCTATGTTTCAAAGAAATTAATTAGCTTAATTGATTGTTCCATAATAATATTCCATGTCATATACAAATTTGAATTTGTACAAATCTACTTTGTATATGTTCAGAAATGTACGTATTTGGGACAAAAGCTCGAAGGTTGGAAGTACTATTTTAAGTTATTGTGATGTCAAAGGCTAAGCATGCCATATTTGTCGTTTCACACTTGGAATCCTATACACACACACACACACACACACACACACGGAATTTGCCAATAATGATGAATATTCTTCAATCCAATTGCAAGAAATGATTTCCTTTTGGTAAAATTATATTATTAGTCCTGTACTTTAGAGCCTTGACATATAACCCTCCCCCTAACTTATTAAAATTCCTTTAATATTTTATAAAAATTTGATCTCGCCACTTAAAACAAGAATTTCTAGCTTCGTCCTTGCCTATAATTTAACATTATTTTAACGCATTTGCATGGTCCTGGCTTCACAAATTTGATTCTAAGTTTGCACATTAGATCCTTGATTAATACATTGGATTGTACTATGTTTCACATTTGGTTTACACCAGTCAAACTAACCTCTGAATTGAAACCTCTGAATTGAAGTGAGCACATAATACTCATCTAATTTTGCATATTGTGTTTGGAGTTCACACCTTCGGTCCGGCAATTTCGCACATTCAATCCATTCTAAACACACTGATCAAAATTTTATCCATCGAAGTTAGCACATGATATCCGCGTGATTTTTTTTTTCCACAAACAAAATAAAAGGAATAAAATAAAAATGCATTCAACTCTTGATATTCCATTTCAGTCAAGGCTAGATTACATTTTCAGAATACTGTATTACTACACAAACTACACATCACTTGACAATGCAAAATGTATATATATTGAGATTTACAAACCCTATAATTCTTAGAAGAATAGAATTTCCTTCCAGAATTCTCGTCGGTTTATTAGCACTTTAATTTGCATCTTCAGCTTCCAAAAATATTGCAATTGTGAACACTCGCTTCATTCCTGATACTTTGACCCTCAATTAACCCTAAATTGGAAACCCTAAGTTCGACAAATGATGAAATTCGGTCAAAATGTTTGGGTCGGCCGACTGAATGCGCAAAATCGCATGACCAAATGTGTGAGCTCAAAACCAAATTTACAAAATCTCGTGTGTCAAGTGCCAAGATGAGTAATTTGAGCGAAATGTTTGGGGTGGACCAAATATGTTACACTCGACACCGATTATGCAAATTGAATTAGTAACAGAAGAAATGTGCCAAAACCCGAAAGACGTAGGGCCATGTATAAGTGTAATTATGCCATTTCTATTTTCCTTTTTTTTTCTTTTAATTTAAGTGGGAAGCATTTAAATCAAGTATAGTATATAGTTGTAAAAAAATAAATTAAACCAAGCATTTAACTTAAAATTTTTCCCCTCAATTAATTTTATAAAAAAAAATGAATATTTCACATGTTAAATTAACTTCTTTCTTTGGATCTCGACCAATTTCAATTGCACATAGTTAGATAATTTTAATCGATTCGAACTCTTAACATTGCTACAAAGTATGCATGATTTGAGATGACGAAAAAAAAAACGAGTCTGTCGAGAAAATTTATGTAATTGCAATTATTTTAGCAAAGAAAAGAAGGTTGAGGGGATTAAACCCTCAATTAATATTCTAATTATTTTTCGTATTTATCATATAATGACAATAATTAGCTGTCTCATAACCAAAGATCTGAAATAACTTCATCCACCTGACTTGGCAATGAACAGATGGAAAATGCCATACGTGGCTCATTTAAAATTTTATTTTATATATAGGTTCACATTAATTCATACCTCTTTGAAGCTTAATTTAATTATTCAAGAAAACCCTATGGAAAATCATTTATTTCATAGACAAGTGACTCAATAATATCAATTTGTCAACTATTATATAATTTTTTGGTCTAGTCAAGTTGAAAAGATAGATATTTAGCTTCTAACATGAATGCCCTAGAAACTATGAATTAAGGCAAAAATATGAATAATCATATGATTTGGACAAACTAATAGCCACATCATTGTTCTGAAGAAATTAAACAGATCTAAATCACTGAAAACATATTTTAGGCTAATATACAATGTTAATAAACACCATTTGTGGGTAATACTCTGTGTGTGTGTGTGTGTGTGTGGATAGATACGGTAGCTAAGAAGACAACATTTAGTTGTGTAGTTTAATCATATAAACAGAAGGTTATCCAAAGTAACGTAATTTTATATATAATGGGTCTAGATACTTAAATATCAATTAATGCTTCTAATTATGATTAGAAGCTTCATTTGCATGTGATGTGAAACTTTGGTACATGTCATCAAAACAATAATTATTTCCTGAAAAAAAAAATGATATATATGACCAGTAGAGACCCAATTCCCAGCTGGGGAAAAAAGATTCAATTACAATAATGAATGTGAAATTTTAAGGGTTAGGGTTTATCTCCACTACTCTCTCTCTCTCTCTCTCTCTCTGTATGTGTATATGTGTGTGTGTGTGTGTGTGTGGTGTTGGGGAAAGAGTGACGGCTTGATCTTCTTTAACTATTATCTCTGGAATTTAAGCAATAATTATCTCCTTATGGCTTATTCACCCCCATAAGTCATGGCCTTGATGGGCACAATTACAGCGACGCTACGACGTGTCACTTTCACGACGTATCAAAAAACCTTAATTGGTAATTAAGTACGAACAAAGTTGATGATCTTTATGATAGAACACTTAATTAGACAATTGATTTTCTTTTTTTTTTTTTTTTGATAAGTAAATTAAAAGGTATAGGAAAATGGATTATTCGACTTCAGATCACTTTTTAATTTGACGAGATCATGTGTACCAAATCCAAACATTGTCTCTACAAAAAAATAAATATAATATTAATCATAAAAAATTAAGAAACAATGTAAAACTAGTCACAAAATTATGTATTAAGTGAAAATACTTTTTAATTCATAATATTTATTAAATAACAATAATTTTTATTTTGTTAAAATAAAATTTTATAGCAACGACAACTTATATTTTAATTATCATCATTAACGATTGTCAACTTTTTATTGCAACCAATTTTTTTTTATTGTAGTTCTTTAAATATTTGCCGACTATATACTAACACAATTATTGTTATTTTTTTTTATGGTCAACTTGCAGGAGAAAAACTCCCGGAATTTTATAACTCTGCCAGTAACTTATCGATGTACAAGGTATGACGAATATAAATCCGGGATCTCATCCCCCAACAATTTTTGTTGTTAAAAGATCTTTTCAAGAAAATATTCGATGATCTTGCCATAATTTCCGATCTTTCAAAAGACTTGTCCACGTACTATTTGGAGTCTAGCTAGAAATCCCCAAAATATACAGGCAAATATAATACGGTTAATTAATAATTGTCATGTCTTCAAATACGACGCATAATGACAAGAAAATTAGGGGGAAAAGTTTCTTTTCTTTTCTTTATTTTTTCCTTTTTTCTTTTTCTCAAATCAGGGGACAAAATTGACAACCTATTAGATTTTATTTCATCTAAAAAGTTAAAAACATATCCCGTCGTATCATTTTTATGTCAATTAGTATAATCTTTTCAAGAAATTAAAACGTCAAATATATCTATAGTACTATAATTGACATAACGATTTTATTTTCAATTAATACGTACTTAAAATCAAATTTCAATAATCTCAAATTTATTGTCCGCCGGCCCTTAGTTTTTACCATTATTTATAATTAAATGAGTTGCTATCATTGCATGGTTTTTAATAGTTAGTTCAGTAGTTCACTATCTAAAGATTCGCCACAGAAGTTGCTTTCACTAGTAAATTAAGTTTTTGTTTTAATTAAAACAGAAATAGTTTAGGTACTTTTAAATTAAATATTTTCCATGTATGATTAGATCATAATACCATATGAATTAGCTTAAGCTACATGATTAAGAATTTAGCTTGATATTAACCTCTCGAAGAATGCTTTTAGACAAATAATGTGGGAAAACAATTTCTTTCTTTTCAATTCTTTTCGCAAATAAGTAATTTAGTTTTCCCATATATATTTTTCACTTCTTTTTGTATAAGCATGTATATATTGTTTCGCCATATATATATATATATATATATATATATAAACAACACACACACACAACGTTGTTATTATATTTAAATATACACCATTATTCTCCTGATGAATTCGTTTAATTTTCAAGTTTGTATGTAAAAATAATGCTCGTGAATACGCACGCGATGTCATGAAAATGTGCATGGTGTTTAATTTTCATGAATTTTGCTTAATTCCTCTACGAAAATGGCTGTGGTTGTCGTTTCATTTACTTTTTAAAGCTCTGAAAATGCCTCTAATACATATGGAGCCCTTTGGAAAAATGGAAAAAAAAAATAAAAATAAATGAAGAAAGAAAAGCCTCCGCCATTGCACTCGAGATAAATAAAAGGGATAATTACTCCCACTACCCCTGAGGTTTGGCCTAATTACAAATAACACCCCCTTATATCGATTATTACCAATACCCCCCAGTGTTTTGTTGCCGTCTTACAATTTCCACCTTCCGTTAAGTTGACTAACAGTCAACATTTACATACCAACGTGATCTCACGAAATTACCTTTTCAAAGGTGGGAGTATTATTTGAACAAATATGAAATGACTCATTTACCCTTAATAGTGTTTATGATAAATAATATCATTATTTAAGGTATTTTATAGTAATTAAGTACAATATTAGGGGGTTTAATGTAATATTTTTTATTAAATATATATATATATACTTTTTTTGGTAATATATACATATATATACACACACATACATATATACATAAATATATATAGATACATACAAACATCCTCCTCGCCGCCGGCCACCGTCTGTCGCCGCTGGCCACCGTCTGCCGTGAAAGAGAGATTGAGAGGTAGGAGGGAGAGATAAAAGGAGAGAGAGATTCAGAAAAGGGAGAGAGAGATCGAGAGAGAGGGGCGAGAGAGCGAGAGAGAGGCCGCCGCCCTCCGCCGCCACCGCCGCCCTCTGCCGTCTTCATAGGCGAGAGAAAGAGATCGAGAGGGGCGAGAGATTGAGAGAGAGGCCGCCGCCCTCCGCCTCCGCCACGCAGCCGCCCTTCGCCTCCGCCGCCCTCTGCCGTCTTCATGGGCGAGAGAAAGAGATCGAGAGGGGCAAGAGAGAGATGTAGAGGAGAGATGTCGCCACGTCTCCATCGCCGCTGCCGCCGCCGCCCTCCGCCTCAGCCGCGCCGCCGTCCTTCGCCTCCTCCGCCGCCGCTGGGCAAGAGAAAGAGATGGAGAGGGGCGAGAGAGAGAGAGAGAGAGAGAGAGAGAACTGGGCAGGGAGGGGAAGAGAGAATTAGGCAGGGAAGGGGGGGCGTCGGGTGGGTTGGGGGGGGGGGTTAAGTTAGGATTTTGTTTGAAATGTTTGGTAATTTTTTTTTCAATTAAGGGTATTTTAGTCAATTCAATTTTATACCTTTTTTTTATTTTTTAAACAACAAATATTTCAAATATTCAAGAGGTAAAAATGATATTTTATTATTTCCGTCTACCTTACCAAAAAGTCCGCAAAACTCAGGGGGTATCGGTAATTTCTGATACAAGGGGGTATTATTTATAATTAGGTCAAACCTCAGGGGTAGTGAGAGTAATTATCCCTAAATAAAATAGGAGGTTTTAATCTATAAAAAAATTCATTTGTAAATATCTTGTCACTAATTATTTTCTTTACTTCTCTTTAAATTGAATTCGATTACTGATCCGTCATATATAGTACTTCCAATTTGTGACATGACCTCTCCGTCACAAAATTTTTATCAGCAAAGGGAATATTTTCTTCCTTTTTTTTCCCCAAAAGAAGGAATAAAATTAAAGTTATATAATCGCTTGAAGGACGTTTACAATAATTTGAAGGTCTTGAACTAGATCAATTTTAATTTAGAAGTATCATTTGGAATGCAAGTACCTTAATTATATGTTATATATGTAACTAAAACCTATGCATTCTAGTATTGATTTTTATTCTTTTTGTTGTTAATTTTGTTTTATTACATCCCATTTTCTTACCTTTCCCCCTACATATATAGGAATAGAAATTATCTCACCGGCGCCTAAATTCATAATAACTTTTGAAAAAAAAAACATCTCTTAATAGTAGGCGATATTTATTTATAAAATTATTTTTCCCATGTAAAAATTGAATGGGAACATATTAATGGGTCTCTCAAATACTTCTCACCAAATAGTGATGGATTTCAAAATCATGTGTTAATACGTAGGGCATAACATGATAACATCAAGACTTTATGAAGGTACAAAATTGTCATCGTATAATAAAAAGTTGTTAGATATGTTTGTTAACTTGATAATAGACACGGCCCCTGCCTATATTCTATTTGTGCTTAATGCCTTACGATGAATAGTCATAGGTCGCATTTATATGGATTAAGGATTGATATGATCATATGTGGACGTGTGAAGGCATAATTGAGATGGCGACTAGGGTTCAATTAATTGGAGCTAAACACGCTTTATTGGAAGGATAAAGCGCGTAATCCAAAGGGTCTAGCATGGAGATGCATGCACACATGATACATCCCCATCATAAAGGGACATGATATATATATATATATATATATATATATATATATATAAGGGCAAAATTTAACTTCTCTAACAAAGGGTTAATTTACTTATGTAGAAAAAAGGGTGAATGTAATTAGTAGTACTATTTTTTTAACTCACATAGAAGCACATATGCACACCCATATATCATTCACACTTTGGTTGTGCTTTCAATACATTAAAAATCTTCTCTATTTTATGGCTATTTTATTTGTTATTAGAAAAAGGGATAATTATCAAAGCCTCTATGAAATTTTACTTCACTTCAATTATAGAATAATTTCTCTATCTATTGAAATTATAATTATTCCCCTAACACCAACAGAATAAGAAGCCTTTTGTACTGGATCACCTAATAGCTACAATTATTTGTAAAACGAATGCAAGCTACAATTATTTGTAAAACGAATGCAAACTACAAGGTTGGTAGTTGTAATTTTAGTAGATGAAGGGGTTATTTTTATAATTAAAACAAATTTTAGGGAAAGGACCTCCAATATATGGACTATGGAGAGAGAGAGAGAGATTATTTGGACTCTTAACATCCTTGTAGTTGTAATTTTAGTGGATGAAGGGGTTATTTTTATAATTAGAACAAATTTTAGGGAAAGGACCTCCAATGTATGGACTATGGGGGGAGAGAGAGAGAGAGAGATTATTTGGACTTTTTAACATCGACGCTTGCGAAATGCAAGTGAACCGTGTGTGTGTGTGTGTGTGTGTGTCTTTTTAGTACAAGAAACTGCAGAATTGCTGTCATGGGAAAAATTCTTGGCTATAATGTAGGGCCCTCAAACAGTATAAGTATTCGAATTATTCAGAAGCCATGATCACAAGCTATAGCAGCTTCAATGTTGCATTATTTCTCAGCATTGAAATCGTTGATTATACGAACACCTTACAAGACAGGAAACTTTAAGAGGGCCCTTTTTATGACGAAAAAATGGATGATTTCCCATACACGAAAAGTTTGATGCAATTTTCTTTTAACCAAATGTTTTGTGTAATATTTTACACGTAAAACGTTCTATCATTCTATACGCGTAAGCATTTGTTGCTACATGAATCTTAACTTTTCACAAGACTACAAGAAAACGATTACTCTTCGTATTTTAAAATTCTTGGATTCGATCATTTTTTTGGAATTGTTGTCATTTAATTATCATAGGAGTATTTGAAGGTCAATTTTAGGTAGATTACTAACAACAGACCCATTGGCTGGATCCAAATATTTCCACAAAGTTAGAGATATATATTCTAGTTTGAGCAAATTCTGTCGCTAATTATTGAGAAATTTTTCATCAAAGAAATAATTAAGGAAACGGACACATATGTGGGAACAATTAAACAAATAAGTGTGCGTGTGCGTGTGCGTGTGCGTGTGTGTGTGTGATATATCCATGTCATTCTCTTTCATTTTCTTTGGTGCAAAAGTTCCTAGAAAAAATGATTAGAATAATGGGCCATGTCCGAACCTGAAAACCTTCGAATTAGTCTTTTCCAGATGGCGCACACATTACACATACATGTATGTGTAAAATCCGTGTCACAAACAGTTCATGCCAATACAGTATATATAATCGAACAAGCAACTAGGCTCCCAATCATTTTTTGGATATCCTTTAGGAACACTCTTGTCGACAATTGACTCGTGAATTGGATGAGATCACCTCATAATTGGATTCTTGGACCATTTGCATTTTGCACCTAAAAGTTTCAATTCAATATCGAAGGCCAATTGGAGACGCGTGTCACTTTTAGCAATAAACTTTTGGCTTAAAATTGAAAAATAAACATTGTTTTATTCGTATCAAAGTGTAAATAAGATTTATTGCTTTTATCTCATGGAATAAGATGATCATTACTGTATCATATGCATGCCGTTCAGGTCGCGTTACAGCAAACTTCTGAGTTATCTTTAGTTTTACACATAGCACACAACAATTTTCCTGAATGATATTCAGAGCACACACATATACAGAGACAGAGATCTTTAGGAAAGGCAAACACAGAAGGGGGAGGGGGCGCTCTTCTATACCATATTACCATAGAATGAATCGAGATTTTTCAGTCAAATCCATTCCCAACATGAAATCAAAGTCATCTATCTTCTTGCCACTTTACTATGTCTGAGAAATCTTAATATCCAATTCGAATACATAATATGACAGCAAAATGGTCGTGTACGACCTGCTAAGAGATGGCCTATGCTAAGACAACCTCGCGCAGTTGCATCTTTCTTTATCCTCTCATTTCGAGTCACGCTATGCCCATAACTAAAAATCTATGCCTAAAGTCTCGTTATAACAGGCGACATTGTGTGTCAAAACAAGATAATCCTCATAAATACCAAAATTTTCTCGATACAAAATCTCCGATGTAAACATAATTCAGTAACCTGTACTAAAACGAGACTGAATCCGATTTTCTTTTCCCCTTCCCTAAGAACAAGCTTCATTGGCTTGAGACGGTGCTATGATATTCATGCAGCTTTCAACTTGGAGGATGCGGATGCAAGATGGGATAGTGTCTTGTGTCCGACGAACATCAAGAACATTCCCAGAAAGCTGAGTGCCTTCAAAGTTGTGAATAGATCCAACTGCAAGCAGAAGTGCAAATTCACGGTGAATCAGAACAAATAAGCCGCTTTAAAATTAACATCGCATGTCAGAATTGTAAGTTCACAGCTACCCTCCAATTTTTCAGGGGGTAAGAAGAACTCTTCTAGCATCTACTTTGGAAGATAAGCTCAAAAATGGTACAATTCAGAATTGACAGAGAATAAAACATAAGGATAAATTGCAGCAAAAGAACCTACTTCTGTTGGCCAATGGAGCCTTTGTAGGAAATGAACTAAATGGCAAAATGAGTAACAATTTTAGAATCTCCATAATTAGCTAAGTGAAAAACAATAATCATTAAGATGTATAAGAGAGAGAACATGATTAAGGGCACATACAGATCATGCATGTATCATGAAACCTAGAACAGATAACAGGTTACCAGCTAAACAATTTTTTCCACAGATGAAATAACAATGAAGAATTAAAAACAGTTGTTCCACCAATTAAATAGAGCACACTATATCTATCAAATGCAGAAGCTAGTTGCAGAATGCAGGCAGAAAACGAATCGAAAGTGCGTACACAGACCTTGAACCAGAACAATGCATAGAGTAACAGAACAGCTGCAATGCCCAAATGGAAGAGGATGGCAAAAGCCGCAGGACCAGTTGACTTCGGCATATTCTTCAGGTTAGCACGAAGGTGAAGGAGCTGAAGAGAATAAAATGAGCATTGTTGGCCATATCTCATAATAAAAAGAATTATTTAACTATGGATGTAAGAAGGGGAAAGTGTTGCAGGTACCCCAGCAATGAAACCAAAAAATGGCAACAGAACAAGGCCCAAGAAAGCAAGAGAAAGCTCTTTTGGGGGTCTCTTCTCTGGAGCCCTAAAAATGTGAGCTATCTCTGCCTTTGGCCCATATCTAGAGTATGGATCAACAGGCTGTGGAGGAGGACGGGCTGCCTTTTCAGGGGCATCAGGAAGATCTAATTCAATGCGTCCCAGAGGTTGCAAGAAAGAGTTCTCCTGAAATAGAACATAAAAAGGAAATTCAAACCAATTATGTAATAGAATTTGCAGGTGTCAGCTACATAAGTGAATGGTTAGATGGATGCAATGAAAAGTTGAATTTAACATGATAGCTTCATAGAATGTTTACCATTGCAGAGTCTCCAACTGTTAGTTGCAAATCATATTTACCCGACAAATAGAAAAATTTCTCAACCAGCCCCAGAAAATCCTACAAGACAGAGTGGCAATGATATATGCACAAGTTATACCTTTCAGAGAATGGTGCAATATCTGAAGCGCAAAAATACATCTAGAACTGCTGATTGGAAGATAGCAAAAACTAATCAGAAGCCAATATGAAACTAAAATTTCAAGCCCATGTGCGGGGAGAATATCAGTAGAGTAATGTGAAACTGTTGACAACTGCAGCAATCATAATATCACATACTGAACCAGTTCACAGCCTAGTTGGGGAAATGTATGGCTTCAAAAATTCCATCAAGTATTTCAGAAGGTCCGAGTGCACTTAACTAATATTATCTCAAATTTTTTCTCCTTGTTGCCCACCACAAAAATATGTTCAACTCCACTCTCATGTCTCAACTTGAGGAATGCCTGCACAAAATAGAGTACTCAAGAAAGCCTGAACAATAAAGAATATAGCCAAAAAACTTAAAATGCTGGAAAACCAACCTGGTGAGGCTTGAAAGCGTGTCCAGAAGGAGTGGCCAATTGAAAGGACAACCTCAAATTCTGGAGATGGTTAGCTGATAGAGCAACAGAATTCATTCCTGGTAAATTTAACCTGAATAACAAAATGTATAATAAATAAAATCTCTGTTGAAGTCTTTTCAAACTAAGCCTCATAAGTAATGTTACAATGAATTACAGAGAATCTATGATTAATGGGACTTTATAAGCAATTAGATGAAGGCTATATGGCCAAAAATTCAGTGGCCACTGAAGTTGAGAAAAGGAAGGAGCGAGCAGCATAGGAACCTACAACAAAAGTAGGTGGTGATGGAAAAATGACTCTACCACCACCCCCAGCCCACCTGCAGAGAAAATGATCAAGCGGAGAAACAAAACTAAAGGGATGTAGAAATACAAAGCAATCTCATAAATACAGATCAACACTAGTGCTGAAAGTAAAAAAAATTGGGCCAAACATCTAAGGAGAAAGCATAAAGGCAAACAAGAAGTTTCAGCAAAGAAAACTAATCACATAAAGACATGGACAGAAAAACAAGCACGCCGACTGGATAAGAAAGTAGAGACTTTACTTTTTCTGCAACGCCGTGCTCCCATGATCGCTATCAAGCATTGCAATCTCCGCTTTGTCAATTTTAATGACTCCAGTTACATGAATTGGCACTTTTGCTCTCCCTCCAGTTGCATAGTTTTTCTTATTTTTTGGATCATCAAGTATAATCTACCAAATTTCCAGCATATGTTAAAAGGTAAAAAAAAGATCTGCTAACAAAATAGTTTGACAATGGAAAGATTTGCAGAATAAAATAGTTAGATACAGGATACCAAAAGGGAAATGAACAATAGAAATCTAAGTACCTCAAAAGCAAAAATGTGGTTTCCAACATCAACACTCGCTGGTAATGTTTCCAAGACATGCACTTTGTTGACAGGGTCAAACTTGAGTTTCTGCATCAAGGGAATCCAAAAGAACTTATTACCCACATGATTATAGGAGCATTTTGGAAATGATTTTGCTTCCTACTGTAGTTTCTTATTCAGCCATCACTAGAAGGAAGCACCTGGTCAATGACAGATGCGTCTTTTGAACCAGATACAAAAATCTGCATGAGCTTGACAGACAGTGGAGGAGCAGCAGAACCCAATACAGTGCTCACTCGCACCTGAAAACAAAAACAAGGTGTGGTGAGCTAGACAAGCAGACCATTATAAGTACAAAATCTAGAGGACAACTTGAGTAAAAGACTGTAATCAAACAATTTCATAAGTTTATCAACATCCGTATTTTCAGAACTATTCGGGTATCCAGTGTATAAGATTGTGAATAGGTTTTGTATCATGGTCTGAGACAAGGCAAGTCTGAAGTTCACACTAGAGCATAGCAACAACAAGAACACACACACAAAGGGAGAGAGAAGAAGAAGAAGAAAGGAGAACAAAAGCTAATACTAGCATGTCAAGGAAAAAGGAAGTTTTTCAAATAAATCAAAACAATTGAGGCAGCAAGACTTATTAGGATGTCAGACCTTAAGCTGATCTTTCCTGGAAACTGATAGGACAGTAGCTGGCGGTGATAAAATCAGAGGAATGGATCCCCTGGAGCAATAAAAATGCTTCAAGTCATTTTAGAACAGGATAAAAATACAGAGGCAACCACTAATTATAAACCAGTGATAAAAGTTGAAACTTCTCAAAGGAAACATGCTTTAAGAATAATCAATTCAGAGGAATAAAAATTGTTACGACGATATAATCTAAAGATACAACTGAGCAAATACCACAAATGAAATACTTGCCTAATGTTCTCCAAGGAAGCCAAGGCATCGATTTGGTAATAAAAGTCTTTGGCACTGCCAGGAACTCCAATACCAAGGAAAAATTTAGCCAAACCCAAAATTTTCTCTCCTGGCAGCTGTGATTATCAAACCATTAGTTTCATATGGTCCCGGTAAAGGTAAAGAATTACAAAGAAAACACAATACACAAAAACCATCCTCATTGGTTAGGTAGAGACATACATTCAAACTGCCAGAGGTGGCAGCTGCAAAAGCTGAGATCCCACGAACAACTGATGAGGAGACCGAAAGAGGACCCTGATGTCCACGTGCATCGACAAGTTTCTCATCAAAATAACAAGTCTCATCATCTAAAAGAGAAAGAAAGGTTAAATTCAAAACAGAATAAGACTATAATAGGAAATTAACCAAGCACTTTAGATATAATGGGAGTAGCAGGGTTCAGTTTGCTAATCTGTGAGCTCAGCTTCTTGTTACATCACATAGAGTACTACATGCTAATGTAGTACAGTTTCGATAATTCAAAAATGCATCCATACCATGCAATCAAGCTGAAATTCAAATTGAAATATTGCCCTTCATTCTTGTAGATAAAAAAAAATACTCAATCTTGTTTTAGCCAGGGAAAAAGACAATTTTCACAGACATTCTTAAATACTTGACAGGAATCTGGTAGAGATAGACTCAGCACATGCTAATATCATGTCATCCTTATGTACTTGAGCAACTCTCCAAGAGAAAAGGTGACTTTTTGTCAGATCATGGGAGTGCTCAAAATAGAAATAGGAGATTTTAAGAATATAGAGTGGGAAATGCATGCATAAATATATGGAGAGCCCAAAAAAAAAAAAAAGAAGCACATACCATATCTTTTAATACCATCAAAAAGCTTCAGTATGTCATTTTTCAGACTTGCCAGCTGCAAAGGTGACAGACTTGGATAAGAATACTATAACAGGTACCATTATCTAGCTGTGAATTAAATTAATGGGAGTGAGCAAGTATGGGAAGAGAATCATGAAAACATAAAACATCAAAACATGGAGACTCATCTAGCCATGGGAAGAGAATCATGAAAACATAAAACATCAAAACATGGAGACTCATATAGCCCATAAATGTGAGGCCAATGGCCTCACAATATTTCAGAGATATCAGATTAATTCATTTGATAGGCTCAAAACTGAGCCAGTCAACAGGCAGCAATAATCATCAATGGCCCAAATACAACTAATGTCACATATAAGTGGCATCTTGATCAGAGTAAGGCTAAAATTCAGAAACTCTGATATTGGTATACAAAAATCAAGTGCAAGTAGAAAAATCACTTCTATATCGATTATGTGCAAGACTAAAGTTAAAAGCAGTAATAATTTCACCTCATAGAGTCAAGAATATATCAGTTACAAAAGTAAGACTCACCAAAGAATGATCAATATTAGAAGATGCTAAAGATATAACTCCAGCCAAGGTCTCAAGTGCTATCCCTGGAAAAATAAATCAGAGGAGGTAGAAAAAACTGAGAAGATCACAAACCATCTAATGAAGAAATTGTGTGAAGTTAGCATATGCTAATTACAAAAAATAGTATCCATAGAACTGCTACTGGATATCACTGCAAAGTAATTACCAGTAGCATCAGTACTAGACTCAGGATTGCTAGAACTATAGCGCCACCTTCCATCACTCTGACTGAGACCCTGGAAAGAATACGGCTTCACTAAGGCATTCATAAGATCTTACAGAATGTCATGAGACCAGTGTTCACCTTTATAGAGCGGAATATCTGATCAGCATCTCCAAGATGAACATCAACTTCAGAAGTTTGATCCTTCATATCAAACCAACAAAGATACAATGCCAAAACTCAATACAGGTTGAAAGTTTGGATAAACCAACAGATAAAGCAATTGATAGAAAGGAGACAGGACCAAAAATAAAAACTCAAAAAAGAGAGGATAACAAATGGAGAGAATAACTCAAGTGTTGTCTTTCAAGTTGCAGTAGACACATGAAAAAAATACAAGGTCTCAAGACCAAGTTTTATTTCTTAATGCTTATTTTCTCACATTATTTTCGTTTATGTTAGGCGTAACAGAATTATCAGAACAGGAGAATTTAGTTTCAAAGTCTAATGAACGAAAACCTTCTACCTTTACAAGCCTTAAACCACCAACTGCATGGTAAAAGTCAAGAAGTGAATTGGCATCATTTAAAGAATCTTGAAGTCTTGTTGCAATTTTCTGCAAAGAAAGAAAGAAAACATGATCACAATTTCATGAAAAATGACAAAAATTTATAAAAGCAATGGATCAAGGAAACAAGCATTATTCTACCAAAAAAAAAAAAAATGGAAACAAGAATTATGATACCCCGAAAGCCCCATTCTTGAGCTCACAGTTCAGTGTGCCTTTAACTTTTAGTGCATAGAACAAATCCTTTAAAGCTGAAGCAGTAGACCAAACAGATTTGACAACAGAAGCACAGGCAGAAGTTTTTATTTTAGGCTTTGTTTTAATCCCGAGAACCGAGAATGTTCTTAATGCCTCGTATGTCTCTTCCAGGCTGCAAAAAGACAAAACCACATCATTTTGAAACCACTGATTTCACACTTTTACCATTAAAACACAAAAACAATAAATAAAAGTTGATTTCATGAAAGTCAAAAGGTGATAACCAACGAGAAGAATGCCACTGAAATAGTCGCTCTGCACGACAAGGGAAGAATAAAATAACCTTCATATTTAGTCATCCAATCACATTTCATTGTCTACTATTCATATCAAAATAGACCTTTAAACCCTCAGATAAATAAAATCAAAAATTGCAATAATTTTCTACGGATAATGAAGAGAGCAATGCACCAAACCAACCCAGAAATTCTCAACAAATCAAACTACAACGGATGGGGGGTTTAAGGGAGGGTTTAAAATTCACCTTCCAAACGATCCATCTGTAGGAGAAAAGAGCTCCAATGCGGCGGATCGATGAGATTCCGATACCGGATTGAAGATCGCCGATTCAGAGATTGCCGCCAACGTCAAAATCGCAACAACCAGAAATCCTAAATTTCTGGCCATTCCTGGGGGAAAAATTCACCAAGTATCAACAAAAACAACAATGCGCGATGAGATTTCAATACATATCAAACTCAAATTTCGCAAATGCAGAGCATTTTTGGGTTTTGAATTCACTTACTGATCGAGAAAAGTTTTTCGAGCCTTCGTAGTTTAGTTAACTGAACAAAACTGTGCAAAACCTTTGAGTTGAAAATGCGACAGTTTATGAAAACTACAGTCTCTGAAGGCTGATGAATGTGAAAGTACAAATCTACTCTCGGGCCTCGAGTCTAATGGGCTTTGATATTTGGCCTGCCCAATATTCTGTTTCGAAATCCATATTCGGGTCACGCCTTTTGCAGACACCAAAAAGCCCAGTTTTATTGTTACTCTAATGTCATTAGAAAGCACACACTCGACGCGTATACATAGTTAAAAGATATAATTTTTAATTATATATTTAAGTTTTCATAAATCAAATTATAGATATTTATTTAAACTTTTATATACATAAAAAAAATTTAATGTTTATTAAATTTAAGATAAGTAAAAAATAAATTAATTAAAATAAGATAATCATATGTGATTGAAATCACATAAAAGAATTAAATTTTATTTAATATAGGAAGAGTTAGATTAAAAAGATAAAAGAAAAAGAAAGTATAGTGGAAGGAATATGAGAGAAAACAAGAAAAGAAAGCAATTACTTCAATTTGTCAAACACCACTAGTTGTTGAGGTATAGCTCAATTAACAAAGCCCAAGCTCCTAGCAATTTACTTTAATTTGTTTTTACTTATCAAATACCATTATTTGATGAAGCATATCTCCAAACTGAAGTCTTGTGCTTGATTCACCATCCAAAATATGCAGGTCTTATTTCTACTTTAATGATAACTCATTCTTTCTATTTTGATAGTAATTTGTTTGTTTCATTATGATGAATAGTCCGATTTGTACTTTAGATCATGATATTTTGGGCATATTTGATTATATCCTATATGGTATTTACACCTCATAAATTTATTTTATAAGCATGTTTGATTTAGTATTGGATTTCTTATGAGCTGCATGGTTTGAAATTTGACTTGAATTTCAAATTCCATGATATGATCTATAACAAACTCACACGTGAAATGAATTGTGCTAATTTCAATTAAGGGAATTTTTATTTCAAAACAAACTCACTTGCCAAATGCTTAAATTGTGGGATCTACCAATTTAAGAAATTTTAACATCTTATAAATCTAATGCAATACCAAGCATGTAAATGGGCATATTTGACTACATCTTATATGATATTTACACCTCATAAAATTACTTTATAAGCATGCTTAATTTGATCTTGAATTTCTTATGAGCCGTGTGCTTTCGACTTGAATTTCAAATTCCATAATATGATCTATAACAATCTCACATGTAAGGTGAATTTTACAAATTTCAATTAAGAGAACCTTTATTCCAAACAAAAACACACTTGCAAAATGCTTAAAATATGGTGTCTACCAATTTAAAAAATTTAACATCTTATAAATCTAATGCAATATCAAACATTTCCTATAATTTGTAGCAAATGAATTATTGATGATTTGATGTAACTGATGCAGCCATGCATGTTTGCAGTTAAAACTGGAAGGTCGTAAAATCCAACAGTGATCCTGTTGCTTGTTCTTTAGTATGCAGTTCTATCAAAATAATCCACTTCTGTCATATGCTATTGGTTTTACCATCTAGTGCTCGATTTCACAAGCTATTTTACCTTATAAAACTCAGTTTTCATCACACAAAAGCACTGTACTCAAGCAGCTTAAAATAGAATTCTCAAGTCAGAGGAGAGATCATAGACATATTCCCAAGAGTTAAAAAGGCTAGAAAAAAGGACAATAAATTGACCAGACTAGGAATAACATGAACTTTTGAGGGCACACACAGGCAGCCCGCTTGATGCTCATCTCAACTGGCTACACTAGTATATCACACAACAAAGAAAGCTCGATAATATCCTCGTGTTGACACAATGCCTGTATAGAACTCAGTATTTGGGAGGTGGCTGTTGTGTAGGAAGCAGACCGAACCGCTTCTTCAAAAGAACTCTCTGCCTCGAGTATTTATCATCGGGAGAGAATCGGGCTGCATTGGATATCAAAAATAAATAAATAAATAAATAAATAATTAAGAGCAGGTATAGTAAATTATGAGACATTTCTCAATATTTGGTGATTAAGAAATAAGCGAGCGAACAGGATCCACAAACATTTCACACCACTTGAGAATGTTTGGACTACCAAGCTTTGGCCATTTTTAAGCAAACTTTAGAAGAAGCTACATGCCTTGCAAGCAACTTTTTTCAACTTCTAGTAATTCAGTAAATATTTGGAAGTTCATTTTGACATTTGATCCTCTACAAACAATTAATTGAATGCTTTCGAACTTTTTCGACAAACGACTTCAACTACTACTTTTTCCTTTTTCTCTGTGTTTTTTTCGTTTTTTCCAAACAATCCCTAGTTCTACTACTGCAACTTTTTCAAATTACTCTACAACTTTAAACTTCTCCAAATACAAAAGCTTTTGCAAACCCTACATTTCATAGGATCAACAAGGCCAGATATCAACACCTGACAGACATCACATGCTTTGTTATTATGTGCAACATTTTTGAATAACAGACTACACATCAACAATAACATGCCCTATCACTCAACCAAGACCATTAACAAGAATTAATATTCCAGAATCTACAATTCAAGGCAAGAAAACAGACTTGGGACTACAACAATGAACTCCCACAGATGCACATGATTATTGGGAAAAAGGATTGCAGTGGCACACTATAACTAAAATACAACTTAGCATGGACCTAGAAAATTTACCAGGATGAGCTGATTGTGTGGCCAAACCTAATGGTGACTCCTTCTGCACAGCAAGAAGCTCGCAAATGTTAGTCACACACAATATATCAAGTGGCAAAGAAAATGAAGAAATGGAGAACTAATATCAGGAAAAGGCATGAGAAGATAAGACAATCAGGCATGAGAAAAATTAAGACGTCATAGGAAAATCTCTTTAACCAGTACTTCTTCAGGACCATGTCAAAAATATTATGAAGTTAAACTAGCAAGTAAAATCTAGAGTTCATTCAATTCACATTACAACACAGGCCACGTGAGATCGAAGAAACTTCAAGAACACCATTTGCACCAGGCCCCAATCATATGTACAATGACAAGTAAACCGTGTACACCCATTAAGTATATAAACACACAGAGACACACAAGCACATAGACATGGAGAGGATAAAGATTCATGACCCCACAAGTGATTAAAAGGCAGGCATAGCAATTAAATCCATTCCCCAAAAAAGCAAGATGAGTGTGGTGATTCTCAAGTTACTTGAGAGAGAAGAAAGGCGTACACTTGTATAAGGTTTCTATATGTGTCCTGTGTTTTGATTCGTCATTTAGCCTTTATCATTTCTAAGATGACAATGCCACATGGCATCATCTTATAGCTTTGTTGCCCTATATTTAATAGTTGGGTTTTGGCCAATGGGCTTTCATGCATTTCCCAATCTATATGGGTAGGCCCCCATTAAGTTCTTCATTGCATTAAGACATATATTTAAGTAATTGGGCTAGAAATATTTATTCTAGCCCATATCATCAGTCCCCCAACTCATTAAAGAGAAAGTAAAAGAGAAGGGGGATATGTAGAGAAGAACGCCTAAAAATGCAACCTGGTAGTTTCTAAAATGGACTCGGACTCGGTACGACGGAGGATGGAAAAGGAATCCTTAAAGGAGACCTTGAAATCAAGAGAAACCATGACTAAGAAACAGATGAATGGAGGAAGAAGAAAAGTAGAGGAGAAGGAATGGTTTATAGTTTTCTAGTCTTGGGATGCAAATCTCGAGAGAAATAATGAGAGGGCCTGAGGTGATGGCGACAAGACGATCAAAGTAAAAAGATTTGAAAATCAAATTTAAAAACGACGCAGGAACTCGTCAAACACTAGTTGAAAGGCATGGACTAAACTGAATATAGGGCTACTTGATCTTAGACCCACCAGACTCTAGGCCTTAGTATGCACGTGGCGAATTAGATGACTAATTCATTGCTTCAATAATGGTATCAAATTCATTAAATTTTGGGGCTCAAACTTTTAATGAATTAAGAGACTAATGATATGCGCTAAAAAATATTTATTCTACCCAACTACTAAATAATACTCATTGGTAAAAAACTAACAATCTTGACCTTTTAATATAGGGCAACAAAGCTACAAGATGACGCCATGTATCGTCATCATCTTACGAAACTACAAACACTAAATGCTAGGGCTGCATGTGATTGCCTATATTATCCTCCCTACCGTAATGTGATGAAAACAGATTTTAGGTGATTGGTTTATGTTGAATACTTTCTCCCTTACTTGTTTGGTTAAGAATTTTGCACAAAAAAAACGACCTACTTCAGTATCCCCTACCCATTTGATTCAATCTTCAACAACATACTACCCCCTTCAATTACTACATTACCCTTATAGGTCCCACTGAAGTTTTGTCTACCTGATTGTAAACTTTGGATGGCCAATTTAGCAATTCCAAATTACAAACATTAACAAATCTGAACTCCCATGAACAGTGTCCCTCCCCCTAGATTCCTAACTTTCATATTACCGTGTAGTAGGACGGGCCGCAGCTAAATTGAGGAAGGCCCATATCGCTAAGAAGCTGCAATCAAATCGGAAGGTCTTGTGGACTGTTTTGGAAAATACTGTGTAACATATACAATTAAATGCATCCTAGGAATATAACACACATGATGCTAGGCACATCCCCACTAGGCAAGATGCCAATTTGCCAACCATGGTTATCCTGAACAAGAAAATGGGGATGTACACTTATAGCGCAAATAAGCATCTCCCCAGTAGGAATGCACCTAGCACCAAACTAACCTTATCCAATTATAGACCTTTCTTCTCTCTCAAATAACCCTGAAATCACTATACTTCATCTACTTCTGTCGGGGAACAGATTTAGCTGCTAAACTAAGATCCCATTGCACTAAGACAATTTACTTTTTTCCAGTTTATGAGAATCAAGCAAGCTGTTTTCAGTATTCAGCTAAACCGTGATAGCAACAAACAAAGAAACTACAAAAGTAAAACATTTTGCAACCAAATGAACTCACATCCATAGAACACATCTCCAAAAGGTTACCTTTGTTGTATAAACTTTATCACCATTTTCATTGATGTAAAATTGGAGATACATCTTAAGCAATTCCCCTCCTGCATTCAGAACCACTTTAATCAGAAAAATAGCATGTTCCAATGGGAAAATCATAGACAATCAAAATTAGCAAATTCCTTAAACCCTAAATACCAAAAATCAGAAAAAGGACAAAATTGTAGTTCCTAATAGCATGTATGGATTGCGAAAATTACCTCTGGTTAGTTTCCAATGCAATCTCTGGTTTTCACCTTAAACCCTAATGAAGAGGCGCTTTGGAAATTAGGGTTCGACAAAAGCGTTTACGGAAGATATTATAAGGGCAAAACTGACCAATTGATTTGTTAGCGGGTCACCCGGCCCATTTGGTCCGGGGTAATTAACCGAGCCTTATTGCAATATTATGGTTAAAATTGAAACATGGCCAATCTATAAGTTTTTTTTTTTATATTTTAAATGTAATAATGAAAAGTATCAAATTAGTCACATTTGTTTTAATTAAGATATATTTTTGAGTTTGACTCAATTAATCATTAAACAATTTATAAAAAAAAATTCAAACTTAAGGAGGCATTCAAATTAATAAAATGTTCTCAAGTCCATCAAAATATACTACCTTAGCTCGAATTCTATCTAATTAAAATGCCTCCTAACTCAATTTATCCAACAAACAAATAATTCATATAGAACTTTTAATTTATTCCATCGATTTAATTAAGTAATATTCACCAGACAACCAGGCAAGCTCCTATTTTCCAGTAATGACCAACATGCAAAAGTTTATTCAAGAAAAAAAGAATGATATATTTAAAAAGAAAAAAAGTTCTACAATTGCACCTAAGTTAGTCAAAATACATGCTCTATACAATCAAAAAAGGTTCTCTAGTGTGTGGGGCTGCAAAAATATGCCATCTTGAAGCAGCAAAAGAATCCAACCACAGCAAAACTAATAAAATTAATTATGAATCAAAACAAGAACCCTAAAACATTTGAAAAAATGCATCATTGATCTCGGTATTCTGGCTTCAGAACCCAAAACGATCCATCGGCATTTCTCTCCAAACTAGCAATCTCCTTCAGAAGATTCTTAAACAAGGGCAGATCTTTAGAAGGTATACGGTCTTTGAAGTGATCGACAATGCTAGCTGAACTCGTGATCCCCCCGCTTCTCTGAATAAACGTGCAGATCTGACGAATCAGGAGTTCTGGCAGTACCACCGAGTTGCTTGATGATGATCTAGATGACCCGTGTCGTCCTCCTCCCCCATTGGAGGGTGCAGGTGCGCGAGTCGCAAATTGCTGCTCAAGCCCGTCGCTGGCAGCTCTTTCTTGGTTTCCTTTGATCCTAGCTAACAACTCTGCTGAAGATAGCGCTTTACCAGAAGATGCCCCGGCTGCAAATCCATTTAGCCCGTGTGTACCGTTATTCAGAACTTCTTCTGATGGTCGTGAAGTGCTCGCTAGCTGGGGATTGATGGTAGAGCCGAATTTCCTTCTGACAGATGATGGCGCACCGGCTGCACCTGATTTACCAGTCCATGTTGGGATGGTTATACTTTCTCGGCTTCGAAGCATTCGTGACTGGCGCAGGGCTTCTGCAGCTCTTTGTGCGACTTGGGAGGCGTGATGCTCAAGTTTCAATTTCTCTTCATCATCAGCATTCATGATTGCATCGTGGTTCACGGCACTCTAGAAAATCAAACCCAGTACTTAGATACAGGACTAAATTCATAAAGCTGATCGAAAAGGTTTGGATACATAGTTTTAGAAAGAGAATATATATTAATTTTGTCAAGCAAAATGCTAGAATAATCTCAAGACTGTGAAAATAGTATAGCATTAGGAGCAGGTTCCAGGCAATATTGGGAAATAAAAACAATCCCAGCAAGCAGAACATTTAATTTATATCAGGAAACAGCAGCAGAAGTTATGATAGTTTCTTCTAAGCAGACCCAGTTAAACATTTTTCAAGAAAACATAAAGTGAAGAATGAAAAGTAACAGAAGTTGGCTTTTGATAAACATCACCCCATGTATTTTCCCCTCTTCCTCGTGCATGGCATAATATATATATATATATATATATATATATGTATATCATGCCCATTACACTAAGTATTTCAACTACGAACATGCACAGATACGATAACACTAAAGGCAAGCAAGGCCAACAAATTTTCAACAGTACATGAATTCCAACATAACAACCTACAAAGCAATTAGGAACTCACATGAATCCCATGGGCATCAAAGAGAGATTGCAAAAAACTCGTCTCTTCATCCGCCTTCTTATCATTGTGATAGGCTTTGTCTTCACCCATGTTTTCACTCATCAAATTGCCCCCTGATTCCATTGCAGAAACAATAGTGTCTGATGTGCTAGGTCTCAGGAGTTCCGGTTCATCCTTCTTATCTTTTAAGGTACCAACAACGTTTACTTCTTCAGATAACTGGCTGAAAATGCTAGATGTTTCAGTGGAGCCACCATCACCATCATCATTCAGTGTGAAAAGATCCTTCATATCGCGGGCTTTGAAGAATCTTCTCTGCTGTGGATTCTTTAATATCTTATTGGTAAGAAAATGTTTATATATCTGTCTCTGATAAACCTTCTCTTCAATGGTTCCACGGGTAATCAATCTATAAACTGTTACATCCTTTGTCTGACCAATACGCCAAGCACGCTCTCGAGCCTGCATTAATCAATCAAGAAAATACCTGTTTATTACAAGTAATTAAAGTGGACAAAGATCTTTAACTTCCTTCAACAAACCTATGTCATGTCCAAACCAAAATAAAATATCAAGCTCCCAAAGCCACCACCCCCCGACACACACGCATGCACGCACGCGCACACACACACACACACAAAAATAAGAGAAAGAAACCCTACTCTTTTCTCTCCTTTGAAATCTCACAAAAGAATGAACAAGCATTCCAAATAAATTCTTGGGGTGAGATACTATTAGTACAAAATTCAGAATTTATAAGCAGACCTGTATATCAGTTGAGGGATTCCAGTCAGGGTCGAAAATGATAACTCTGTTAGCACCAGTTAAATTTGTTCCAAGGCCGCCAACCTTTGTCGTCAAAATAAAAATGAATACATCATCTGTATTGTTGAACTCATCCATCAGAGCCATCCTTTGTTTGACAGGAGTCAGTCCGTCCATCCTCCTGTAACTATAGCCAACTGTATTCAGAAAATTCTCAATAATATCAAGCATCTGTTGTGTCTGTGCGAAAAGAAGAACACGGTGTCCCTGCTCCTTCCACACATTAAGCACTTCAGCAACAACCTTCATTTTTCCACTACGTTTGGGGTTTCCATAATCTGGATTCCCATGAGAATGTTCTCTCTCGAGAAGATCAGGATGGTTGCAAATTTTGCGCATCACATCAATTCCATATAATGAGTTTCTGCTTCCATCGAAAATTTGTTCAACCTCTGAGCTGGCAAGAAATGCACGATATACAGATCGCTGCTCCGGAGTAAGACTGCAGAAGAGGACATGCTCAGTCTTCTTTGGAAGCTGAGCATCTACATCCACCTTCATTCGCCGAAGGAGGTAAGGCATGATCAAGTCACGTAGCATGACGGCACATCTGCACAAATCAGATTCAGCCAAGGAGAACAAAATAATAGAGAGCCGGGGTTGATATTAAGACAAAAATTATAATGCTTTTGTTCGTTTAATTTTAGAAAAATGCTTTCTATCAATTCACTAACTCAAGTGATACGTCAATTCGATATTTGCTCAAGAGAAAATCAAGATTTGGTCTTCCAAGTTATCAGACTCTGATGGAAAGGTTCATTCGTCTTTGTATCCTTTTCAACTTTTTCAACAGCCTCCACTGGACTTCGGTCATTAATTTCTTCTCCAACAGACTGAATTTTCATGTGCTAATGCCAACAACTAGACAAATTTTAAAAATGCCAAGGCTCACATTGATAGAACCAAGCAACACTGCCACAAACCTACCTCATGAATAAAAGCCCATACAAATCAGGTGAAGACACAACCATAAAAATACATGTGAAAACACACTAACACATTAAACTTACCTATAGGCAGTGGATACTTGTAGAGGGGTTGCGTTTGCATAACCACCAACAGATATGGGAACTGCAAATTCAGCCTCAAATACAGGCAGGACACCCAACTTTCCAGGGAATACAAAATCAAATAAAGACCACAATTCAGACAGCTTGTTTTGAATTGGCGACCCAGTCATAATTATGCGATGAACAGTCTGCAACTGTTTGCAAACAAGAGTGATTTCAGCATTTGGGTTTCGAATGCGATGTCCTTCATCCAAAACTGCATATCCCCATTCAATATCAAGCAATTTGTCACCTTGCAGACGAAGTTGCTCATATGTTGTTATCAGTAGTCCAGATTCTGATCTCAAAACACGATTTATCAAAGAATCCCACTTTTTGGTGTTTTTAGAAGATGGTTTTTCTTCGCTATCACTTTCAACAAGTTCTTCACTATCGCAGTCACTGTCACTTGATCTTGATCGCTTTTTTCTACTGGGTATTTCCTGAACGGAGTCATGCAATAACTCCACATGAAAGCCTGGATACCATTTCTTAGCTTCTCGCTTCCATTGCCGTAGAAGTGTGACTGGACAAATAATGATGCTCGGTTTGTAGATACCACTGAAATGCAATGATCCAAGGAAAGCTAATATTTGTATAGTTTTTCCAAGACCCATCTCATCCCCAATAATCCCACCAGCTCTTTGACAATGAAGTTCCCATAACCATTGTACACCAACCCTCTGATACTCAAAAAGTCTGTTAAAAATCATTTCTGGGATTTTTAATCCCCCCTCAAGAGTCGCAAAAGGAAGCTCTTCATCATCCACATCTTCTACATCTTCGAGGCTATCATCTTCATTACTGGAGGTCTTCCAATCTTCATAAGATAAGCAAGTACAGTTCTCAGAAAATAGTTCATTTCGGAGGAAAAAGCAGAAAAATATAAGTTTCTAAACACAAAAAGAATGCAAACATAGGGAGAAATACTTGACACTAGCAAAAGAGCATCACCGAACTAAGTGTTCTACTTGCTGCTAGTCTAGCTAAATTTCAGCACTAGGAAAATAGGAAAAATGAAGTTAGATGTTCCAGAAGCCTGGACATACCATCTTCCTCAATGAGATTTTCCTCACGCGAGACCAACTTTGTCCACCTCCTCCCAGGTTGAGGCCTTCTCTTCTTCTTCTTCTTCTTGGAACCTTTGTCCTTCTCAGATTCTATTTCAAGGGACCGAGGGATTTTCATGGGTTTTCTTAGCCTCTGAAAAGGTAGGGTGGGAGCGTCTAGTCTCGGTACTGATTTCGGATCAAGCATCTTTGTCATTGGACGTGCTTGTGAAGCCTCAGACATTAACTTGGCAGCTCTAGCTATGCTTGATGAAGCAAGATCACTCTGTTCTACAGCATCCTCAGATACCACATGTCTACTAGATGACCCTGGTTCTTGAATACGACGTTCATAGCCTTTAAGCTTGTGAAAGGGGGTCAGAATTCCTTTCCGGACTAACTCATCCCTTTCCTAGAACATGATCAATGTGTTGTTAGCTCACTAAAATATTTAAAACCATCATCTAGATGCTGATCATAGGGTAACTTTGACAAGTCCACAATAACGAAAAAGAAAATCACTCACAGTTTCCACAAATCCTGAAGATGCTGCATTAAGAACAGCATCAAAATCATCATCATCATTGAATGAAACTCTTTTAAGCCGTTTGTTCTTATTCTGACGCGTTTTATCAACTTTTTTCAGCGATTGCTTGGATTTGGGCTCTTCCTTTATGAGATCTCTTATCAACCTGTCTTGTTGGTTATTCTTAGAAGAATCTGATATTTCTTTCTCAAGTTGAGCCCTTGTTTTTATCAGGCTTTTTAATCGATCAGCAGCAAGAGCATGCTGAAGGGTCACGTCGTTTCGAGATGCATGATGGACATTTCTTTCCTCTTCTGCATTTTCCTGCTCTGTTTTGTCACTGTCATTGTCATCGTCTCTCTTGAAGTTCTCTAACTGTTCCACAGCAGACGTGACAGCATCTATTTCAAGTTCAACTGCCCTCAATCTGTTAACCAATTTCCCATGGCCAGAAGATGTTTCATTACTCTTTGTTCCATCAAGAGTTTCCTCTTCTCTGACACCATCAGCTTGTTTAGTGTCTCCAGCATCTTGTTTTGCCTATCCAGATAAGACTCCATCACTTCACACAAAAAAGAACCACAAAATGTCCAACTAAACATACACAATAAAGAAAGAGGATCCCTTGATTTTCAGAAAGTTCTAAATACCAATAGGATGTTAAGGTAATTACTGTATGATGTCATTGGCTAAATGAAAAAACACAACAATGTAACCAATTCTGAAGCATAGAAGCAACGACAAGTCTGTTGGCTGTATCATCCACTTCATTTTAATACTATTTTTATGATTCCCATATACAAGCTCCCCAGAATATTGTTTGATATGTAAAGTTGTGGCTCAAGGATGCAGGCAAAATGGGTTTAGAAAAGAGCAAATTATAATGCTACATATTAATCTTAAAATCTAATTTGGAGCTTGACTGAAAGATACTATGAAGCTATTCCCAATATGATAAAATGAGAAGTGTTCTGCCATGAGTATACCACCATCATCCATAATTATGATCAGAAACTTGGCAAAATACAAAATTGAACAACAGCATTTACATTATGATGAACAAACAACTAAAATAGATCCAAGTGAATTAGGAGGATACAGAGGTGAAATATACAAACCTTCTCTAAAATGTCACGCTCAATGTCTTCAGCATTGGCAGATGTGACACCTAATGTGCTCAGTAAAACCCTATCCTCTTCCTCTTCATCCATTGAACTGAATCACTTCTTCAACTCACAAAATTTCCACCTGCCATTACAAATGCACCACTCACCAACATGATGAAAGAAATCATACAGTACTTGATTTCTACAAGTAGCTCTAATGCAACATGCGCGAAATTCAAACCACCCCTCCCTCCTAACAAAAAGTTACTTCACAAATCAATAGTGATCAATTCACTTCCCATATATTTCAAGAAACCAATGTAACACCGTCAGTCCATTCAACAAAACTGTAAAATGGCGAAAACAAGAAACCCACATAGTTCTTAACGCCAGGAAATTATCAAACTGAGAACCTATCAACTCTTTTGACACTTAATGAAATGCCACTAATAACAAGAAGAGAAAAACCCAATAAGTAAATCAATTATGCGAACTGTCAATTCACAGAGCATAAACCCATTACGCCATTGCTCGCCTTTCACCTGCAGAAGTGCAGATTCATTGGAGCAAGGAAAAAAAAAAAACACACACACACACACACAATAATTTTGACTTGCAGTAGTGGCATACATACATCAAACAAATACCCAAGCATACACGAATTGTATAGAATCGTCGAGTTTTCCGTTAATTACATGTATGAGATATTCTCCTCGATTGCGATAGTCGAAGAGGTTTAGCTTTTTGTGAAAACATCGAACATTGGAGAGGATGAGAACCTTCAAATCATTAGGTTTTATTCTTCGGATTTTGGGAAATTTGGGGGGTTTTAATTTTTATAGTTAGTGTGCCGGTGGGGGTTTTTGGCGTGCGATTGTTGACCTTCGCTTGAACGTAGCTTATAATATGTGTGGTACACGTGGCACAACCGTGCCCCCCCAGTATTTTTTCATGAATCTTAATTTCTTCCATAAAACACCCAATTGGAAAAGTAATTTACGGACAACCTTTTTTTTTTTTTTTTTTAATACAATCAATTTAAAAAAACAAATTATAAATGTCAATCAAAGCACCAATACACACTCACCTAAAGATAAAAGGAATACGATAAAAGAGTTCAGATTCGTAAATTCAATGATATTTAATCTTATTTATGCATCTCAAAAATAGTACGACGTGTTATGAAAATGTTAGTTATGGACTTCTAACTTGCCAACAAGTGAGCAGGCGTGAACCTAATCGAAAACATATTCAGCAAATACCTTATGCCGCTCAAATCAATGAATAGTTCGAAGAGTATAGTACTATTCAAATAACCTTTAATGTTGTATGATCTTGGTTTGAGGCATTTTTTTTTTTTTATTATTAGGCGAAACTTTCGATTAGACCCATATATACTAATGCATTGGCAAATTCAAAGTCCAAAACCAACATTTTTAGGCCACGTCATATCATCTCAAAATACCTAAGCGATACTAAATTCAAACATCATCAAATATATTTTTAAAAAAATGATAAAACAACTACAATGGATTTAATACTTTGAAGTTGGGTTTCTAAAATTATATGTAATCTCCAATCCCAATTTTAAATAATTTTCAAAATTGAGATGAAAATTCATGAACAAATCGATATACCCGCCACAATTTAAATTTCATTTAGTGTTGTGTTATTTGTTTATGAAAAAAAAAATAGAAAAAATGTATTTTATAAAGCTTGTATCAAGAAACACGTAGAGGATAATAACATATTTGGGAATTAATTGTATAATATGCTTTCATAATATTTTTGATTGGACTATTCATAAATAAATAAGATTCTTTAAATGGTAAGTGATGGCGCCAATTTTTTATAGTGTTGTTACACAACAATGCAACGTAAAATTTATTAGTGTTTCGAAAAATGATTTGTGACGACTCGAAATCCCTTTATTATTATTGTTATTTTTATTGTTAGTGGTTACATGCATGGATATATTGTTATTTACAGAACGTACTGGGTTATATAAAAAGATGGTACATTCAAAAGTAGACTACCGAAATGATAGTTCTACTATAAACTACATAGCAAACGCAAAACCAAAAATAGGTAAGCAGCGAAAATTCTATATTGTTCTTTTTAGTAAAAAGTTTCAAATGTTTCTTCATCTTCCACCTCATAAAGGTTAGCTTCGAAAGTATCTAAATCATTATGTAACCCGGAATCAACATACGTTGAGTAAAAACATTTCTTTATGCACATAAGATGCTTGGGTATCAAGTGCACAGAAGTTACACATATAACACATAAATTTCACACTTTCTACCTTTTATCATCTAACAGTGATCTTTATGACTACCCGAGTCGAAACAACAACCAACGCATTTCTCTCCTGTTAACTTTATTTTTTAATGGTCGTATCCTGGGCATATATATGCCTAGTATTGTCCTACAACCCTTTCTCTTGATCAGTAGATTCCTCCGTCTACCTAATGGGGGATTACGAGATGGAAGGGGTGTGAACTCTTCCGCCTATTTAATAGTATATCCCAACAGAATACCCCCCAAATCATTACAGCACATATGGGCCCATTCACACAATTGCAATTTGTTCACATAAGCACATATTCTTTGGAAGTTTTTATTATATAAGAAACTTTTATCAAGTTTTTTTTTGAGAAAAATTATAATTTTCAGCTTTTAGGTAAAGTAAGCTCAACTATTAGAAGTAAAAGATTTTATATCTCTTTATTAAGTATACTTACCTAAAAATGTGAAATATGTATAAATATAGTAGCAAAAGTGTACATAGAATATGGTGCTCAACATACTTTAGGAGTAAACTTACTATAATTAACATAAGTAATAGAAATGTATAGATTAAAATATAACTAATATAAATATATAGATAAAATAGAACTAATATAAATACATGAATAATATATATCTACATACATACCTATACATATACATATATAGATAGATTATAATTATGATTAAGTAGTTAGATTAACATACAATAGAGGCCTAATCATATTTTATATATACACACACACACACAAGTATATCTAAGTACAATATATATATACGTAGATCTAAGTACATAATATATATATATATTATAAGTTTACAATACTTTAGGTGTATAAATTAAGTATATTTTTATACTAAAATAAACATAAATTCATAGTATTTAATGTGCTAAAATAGGCATAAATCTATAGTATAAATTTATAGTGAAAGTTTTACTTATCAAATAATAGTTATGTGGGGCTTTATTTACTAACTATTTCAAGAACAATATAGAATAATCTTCCAATACCTCAACTAAAGTATAAAGGTTTCACAAAGCTTCAAACAAAGCATAAACTCACATAATACTTCCAATAAAGCATAGAGCATAATAATTACATATTACTTCACATAAAGCATATTAATCACATAATATTTTCAATAAAACATAATAATCACACATTACTTCAAATAAAGCAAATTAATCACATAATATCTTAAAGATCATGCTCACAAGTCTAACCACTCTTCAACTTCCTCCCAACAAAAGTTATAATACGAAAAATTAACCATAAAGCTCCCAAGTAGCATAATAATGACAAAATAACTAAAATCCTTTACTTAGCATGAAGAGTGTTTATACCTTGTGTTTTTCCAATTAGTGTAGTGTTTTGAGAGAAAATAAGAGAGTGTATGTATGTGAGCAAGAGGGGGGGGGGGTACACCTCCAGGATATATGTCAAGCCTCTACGAGAAAATAGTTTCAGTAATAACAATTCACTGAAATCTAAAGTGATTGTTCTTATTTTTTTTTTCTATATCTAGATAGAGCATATGGGACATATTTATACTAATAAGATATTAAAGGCTTGACTTTTCGTTTTGTAACCTTCAGTAGTTTCAGGTTAGTGGTCTGAGCATTTAGAGCCACTAAACACAAAACGTTTGTAACTCCAACAGTTTCAAGGATTAAAACTGTCCATTATCAGCCAACAAAATCAATTCAAATTCAAATATATTATTTTATTGTTTGCAACTTGGGTTAAGTCCCGAGCAAAATATATGCTCTTGGCTCCTTGTAACGATGCGTACGTGCGAAGTGCGAAGTGCAAAGTGCGCCTAAAGCGCCAATGCGACGCGAACGCGGCCCGGGCCCCAACGAGGGCGGTGCGGTGTGCTGCACCGCATGTGACCTCTCGAGTCTACTCTTAAGTTCCACAATTTAGTATTAGTAATCACATTTGTGCTTATAAAGCAATAAATATTACATAATAAATTCAATGTGGAACAAAAGACGTTAGTTTTGTAAACAACTTATATACCTTTCAAATATCCTCCTATGTTACAAGGTGTATATCAACATATACGCTTGTCTATACATACACCTCACTTTACTAACCACTATGTATATATCCCGGGTTTGGTAAAACCCGCCCGTTACCATCCCATTATAGCCTATTATTATTTATTTTGACACACAATTCAAAAGAATTTTCGATGTCAATCCATCCAAAACTCAAGTGGGTTCAAAAGCGTGATTCTTGTATAGAGCGGCGTAGATCTCAGCGTTGCACGCTTTTAGAAAGAGCCCGGTATCCCATTCTCCGTCGTGTCACGTGTCCACCGCTTACCAACCATATACACACACACACACACACACACACACACACACATATATATATATATATATAGAGAGAGAGAGAGCGGGAGAGAGTAGGTGGTTTGGTGGCGCCTAAATATTGAGAATTTTGCCAAACACAGTTGAACTTGAAAATGTCGGAACAATCCCACAGCATACAAGTGACTGGCATGCAATTCTCTTACGATGCTCAAAACCCTTTGTTCTTCGATTTTAACCTCAAAATTTCACCCGGGTCCCGATGCCTCCTCGTCGGCGCTAACGGATCTGGTACTCGTTTGTCTATTATCGAGTTCACGATTACTGTGTGTATGTGTATACGTATATAGATATAATTTGGTTTGTCAATGTTGTTGGAATTTTTGTTCAGGGAAGACGACTCTGCTGAGGATATTGGCGGGGAAGCATATGGTGGGCGGCAAAGATGTGGTGAGAGTGCTGAATTGTTCGGCTTTTCACGACACGAATCTGGTTTGCAGCGGCGATTTGGCTTACTTGGGAGAATCGTGGACTAAAACTGTTGGCTCTGCTGTGAGTGCCTTTTTTTCCCCCTTTGTTTTTATTAAATATATATATAATTTTCGCCCCCCTTTTTTGATTTCGTATTGTTTGACTTGTAAGCCAAATGATTGCGTTTAATTTGAAGCCATGGTAACTCGTTGGTGATGATTATGATTACTGTTGTTTTGAGTCTTGAATTTTAGGAATCTTATTGATGGTTTAGAATCTATTGTTAGTTTCATTTCTCTTTGAAAATCTAGTTTTAGTAAGTAATCACAGTTGAAATATTGACTTGTGTTTTGGGACTCCATTTTGAGATTTTTGTCCTTTATCTTCTTGCCAAAATTTAGGGCGAATTGCCGCTTCAAGGAGACTTCTCTGCTAAACACATGATATTTGGAGGTATGTGGATGTAATGAAATACTCTTTGTCTGCTAATTGATTTACTAGTTAGTTGCAATTCACAAAGGCACTAATCATCATCCAGATTTTAGTTGCTTAAGTGTGGAAAGTATTTGATATTCCAATTTTTTAGGAAGTGCCCGAGGATTTCCCATCAATAAAGATGATAATTCATATTGAGTTCTCCATCCAAGAGGAATGGACTTGCATTTTATTTTTCAAGTATGCTGAGAAATTAAGCCATATGTAAATTTCGTTTGCTTTTTCCTAATTATTATCCAGTTGAAGGAGTTGACCCCATGAGGCGAGAGAAGCTGATTGAACTGCTGGATATTGATCTTCATTGGCGGATGCACAAGGTTTCTGATGGTCAACGACGTAGGGTGCAAATTTGCATGGGTCTGCTTCATCCATACAAGGTAACTTTTGTCTGTCTGGCTGACAGAATGCTCATAGAATAGTTATACTAGCATGCTTCCTATAAGATTGATGTTTGTATGCTATGGAATGTGTTTGGTGATACTTAAAATTTCCTCGTACGTGTTAGCCACATTTCCAATTCCATTGGCGAATTTCCTATTATTTTTTAGTGTTATTTATATTTTCAAGCGAATGTCAGCTTTATTTATTTTGAGGGTGGGGACAGAAAGGCATAAGATATCTAATCCTCCACCTACATTTTTACAGCATGTAAATATGCATCAACATATTTTGCCAGTTGTCTCAGTTGTTTACCATCTTACTGATCGTAACTTGATCTTATCCAGGTTCTTTTGTTGGATGAGGTCACTGTTGACCTAGATGTTGTGGCTAGGATGGATTTACTGGAATTTTTCAGGGAAGAGTGCGAACAGGTAAACCTTCATAATCTGTTTCTCTTAATGCCTAGGGTCTTAGTTGTATTCTGGCTTGTTAAGTATACTAGCTGTTATAAGGCATGCTTGAATAGAAGATTGTTTCAATACCATTACCTGGAGTGTTGGATGGATTTGTGGAGTTCTTATCTAGAATTTGAATCTAATGAAAAACAGCAAATCCATTAGTAACTTATTAATTTACTATCACATTTTCAGCGAGGAGCGACAATTGTCTATGCAACACACATTTTTGATGGCCTGGAGACCTGGGCAACGGATCTTGTCTATGTCCAAGATGGCGTGTTGATGAGGTCAGAGAAGCTGTCGGAGCTTGAAGAGCTGAAGGATTATCCAAATTTGCTCTCAGTTGTGGAGCACTGGCTCCGGTCTGAAACTAAGATAGAGAAGAAGAAACCTGTTAATTCTACAGCCCAGCAACAAAGATCCTCTCCATTCGATACCTCTCCTTTTAGGTCTTCGAGGCATATGGCATACTACCGTTGATCTGATACATGTCTAAATTTCAGCTCATATTTGAGTTGATGTTGAAAAGCATCTATCTAGTCCTGACGGATGGTATGTACAATCTTTTTTGTGTAATGGCCTTTTAAGTTGCGTTTGCGTCATTTGTTGTGTCAAGAAACTGGTGGTATAGAATGTTTATTGTGATGTAAATTGCTGCCCCCTTCTGCATAGCTGGGTATTTTAAGCTATATTCATTTGGCCAAATTGAGCCCAAGAATTTTATATGATAATATCTACTGCAAATTCATTTGATTTATTGAAGTGTATATATCTGTCATTTTCAAACTCAATTCCCGTCATTGGTCAAGATGAAATGCAAGACCCAAATGACATTTCAACAGGATGCTAACATGTACCCCTATGCTCATAGTTATAGTCTTATGCAGGATGGTGGGACAAGGAGGCTGGGCTGGAACGACACTAGGTTGTACACTGCCTCGGCTCGGGCTTACATACATCGTTTGAGATAAGACTGCTTACTTTCTCTAGTTTAAGTTTTGTTGCTTCTCTGTTTGCTGCACGTATCAAGATCAGATCTAGTATACTGTGAAAACTCCATGCCGGCCAAGTGGGTATATACTCAGACCATATATGATGATGTAATAAGTGAAATGCTTACACCATCATCATACATGATGATGGTTAAAAATCCAGTTGAGTACATGCCATGGTATAATCCTATTTAATGATCCTAGTCAAATTCTTTATGTATAGTGGGAAATTCTAACCCAAATCCAACTTATTCGAACCAGCGTTAATAACGCCGCGAGTGTTTTACACTTACTGTGTGATTGATGTATAATTTAAGGAGAGTGATAAATCACTTGATAAGTGTAATAATTGCCATATGATTTGTATAACGTCGGCCAAACCCGGTTAGATAAGAATTTTCTTGGGTTATACATGACACAAAAAAGGTGATTGATAGATTAGATCGTCGTACTTGTCCTTTGCTAATGTCTGTTATCTAGTGAGCCGTCCTGATTTACTTTAGAATGTGATATTTTTGATGACTTTGTGAATTATGTGAATTAACATTTCAGACAGGTCCCCGGTAATCAAATTTGCGGCACCTGCTTTAGTGGTGATTTTTTTTTCTTTAAATGGTTTTCTTATAATTCTGGGCGAATTACACTGACCACCCCTAAGGTTTGACTAATTTATAAAAAATCTCCTATTTTTTTAAAAATTACCAAAATCCCCCCTAAGGTTATATCAATATTACAAACTTAGTTTAATTTCCGAAAATACCCATTTTCTCTTTTTGAGTGATTTACACGGACCACCCCGAGATTAGGTTAATTTACGAGAAACCCCCTGTGGTTTCAATAATTATCAAAAACCCCTGAGGTTATACCAATATTATAATTAGCACCTACTTAGGTTGACTTATCAACAATATTTTTTTTTTCTTCCATCTGTAATATTGTTATCATAAAATTTTCATGTAATAAATTTGAAAAAAAAATGTGATTATTTATTCAAATAAATATTCTGAATTTAATACATTAAAAGTATCTACCAACACATCAAGTATGTCATATTATTGTTAATACGGAATAAATTTTAAGAGAAATAAGTTAGACTCATCAAGCTAAATAAAGTTTTTAAGTGCATTATTTAATTTCAATTTTTTATTTCCATCGATGTTTATATTTCTCATTTCACATTATGGATATAGGATGTATATAATTATATTTTTCTCAAATATAAATTTAGTACATATTACATATATTTATTATAAATTCATAACATTGAATTCAGAATGTTTATTTGAATATGTAATATATTTTTTTTTTTCAAATCTATTATATGAAAATTTTATGATAGCAATATTACAGAGGGAAAAAAATTAATATTATTGATAAGTCAATATAAGTAGATGCCTAGTTGTAATATTGGTATAAACTCAGGGGGATTTTGGTAATTTTTGAAACTACAGTGAGTTTCTCGTAAATTAATCTAATCTCAGGGTGGTCAGTGTAAATCACCCAAAAAAAGGGAAGGGGTATTTTCGAAAATTGAAATAAATTTGTAATATGGATGGAACCTTAGGGGTTTTTTTGATAATTTTTAAAAAAGTAGGAGATTTTTTGTAAATTGGCCAAATCTCAAGGGTAGTCAGTGTAATTTTTCCTATAATTCTTTCCTAATTTTAAAAAATAAAGGTGTCTTTTGAAGATTGATTAGTTGCTTTATCTTACTAAATACCAATAAACTGAAAAGCTTATGGTAAAATTAAGTTTCGAAAATTATTATCTTGAAAATCTATTGAACTTAGCACAAGAAAATGAGACACTCAGTTTGGATATTTTACCCTGTGAGTTGATGATTGGAAAAGGTGAGCACATATGGACAGCGACCATAACAAAAAATAAAGTGGTGATAGGCTCGCTTTTTGGACAATAATTACGAATTAAATTGGATAATCTAATCTGTGCTAAGAATTGCTATGCTGGTTGTCGTTCTCCTGCCTTTTGTTGGGGGATATTAGCACATAGGTTGGGTCACAGTGACCAGGCCCAGGCGATTGTTTATCGAAAACATATGTCTTCATAAAGTCACTGAGACTATGCATTGGTATTGATGCCTATCCAATGCCAAAAATTCAAAAAAGTTGTTGACCACAGGGGAGCTGGCGATCGAAGCCCCCGGACCTTCCGGAACTTGCAATTGAATTGAAAGTTGGATCTATATTGGATTTCACTGAGTTATCTCATCCATCCTCCTCACAACCGAGGATATGGGTGCTCAATCCATATTTCCTATTTGGTCTGTTGATGATACTAATTGTGCCGGGTGCATTTATTGTTGCCGCCGACCCGGAATTCATGGTACTGTTTGGCCGAGATTGAATCACAGGGGGATTTGGCCGAGACTAAATCACAGGGGGAGAGGTGCGATTGACAAATCTCTTTTTCTGAGATTGGTTTTGGTAGCAGTGAAAATACCATAATACTCTCTTTAAAAATTTCTAATTCCATTTTTACCTACCATAAAGTGTCAGGCCTCTTGTATAGAAGTAAATAATAGCTAAAAACAAATAAAGGGTGCATGTGTAATTACAAATATTCAACAGAATCTTGTTACCACAGTGTAGGAAACCAACTATCAATTTCAAGTACTAATCTCAAAAAAATATATAGTATGTCTTGAAAACCGAACACCATGCACATAATCAAAAATAAAGCTCATATTTGATAACTTCCCTCATTGAGTATAACACGTATCGAACGAAGCCTAGGGTCTATTTTAATGTTTGTTTTCATTTCACATTGTGGCATGTTGAACGTGCATCAAGAATATAAGCAAATAAATGAAATTTGAAATATATGGTCCAAAAAAATACGATGCAGAGAAGAAAAGTATCTAATTTGTCTACCATTTTTGTGCCGTGAAGATTGAAATCTTTGAATTTCAACGCTTATTATTAGCAATTAATACCATTAATGAAATGTATCATTTGACTGCACTATATATATATATATATATATATATATATATATTCTTCGGGCAGGTGGAGTCCTAAAGCGATAATATCTTAAAAAAGTGTTTTTAATCATTTGGTTTCAATTCATTTGCTGATTAATTTGAATTTGGGTGTTGTAAAATTTAATATGATGCTCTATTTTAATTCAATTGCTCAATTCACAATTTCGAAATTCAAATCTTGGTTCGGACCAACGGAAAATTGGTTTTGACTACTCAATATGCCGGCCCACATGCATAATAAATAGACGAAAAATTCAATGAAGAATCAGTCGACAAAGTGGCCCACCAACTCTAATGAAATTATGTTAAGAACCAAATCAAATCACTGCATGACAAAATTGCATGTCATTATATCAATCCCTTAACCAATCACACACTGATCCAGATATGTGTGTGCACGTTTGTAGCCTTGCTGGTTACAACTCTCTTTCTTTTTCAAGTGTTAGGCGGCAGGTAAAAGAGCTTAACAACTAATCATGCTTTACACTAAATCAAACTGAAATAAAATAGACATGCAAAACTATTTAACATCACTGTCATGGTTGTTTGGCTGTTTTTTTTTATAGTCACAATTCATTCCAATTTTGGTGGCTTTATTATACTTCTACGATTTAGCGAAAGTGACGGAGCCACATTGAAGCGAGGAAATTTGTATACTCTTTGATTTAAAAGTATATTGTGTAAAATATATTTTTAGTTTTGAAGGAATTCATGATTGTTATTTAATACACTATTTGGAACCTATGTATGAATTAGTTCTTTCTGTTTCGTGCTACTTAGGTAGAGCGTAAGCTAGTGATGCTTTTGGCTGCTGGACTTTCATCATCTATAGGGACAGAGTCAAATTTCTATAGAATATTGAAAAGATTTTTATAATTTCAGGAGGTAGAAATTCAAAATTTTTATAAAAGTATATGTAAATTTTAATTCAATATAAACTTGACCCTCGCACCCCCACCCACGCCAAGGCCCCATCCCTATTCATCTAGGGTGTATCATTCAAGCTGCTTCACCTAGTAGCTCAATGATTGTATTGCTCTCCCACAACATTATTCTCACAATTTGGGTCTATGTGATTATTTATTGAAAACAAAGGTCTTCGCAAAGTTGAAAAATTATATAGTTGGAAAGGTTAAGGAAGTTAGTGATCTGATGGTAAGGGAGTCGGTGATCGAAATCCAATGAGCAGCAGTCGTAACTATAACAAGATTTTTTGATGATGTCAATTGTAATATACTAATGAGTAATGATCGATTATGTACTATGAATAATTTTGTGTGACTAATGATAATTTGAGGATTTTAGCTTAGGTTTCTATTTTTTTAGGCGAACAATGTAACCAAAAATAGGCGGAATTTTCTTTTATCCAATTTATGCTTAGATCAAATTATCACCGGTATCAGTCACTTGGGCAATCTCAAATCAACTTATCTTTGCACCTGCAACTATCATCTGGAATGGATAATAATTCAAATAAAAATCAAATTTTAAAATATAAATATATGAAAATAAAAAGGACCCCCCCCCCAATAAGAAAATTACTTAAATCATGACATCTATTAAGATACAATATCCATAAAAAGACTATTGGAATTGTAGACCAATGATGGAGTTTGAATCAATACCAGTGAGGTCTTGAGTTCGAACCCTCAAAAGTCCACTAGAGTTGATTGTAATCACAAATATATATATATATATATATATATATATATATCCATGGAAAAGGTTTTAGGATTTTTTAGCCATAGATAAAAGACTAACTGGTGAAAAAATCAAAAGAAAAAAATTAATAACTCTTTTCTTTTTGGCCAATCCCCCGCCACCCCACACCCTACAATCAATCATCAATCTCTCGCTTCGCTCTCATCCCGTTTGCTTTTCCTCACACGATTGTTTTCTCTCCTCATCTGTCCTCTCTTCTCTCTCTACTTTCTTTCTCTCTCCCTCAATTCTCGCTCGTCTGTTCCCCCTCCCCCCCTCTCGTTTCATTCTTCAGCATCAGAAGTTCCGATTAATCCATTTATCTTCCTGCAAAAATTGTACAAATCAACACTTCCTACCACGGGTATTTGATATCTCCGTGCTAGATTTTGATCGGTCGTTTTTTTGGATTTGATCAAATGAGGATAGATGATAAGTTGTTGAATTAGGGTTTCGATATAGGGTTTGTATTTTTCGTCGAAGGATGTAGGGTCGAGGAAAGGGGGACATTTCTTTCAGCAGTTGTATTTTCTTTGCCATTTTAAAATTGGATCCAATTGGGGTGTCCCAATTTGGCAATTATCTCGCATTTTCTTTGGCGATTGAAGGTTGATTGTGGGTTGAAATTCGGAAATTCAGGTTTGACTTTGCAGAAAATTCCTGGACTCGGGGGTTGTTTTGGAACTTTAGAGCTGTT
>CM047876.1:801928-823481 GCA_026212405.1 Petrea volubilis | reverse complement strand
TTTTTTACACAATGTCATAAGAACTTTTACGAACTGCACTTTACAATTTAAACTTGATATTTTTTGCACTTAGTCCCCTGTGGTCATTTTCTAACAATAAAAATAAACTAAAATACTATAGATGTCCTTATGTGAGAGGCCATTTATTGTCAGAAAATGACTGGTGGGAGTAAGTGTAGAAAATATAAAGTTTAAATGGTACAATACAACTTGTAAAAATTTATATAATAATATGTAAAAAGTACCATAATTTGGGAGTTAAAAGTGTTTTTATCCCAACTATTTATTACAGTTTTTGAACATCAACTTTGTACTTATCTCGAAACCTAAAACTAACCCCTTAACTCTTTTAACTCGATCAAAAATATGTTTTCTATTGATCTTAAATCATTGTTTTCTTCTTCATGTGTATTTTTTTTATTCGAAATATCTCATTCGATCCATTTTCTTAAAAGTCATTGTTCAAGAGGCATGTAATTCTATTATATGTGTATGTATGTATGTATATATATATGTATATCAAGTCATTATTTTTTCCGGTTTCAATCTTTTTTTTTTTGTTTATTTTAAACGAAATGGGTTTTTACTTTGTTATTTTTACTCATTCAATTCTTTTTTTTTTCAGATTCATTGTTCAAAAGCATGTAATTCTTGACATTCCTATTTAATGTCTACAGTCATATTTTGATAATGTATATGTTAGAAGTCTACACCTTTATGTGCTTTCTATTGATTGAGGGGATCTTTCTAGTTTTAAATTGCTACGTTACTCTCTTTTTTCCCCTATAAATTAATAAAGCTCATCATTTAACTTTTGTTTTCATCCAAAATCTATGTCTTTGCACTTTGTACATCCTTTTTTTTGCGTAATATTCATCTTTAAGTAACAGTTTATTTTACTATATTTCATATTTTAGATTTTTATCAATTATTCATTTATAACTTCCAATTTATCTTATTTAAAATTTAGATAAATTTATTTTATCTCTTCAATTAAGAGATCTCTCTTACCGTTTTTATTAGTATCTTTTTTAAGAATAGATTTTTTTTATTGAGACTCCTAGCTATAATTTATAATCTTTTGTTTCCTAAAGCCATTTGCTTTTGTTCTAGTGTTGTTGGAACTCTTTATTTGGTGTGAAGTATTTTCACTCATAAAAGAAAGTAATTTACCTACTTATATTTGAATTGATAATTGGTATTTACAATTTTTGATTTTTTATTAATATTTATATTTACACACTCATTATAAATATGACTATGATTTCTTTGTTTGTAGACAGTGTTCTTTTTGTCCATGGAATTCTTTTTATTTTATATTTTATTATTTACTTTGAGGTTTATGTAATCATTTCAAACATGATAATAGAAAGAGTTATCTCCACATCTCTATAAATGTGGATATCGTCAAAGTTGAAATCATTTTTATTATTATTACTATTATTATTACACAACAATATATTTATTTGAGAATAATTTTTCTTTATTACATTTCTATTTAAGTTGAACGACATATTTCAT
Organism: Petrea volubilis; assembly: GCA_026212405.1. NCBI lineage: Eukaryota > Viridiplantae > Streptophyta > Magnoliopsida > Lamiales > Verbenaceae > Petrea > Petrea volubilis. The sequence continues at coordinate 821,960 of CM047876.1, read as the reverse complement.
ATCCCAATTATTACTATTTATGTGAAAATATATTTGAAATAATAGTTAGATTTAATTGATAATACTAAATTATAAAAATTATTTTCCCATTTATTATATTTGGAATATGTATAATTTCTTTTTACAGATTTGTATAAACTTTTCTAATACATAAAACTTGAAATAAGTAAAATTGTTATAGTTTTTGAAATAATTCCGAGCATAGCACGGGTGTTATCCTAGTTTTAAGATCATAGGATGAACAATTTGACCAATTCAATTTATGAAGAGAGAGAGAGAGAGAGAGGAATTTATAATGATGATAGGGGACTGGAATAACGACGGATTTTAATTAATCTCATTCATGACTGTGATGAGATAATTTAATTGAGAATGGCACTGAATTCTCATTATCTTTCATAAACAGTAAAATTATCGGAGAAGCCGATAAGGTTTTGTCTCAATGGTAAGATGGATCTTTTCTTAATTTGATCCTAGTTTGATTCTACCATATAATAATTTATATTTCTTTGTTATTTGATGATAAATAATTATAATTATTTATTTTTCATTTGAAATATTAGTACAAATGATTAATTGCAACAGATCATGGATATATATAATCGATCGATTTATGTATGTATATATATATATAAAGTAATATTACCTGAGCAAGTAAGTTTTTTATTTTCGATATTAGCAATTAACAATTTTCTTATTCAAACATTTATATCCGTGAATGAACAAAGAAACAATAGGTCAATTCTATCATTTTCCTCTTCTTTTTTTTTTTTTTTTGAAGAAATCATTTTCCTTAATTAAAGAAGCAAAAATATTAAGTAATTAAATTCAAATGAAGCACAAGGCCGTTACCAGCTTACGACTTGCTATATTTTCTTACCCTTTTCGGTCAATACTACATCTATTGATAGCCCCATGATTAATCCTTTGCCAATAATTTGAAAGAAAGTATTTTCTAGTTTTTTTTTGTTAAAAGTCAAATTATGTTTTTTTGAAAAAAAATAATTTACTTGTGACACCTTATGTCTATTAACTGGAATGATACACACACGTACTCACCTAAAACAAAGGGGAAAAACAGGACACACGCACATGCGCCCTCACCTAAGGGGTAAGAGGAAGGGAAAGTGGGTTCGGACTTGAGATTTCAATAGTATCAAATTTAAATGTAGTCCAGTGGCAAATTATGTCATATTTGGATGTAGTAATTAAAAAGCATTTTAAAAGTGCTTTTATTTGAAAGTTATTCTAAATAATTTGAAAGAAAACTATTTTTTTTTTGTATTTTTAGTTATCAAATACTGATTTTTTAAACTAACTAGTGTGAGCTTCAAGGGAAAATGAACATACTATTAATACTAGACGAATAATCCTTCTTTTGAAATTTACAAAAGTGAAAAGTATTTTTCGATTTCTGACCAAAAGGGGGGTGTTCCGATGATAGCTTCCGCTTTCAATTCTTTGAAGCAATTTATTCTCAACTTTATCAGCTTCTCTAAACTACTTTCCACTTTATCAGCTTCTCTAAACTACTTTACTCCCAACTTTTTCGAATTAAATTATTGTTTTTCACTAGCTTTTCCGAATTAAATTATTATTTCGTTTGTATTCCAAAAAATTGATATATTTAGCAGTGAAATTGTCCCAAATTAATTACCAAAATTCGCAGGAGATCACTATTGTCACTAGCTCGTTGGATCAAGATTGAGAGCCCGTTTGGATGAACTTTTTTTTTTAGAGAAGAAATATTTCTTTTAAGAAAAAAAACTTTAGAGCAAAAAATTGTATTTAAATGGACCTTTAAAAAAAAAATAGAAGTAGAAAAAAAAGGCAAAATTGGCTTTTTAAAAGCAACTCAACTTCAAATAAAAATACTTTTAAAAGCAACTCACCATTTGAGTCCTAAGATAAATGCACGATAGAGACGTTTCTCAAATCAAATTAATTATGTTTAGGTACTGAACGAGGAGGACTGGAGGAGGTTGAAAGCCGATAGGATTAATTAATCACATTTGCTCAAGTTCATGTATGTGTGTGTGTGTGTGTATATATATTTGTGTTGCAGTTCTAATTTTTTCCCCTTATAAATAGAAAAGTTAGCCATTATTTATATTATGGGGTTTGTAAGTGGCACTCCCTCTCACTTTTAAATTTTTATCAATTGGTGGTCAATATACCTTTTTTAATTTTTAAATATTAATTTAATTTTATTTATTGAAAAACAAGCCCTAATAGTCTACTATTCATTTTTATGTATTAAAAAATACTATTATTCACCAACTTATTTTCAACTTTGACGACAACGATTTTAGGATTATTATTCAAATTCTTATTGTGATAGTGAACTGGCAAAATTTTTGTTTTAATATTGTTGCCTTTTTTGCAATATTTTGCTTATATTTTATATTATATATTTCTACTTTTTCCGTCATATTATAATTATTATTTTAGTTACTTGAAAATTGAGGTTACTAATATTTTATAAGATTTAACAATGATTTTTGAATTGAGGGATAGATAATAAAGATTGTGAGTACCAAGAGTACCGAGCAAATTTAAGATATCTATCATTCTTAAAACCTATCTAATAACAACGAATGTATTTATATTTTGTTCATTCTTTTGATATTATTTCATTAAGTTTTTTGTTCATACTTTAATTTTAGCGTACATACATTTATGTAATATAATTCTTCTATTTATGTGCAAATTATTTTACTAATGTTGATATAATTTTATTTATTATTTTTTTATAGAAATAATATATATGGGGCAAACAAGTTAGCGGAAACTATGAATAGGAGATTATACCTTAAAAATTATAATCATGAAACTCATTTTTCTTTATTTTCTTCTATCTTCTTCTTCTTCTTATTATTATTATTATTATTATTATTATTATTATTATTTTGCAATAGGCTTTTTATTTATTTGAAGTTAGATAACGTTGAGGACAAATAGAATTAGTGGGGATATACAATTTGTTTCTCTTTACTTAATATTTTGCATATTTCAATATTAGTATGATTATACAATATATTTTGTTTTCTTTATTACCCAACTTTTGTTTATATATTTAACTTGTTTTCTTTTATTTCATAATTTCATATATATTTTAAAAGTTGCATGTATGATTTGCAAAATTTTGTTAGTAATATATATTTTGCATAAAGAAAGTGGGACAAAAAAGAATGATAAAACAAAAGGCTAAAGAGTTCATATTAAGGTTGTGATCTTGTGTGTTTTTTATAACCTAAATGTGAAAATGATTAACAATAAAGACAATGATATGTCATTGAAATTAATAAAAATAATGTTCTAAAGATGAATTTGTGATTTAGTCAATTTTTCAATTCAAAAAATAAAAATGATGTGCCCGTAATAATTTTAGAATGCCAATAATAATTCCTTCATATTATACGTACATATATATATATATGTGTGTGTGTGTGTGTGTGTGTGAGAGAGAGAGAGAGAGAGAGAGAGAGAGCTGTGTTCTCCTATTTGCAATTGAAAGATTTTTTAATTATTTTGGTTCCACGTTTCTTATTTAAACGTTGTCCATTTGAAACAATTAAATTACTGTATAAACACTGTTTTGTCGTCGCCCCAGTTGCATCCATTGCTTTTATCGATTTACTCTACTTAATCTTATCCCAGGATCATTGAGAAAAGGTAGAAGAAAAATAAAAAGAATCAAAAATTAAAATAATGAGTATTATTATTTGAAATAAAAAAAAAAATATTTTTTTTTATTTTTTATTTTTATCAAAATTCAAGAATCAAACACAGTATAAACAAATTGGGACAAAAAGAATTTATGAAACCAATAAAAATAAAAATTACCATAGTGCATGTTCAAAGACCTTCTGGCTCTTATTTTCAGTTTACATTTCTATAGAAACACTAAAAATTGTGCAAAAAATAATGAATGTTTATTTGAGATATCGTTGTTTGATTGAGAATTGGGATTAATGTTTCTATTGTTTTATTCTTTTTTGTCAACTGGGAACTCCATTGAAGATGGTTGAAGATTGAAGACAATGAATAAGAAGAGCAGATTCTGGAAGACAATGAATAAGGAGAGAGGATTCGAGAGAGAGAGAGAAAAGATTAGAGAGAGAAGATACATATATATATATATATATTAAAAAAAAAAAGATGGGCCAAAGGGGTTATCAGCAACTCTAAAATTATTTGTTTTTTTTTTTGTTTTGGTAATATTTTAGTTTTGACCTTAAAGTTTGATAAAGTAACAATTTTAAACCAAAAATTAATATATGTCGGGTTTAAAATATTATAAGGAAGAGAGGCTGTATGTAATTTTATATTACAAACGAGGTGTTTTTGCAATATAATTTGATGACATGAATTTTGCTATATTTGAACATAATGTTGGTATTTTGGCAAAATAATCCTACTCACTGAATAACACAGCTCTTGTTTGCATTTTCTTCACTATTTTACCAATAAATTTGTTCCCAATAATTTTACAATTTTCAACAATATATCATCCCAATTATTAACATTGCCTATGTCACAGCTAATTTTCAACAATATATTATCCCAGTTACCTTTTCCATAGCTAATTTTCATCTAAGTAGATTCTCTTAACCTCCGAAATAAAGATAAATATTTTATGTATATGAACTAAATTTTATTTTTGAAAAAGGACCAAAATTTTGATTTAACTTTCTATGTTGACGTGATGATTGTAGCTTTTAATATATTAGATTACTACTTTATTGATTTCATCATCATAATCCTTTATCCACATTTTCAACATTTCCATCGCTGCTTCCGATGCACAAACGATTTTTCCCATGAAGGAGTCATATATCACTACTATGACAAGACCCTTAATTTTCTATATAGTACTATTACGCAAAACTAATAAATTTATTAATATAGTTTTGAAAAATAACTTATTACGTAAAATACAATATATTAATAAAGCATTACTTTTACAATTATTTTGATGACATTATGGTACTACTCATATTTTATAGGACAAATTACACTGACTATTCCTGATGTTTGGCTAATTTACGAAAAATCCCCTATTTTTTCAAAAATTACCGAAAACCCCCTAAGGTTTCAAAAATATTACAAACTTATTTAAATTTCCGAAAATACCCCTTCCCTTTTTTTGGGTGATTTACACTGACCACCCTGAGATTTGGTTAATTTACGAGAAACCCCATATGGTTTCAAAAATTATCAAAACCCCCCCGAAGTTATACCAATATTACAACTAGCACCTATTTAGGTTGACTTATTAACAATATTAAATCTTTTTTTCCCTTCTGTAATATTGTTATCATAAAATCTTCATGTAATAGATTTGAAAAAAAAATGATTATTTATTCAAATAAATATTCTGAATTTAATGCATTAAAGGTATCTACCAACACATCAAATATGTTATATTATCGCTAATACGGAGTAAATTTTAAGAGAAATGAGTTAGAGTCCTCAAGTTAAATAAAGTTTTCAAGTGCATTATTTAATTTTAATTTTTTATTTCAATCAATGTTTATATTTCTCATTTTACATAATGGATATATACGATGCATATAATTATATTTTTCTCAAATATAAATTTATCACATATTACGTATATTTAGTATAAATTCATAACATTAAATTCGGAATATTTATTTGAATAAGTAATCATATTTTTTTTCCAAATTTATTAAATTAAAATTTTATGATAACAATATTACAGAGGGAAAAAAAAAGAATTAATATTGTTGATAAGTCAACCTAAGTAGGTGCTAGTTGTAATATTAGTATAACCTCAGGGGATTTTTGGTAATTTTTGAAACCACAGGGGGTTTCTCGTAAATTAGCCTAACTCAGGGTGGTCAATGTAAATCACCCAAAAAAGGGGAAGGGGTATTTTCGAAAATTCGAATAAGTTTGTAATATTTTTGAAACCTTATGGGATTTTTGGTAATTTTTGAAAAAGTAGGGGTTTTTTTGTAAATCAGCCAAACCTCAGGGGTGGTCAGTGTAATTTTTTCTATTTTATATTGTTATACTGATAATAATTTTTATTACACAAACTTCAAACTTTAATTATTTGGAGCCTATTGTATTTTTTCTTTTTTTTATTTAATTGCTTTGATATGTAAAATAAGAAATTATGCAATATTTGGAATTGTAAAAGTAATTAAATTCTTTTTTCATAAATTTGTATATTTTTTTAAAAAATTTAATAATTTTTAAAATTTGTATAAATTTGTATGATTTTTAATGTTTGATATTTTTTTTAATAAATGAGCTTATAAGCTCTAAAAATAAACTATTAGAAGTTTATAAGCTAAAAAAAAAAAACAAAAAGGAAAAGCTTCTCCCAAATTTTTTGTTTTCAAACAGTTTATAAGATGCTTAATGTTAAAAGATGAAATAATATAAATATATTTATTTTTTCTAATATTATATTTCTACTATTTCTAAAAATATTTATTTATATGAAATTAATTTTACTTTATTTTTTTGGTCTTCATTATACTTAAACCTTATAAGCGCTCATTTACCAAATAGAATTACAAATTAGAGGATGTTTGACTAAACTTATAAGCTTTTCAAAATATCTTATAATATGACTTAGAGCTTATAAGATGTGGCAATAGTGTTCGGCTAAATTTTAAAGGAAGGAGCTTATAAGCTCAAAAAATAAGATATTTAGGAGCTTATAAGTTCTTTTTAAAAAATTAAAGAGGTGCTTACATGGTTTTTAAAATCTACCAACATCATTTGTTTTCAAGTTTCAACTTAAATAATTACAATATTGCCATTACTAATATCTTATAAGCTTACATCCAGCTTACTTATCCAAATAATTTAATAACTTATTTTTAAAATAAGATCCAATATTTTATAAACTCTTAAAATATCTTATAAGATTTAAGAGCTTGCAAGATGTTTCAAATAAGTTTAGCCAAATACCCTCTTATAAGTTCCAAAAACATCTTACAAGTTGCAAAGTCTTATTCTATCAAAACACTTTAAGAACTTATTTAACATATATATATATATATATATAAATTTACAAACTCGAAAAATATCTTATAAGTTCTTTAGAATAAATTTAGCCAAACACGCCTCTAAGTGTTGCAACTTTTTGTGGCCCAACCTCATTTCCTTACGTTAAATTGGCACTTGATTCTCTCCACATTTCTTGCTAAACATAAAAATTGCTCACTAATTTATTCTATTGATTAGGAAACACAGACAAAATGGAAAATGTCATTAATTTAATCATTTCGCATGCATTTCTTTCTCTTGGCCTAACCTTAATAAGAATTTGGAGCATTAGCGGGAAAGTTTGTGTGTGTGTGTGTGTGTCTATGTGTTTTTTGTTGTGTTTGTTTGTTAATAGTTAATACTCAGTTCGTTATCATTTACAACTACAAATGATCCAATCACTAAGAATCTCAATGTCTTCGTGTGCATGAATGTTCAAGTAAAAAAGAACTTTGCAAGAATTTATATAATAGCGTGTAAAAAAGTATCATAATTTGGGAGGTTTGAAGTATTTTTATTCCAATTATTAATTATAATTTTCGGACATCAACTTTGTTTTTATCCATCTCGAAATCTAAAACTAACCGCTTAGCTCTTCTAATTCTATCACAAAATATGTGCACTCATGTTGGAATGAATCCCCATTTTAAGTAAAAAAATTAGTAATATTATTATTATTATTATTATTATTTTTTTGATGAGAATAGTAATATTATTATTGATCAATCAAACACTTGTTTCCAACCAAATGCGAAAAAAAGAGAAATTGACTTTGTCACTTTTGACCCCTTGGCTCCACGCAAAGGCCAAACACCAAATATCCGAGGCCTCATCAACGCTTAATCCTCACCGTTGAATTCCAAGTGGCCCCACACGCTTGACATACGTGGCATAATATGATATAGAGTTAACTCTTTTTTAACAAAAAAAAAAAAAAAAAAAAACAAAGAAAGAAACGTGATGCGGCGGTATGTTAATTCTCCCTCGGTAAGAACTGGCCATGCTTTGCCATGAAATCACAGCTCTCTTCTGCTTCGCGTCCTGCCTGCCTAAAATTTCAATCGCATTTGTCCTTTATAGAAAAAAAAAAAAGAATTTGAAAAAGTTAGCTTGAATTTTTTTTCAAAGAAAAAAGAAATAAAGAATCTGTTTATTATTATTATTATTATTATTATTATTATTATTTATGTTTATTTGTCAAATAAATAAAAATTAATAATATAATGTTTATGTATATATTCTTAAATAAAAATGAAATTCTAAATAAAGAAGTAATAATGTGTATATTTTGAATTATTTAATGAAGTGTAAATAATTAAATTAGAAAATACATTAATTTTATTTTTAATATTTCTCATATTATAATTATGTATATTTTTTTTTTAAAAAATAATATAATTTAGGTTAATTTCCACAAATTAGAGGGTCTAATTGTAATTTTAGACAGAAAATGATAGTATTTTAAAATTCAAAAGTAACGGGGTAAATTGGTAAATAAAAGCGCAGCAGCAATAAGGAGAGGCCAGGATTGTTTGTTGGGTAAATTAGTCAAATACTTGGGGAGACAAGGGCATTTTAGGAAAGCGCCGGAGCGAGAAGGGGAGGGCAGGATTGTTTATATAAGCAGTCTCATATTGGTCTCTGGACTGAGAGTGCCCATATCCCTCTTTCGCTTCCAGCCATCTCACAATTTTCAGTCGAAATTTTCTTTATAGAAAAAGAATAGAAAAATGAACGTGATATTTACTTCGTCCAAACAAATTCAAATGCCCTGTAATCTGAGCATTGCATTCAAAAATCGCCAACCACCCCTCCTCCGCCGCCCGCCGCCCAAAGAGAAGGTGGTTGTGGTCCTGGGAGCCACCGGCACGGGCAAATCTAGGCTTTCTATCGACCTCGCCAAATTTTTCGGCGGGGAGATAATAATCTCCGACAAAATGCAACTCTACAAAGGCCTTGACATCGCCACCAACAAAATCACCGTGGACCAGCGCCGCGGTGTGCCTCACCACCTCCTTGGTATCGTCCCCCCTGACTCAGAATTCTCCCCCGCCGATTTCGGGGCCGCGGCTTCTCTTTCCCTACGTTCGACAATCGGCCGCGATCATGTTCCTATAATCGTCGGCGGTTCATGCTCGTTCATCGAAGCCCTTGTCGGCAATGCTAATTTCCGGTCGAGATATGACTTCTGTTTTCTTTGGGTTGATGTAGCACCACCAGTACTTCATTCTATTGTGTCTGATCGGGTTGATAAGATGGTCGAGAGGGGAATGGTGGATGAAATCAGGTCTCTGTTTGAACCGAACGCCGACTACACGAAGGGAATCCGGCGAGCAATCGGAGTTGCCGAGTTGGACGGCTTTTTCCGAGTGGAATCGGTTTCCGATGAGCCAACTCGGGCTAGAATATTGGCGGAGGCGGTTGATGAAATAAAGATGAACACAACCAGATTGGCGGGCCGCCAGCTGGAGAAGATTGGTCGGCTGATGAATACCAATGCGTGGAATATACACCGCCTTGAGGCCACAGAGGCGTTGCGGAGACGCGGCGGAGAGGTGGAGGCGGAGGCGGAGGCGGAGGCGGCATGGGAGGATCTGGTGGTGCGGCCTAGCGTCGAGATCGTGAGGAGGTTTTTGGATGACTGGGTGGCGATGGGATAGAGCTTCTTTAATGGATGCACTGTAAGTGTATTATTTAGTGGTTTTTGGGGAGTTTTTACAGTTTGAGTGTGGTTTTTGTGTACGAATCTAGTGGCGGTAAAGTTGGTAGTTGGTAGCAACTGCTACAGTTAAAAGGGTTCGGAAATGCTGCGTTTGTGTGTTGTTTAATGTTTGTGTGGGTTAACGTATTTGGAAATTGGAATTCGAGTTGTTATCCTGTTTGTTTGAAGCAATAAAATCAGCCTTTTGAATGCATCTCCATTTGGGATTTTACTCTGGACATTTACAAATTTTGTGTGCGTATAATTTCCGGGAAACTACTTTAAGTTTGAGACAAATTAATAACGAGATTTGATGTTCAACATCTCAAAATATGTTTTGATTATGATCAAATCGGTCGCCGAATATAAAGACCTGACCTTTTGAGGTATTGTTTCGCACTTTGAGACGGTGGGGTTTAGTCATTTGATGAAAAAACATCTCATAAAGTGTGAGGGAGAAATTGCAGCTTACAAACTTATCAAGTCTTTAGATTCCTTTCGATATGGTACAAGAATATTGTATCATCATAAGTCCCCCTAGTCAAGAGACTTTAGAAGAGGCATAGGGTTATCGTCCCCACAGACGGCGTCATTTGATGATGTCCAAATCCGTCGCCAAACATGGAGGTCCGACCTTACGAGGTATTATCCCTCACCTTGAGATGAGCATTTTCATCAAAGGACAAAATCCTACCGTCTAAATGTGCAGGATAATATCTCGCAGGGTCGGGCCTCCATATTTTACGACGGATTTGGGTATATCATATTGGAAATGAATTGAGTAGAAAAAAACTAAAAGCTAAATGCAATTTATTCTCAATTGAAACAGTTTTTCTCCACCTGTGCAAAGTGCACCCGCGCACACACACACACACACTTCACATTTATTTTCCCGAATTAATCATTATTATTAATAAATAGTCTAAAACTAGACATATTCTGCGGCGAAATTGTTGTCCAATTGTGTGACTGTATTTATGGTCACCATGCAAATTAATCACTCTCTCTCTCTCTCTCGCGTTAATAATATTTCTTCAAAAGCTTCATTAATTCCAGCCCTTTTATGCTTACCATAGACTTCGCCACTTCTATTAATTTTAGTAGGAAAATGAAATATTGAACTTCGCATGCGCTGGACTAGTTTTGCGGTTTTCATTGGACCTGGGTTCAAATTAGTTGGGCTAATTTAAATCGTGAAAGAATGAGAGGCCCTTTTTTATTTATACTAGTCTATGTCTATCAGTGAATTAAAATTTGGACATAATCTAATCAAATGCTTAATTTTAATACACCATGAAATTGATTTTTAAAGACTTATGATACACAAAAAAGAGACAATTAAAATAAGATTAAATTATATGTTGAAAAAAATAAATAGAAACAAAAAGTAGAAAAAGTTATAAAGATGAACGTGAGAAAGGAGGGATGAACGAAAAATACCAAAAAAAATACATTGAGAGAGGAGACCGAGAAAAGCGTGTAAAATTTTTATAATTGTAGTTATTTTATTAAGAGCAAACCAGAGTTTGATTACTCAGAATCACAATTTCATTGGCAAAACATCAGCCAAAGTATAACACAGAGAGAGAGAGAGAGAGAGAGAGAGAGAGAGAGAGAGAGCGAGAGGCTCCTGCAAAGAACAAAACCACAACACGAAACCAGATCAAAACAAAGAAGGTTATAATACTTCGAGTAAAGCTCAGTCAACTGGGTGTAATTCGAATTCGTGAACCACTGTTTCCTCCAATCAAACAGAATTTATCACAACATGCCCAAAATGAAAAAGGGGTCAACCACCCTCTCTCCTTTCCCGTAAGTGCCTGTACCAAGCCTCAAATTATTTTCAATGTTTCTGTTCTTACACAAGACAAAAGGACCTGTCCAACTCGAACCTTAACCATTTTATTAAAGATCTCATCTTACAAATGGAATAACAATACCTAGTGGGTCTTATTTTAAACGAGAAAAAAAAAATAGTAATAAAGTATCAAAATGTGAAAAAAAAAGCTTATATTATTGAGAGTTAGGAGACGTTTCACTCTCTTGGCCTATACAAACAAAATAATATGTTACTTTGAGACACTTGATTCTTCTTCTAATCCTAATCTAGTTTATTTATCTCCAAATTCCAAGTTGACGCACATGGCGAATTGTATGAGACAAATAATTATTTTCTTTTGATATAATTACCCGAATCTCCCTATAAACAAGAATAAAAGAAGAGACATACGCATGCACACTCACTCTAGAGGGGAAAGCGGAAGCCACGAGGATTCGAATTTAGAATTCCAACAGTACCTATGTCAAATCCAATGACAGACATATTCTTGATCTAATTTTCAAAGTTAAAATTGGCACAAGTGGTACTTCGTAACAACAACGATGAGCTAAATCCAACTCTCTCATGATCCAAATCAAATTGCAACAAAGTATCTTCAATTGGTGCCCGCCAATCACAATCGAAGTCCTGGGTTCAATCCCACCATCCACAAACCCCAAACCCCAACCATCAACACCGTCTCCACTCTTAATCCTCACCATTGAATTCCATCCATAAATCCTCCAAAACACTTCACTTTTCCCCATCACAAGATCAATGGCCGGAACACCCGGACCCACGGGCGTCATCTTGATCTCGTCCGCAGCGTAGCACACCCAAACGGCTCCACAGGCTTCACTATTGTGAGGTTGAGCGCAGCAGATTCCTTAACAAACGCATCTCTCAAAGCTCGAAATATCGAGCTCTGCAAAACACTGTAAGGCCTCGAGGTGCTGAGCTTTGTTCCTCACGGCCGAGCTCCAGTGATGTTCAAAAGGGTCTGGTTCAGAAGTACAAACTCTTCCGTTGACTCTGAACGAAGTCAACCCAATGTCGTAATCCGGGGACTTGTACCAATTGAAGATGTCCGTTCCCTGCGGCCCCAAATCAGGGGCGTGTAGACGAGAAACTTCGAAACATCGATTTCGGGCCTGGAGAAACCGTACGGCCCCCGCGGAGTTGAACAGAACTATCCCTGTTGAATTTGATGAACTAGGCAGGCACAACGCAAATATTCTTGGAGAATTAGAAGAAACCCGGCTTATTTGAGCTGACAGGGAGTAATTAAATCGGCCCAGGGAGGCTACACCCTTGGATCCTTTGGCAAGACCTCGATAAATCCCAGTATTGGCATTTTTATTCACGGAAGAGCAAGATAACACGATATCAGAGACAGGTCCCTGTTGGGCCCGATTCTTGACGTGTGGGCAGGGCAAATTTGTCTGTCAGGAGCAGGCCCAGGGAACTTTTCCCGGTGACCGGGTTCTCCGGGTCGAAAGAGCATGGTCGTTGGAGCAGCCCGGCCCGGGTTTATCGAAACAATTACCATATTGTTTGGTGTCTAAATCTAAGCAAGAGAGCTGTTATAGATTACGGGCTTGTAAGAAGAGGACTTGTAATGGCGGGCACAGTCGTACCATGGGAAGGTAGGAGCCGAGGTCCAGGTGTAATTGTGAGGGTTGGAGAGGGGTTTTTAGGTAAATTAACATGGTGTACATGTTGGTGGATTCATCTTTCTGATGGGGCTGTAAAGGGCTGCTGTTGTTTGTGAAGTAACTTGATGAGTGAAGAAGAGATCACGACGACAAGAATGTAAGAGAGAGGAAGTAGTAAGGTTCTAGTGAGAGGAGAAGACATGATTTTTGCTCGTGTGTGTGTTGAAATTTCATGCTAGTAAGATAGATGTATATATACTGATAGGCATGTATTTATTTTATGTTATAATTTATATATAATATTTCAATTGATGAACAAGTCAACTTTAATGTCACTTTTTTCCAGAAGACCTATATTTTTTTTATATGAAACATTATGGGATTCTCATATCTTTTGCCAGACGTAAACAAAGAGAAGAAATGATACCAATTTCTTGTGCAGATCTGGAATTGGATGACCTTTTTGAGTTCAAATTAATGTGATTCAGCATACTTTAGTGCAACTTAGGTTAGAGATAAAATATATTTATACAAATTGAAGTTAAAAACTATCATACTTTTATATATGTCAAAATAGAGGGAGCATAGCCAGGACTATTCATATTCACGTACACACAATGTTTAAGTATAGTGTATGTCATGCCTTAAAATTACAATTTATTCCTCATACCAAAAAAATTTTAAGAACTTTTTGGTAGAAACACCAAGAATGAGTCTTGTGGAAAAAGAGTGGCACGCACACACGACAACAATCATATTGGATGATTTTCATGGACACCGCAGAACCACCGCCATGGTGGTGGTTTCGTGTGGTGGTCCTTTTGGGTCGGCTTCTAACCTCTCTTCAACTCCAAAAACACGTTAAGTTTATAGAGTGGGAATTCTAATAGAGGGGCGTCAATTAAACTCTTATAGAAATTAAAGAAAATATATTTTAAAAGACAAGATTTTATTTTTTTTTTGAAATTATATATGTGTGTGTGTGTATATATATATATTATTAATGCAACGTTATGAAAACTTAGGTAGGCAGATTATGTTTCTAATGGCAAAAATTATTTTGACTTGTCACAATTAACTACTATCGATATCTCTATAATGGCAGTTTAGTCACAAAAGAAATATGGTCACAAGTTATAGTAAGAACTTATTTTGGCACTAAATTTTAATTATAGTATCACTAATGTTAAAAGGAATAATTTATTCTTGTCACCAATAAGTGTTATGTGATAAAATAAAGCTATTGTCACCTAATAAATATCATTATTATTGATAATATAAGAGGCATTATCAATTAACATATATTATTAGTTAAAAGTTTTATATTATCTTCTAATTAAATGTTCTTTGTCATTCATATTATATCTAAATATGTTATTTTTAATATATTTTTTTTTGATTACAATGTTGTGTTTTAATATTATTTTTACTAAATACGTAAATCTTATTTTATGTGATTGTATTATCTTTATTTAATTGATACCTCACATAATTTTCTATAGGAAGTGAATGACGACGCATTTGGTAAAAGAGCTATAGCTTTTTATATAGAAAATGAGATTCACGTACTTTGGCTAGACATATAAGATAAATAAATGAAAAATCATGTGTAATATGAAAATTTATAAATACATCATAATATTAATTTTATATAACAAATTTCGAAGGCTATGTATCATTCAAAAACCCCTATATTAAGGAGGGTTTAATAATTTGTTTGTATTAGAGTATTTTGTGATTTTTTTTTGATATAATTAACTCGAACATTCTATAAATATCAACCAGCACGTCATCCTATAAATATCAATCAGAACGCCACACACGCGCACACACTCACATAAAGTTTATGGTTTGAATCAGGGGATAGGTTTGCAGCTTGCTTTAATGCAACTTGCACTAGGGTATTTTCTAAATTATACATATGTATAGCAACATGAAGGTGGTGGGGCTGATTGGTGACATGAACAATAATGATCACAAAAGGCATATATATGCGGTACAGAAAACAAAAGGAAAGAAATATGAGAAAAACTAATCATTTAAACATTGTATAATATAGGAAAATTCTTTTTCGTATCAGGTTTTTGGAGTCCACCATATATTTAATTATTTAGATTTAATTATATTGTACATGTATTTTACAAAAAAAGAAACATCATCTATGAAAGGTGACTAATATTAAACCATTAAATAGATCGGGTGACGCGAACACTCAATCGTTTGAAAGAGATTCCGTATAAAAGAATAGAAAGAAAGGCCAAAAAAACACCATTGCATTTTTTTTCGAATCTCGAATTCTTGATTCTAATTTTTATTTTCATGTATTATTCTAAAAATCCTATCCTTGGCAAGACAATTAAACAAAGAAACAAGAACTGATAAAATAATTTATAGTTATTTGAATCCGGAATTGGGTTGCTTTGTGTTCAATTAATGTGATTATGCATACTTAATGCAACCTGTACAGATAATATTCCTTTTGCTCCGGAGAAATTCATCATAAATATATTGGGATCTCTCATAACTCTTGTGGCAAATTGTTTATTTCATTATTTTATTTTTATAGATCTCATTCTATTTGAACTCAAAGTCAAAAGCCAGCCAATCCCAGATCCAAACCAATTTTTTTTTTTTTTATCAATTCTCTTATCTTTCTTATTATGTCTGCCAAATTCTATAATCCCCAATATATGTTTATATACGCCGTCATCTACCAATTAAAACGTGCGTTATTTACTACATAAAAAATTATGCACAAAGAATTGATAAACGGTCGAGATAAGAAAAGAGAAAAACTGATGATACGAAAATTCTTTTTTTTTTTTTTATCTCGACCACTCATCAATACACGTGTCGACCAAGACACGTGTCGTGTATTTATGAATATAATAAAATATAACACGGTTATGCAATAGAAGATCCAAACTGTAGATATCAGTGTGTGTATATCTATATACATCTACATCTTACTAGCGTGAAATTTTAATACACACATTAGCAACAAATCATGATGTCTTCTCTCACTAGTACCTTAGTACTTTCTCTCTCCTTACATTCTTGTAGTCCTGATCTCTTCTTCAACTCATCAAGTAACTTCACAAACAACAACAACAACAGCCCTTTTCAGCCCCATCAAGAACGATGAATCCACCAACATGTACACCGTGTTAATTTACCTAAAACCCCTCTCCAGCCCTCACAATTACACATAGACCTCGGATCGTACCTCCTCTGGCACGATTGTCGTCCCTACAAGTCCTCTTCATACAAGCCCGTCATCAACAACTCTTCTCTTTGCATAGACCTCGACACCCACATTTCCGGCAATTGCTTCAACATGCCCGGCCCGGGTTGTTCCAACGAAACGTGCGATTTCTTCCCGGAAAACCCGGTTACCGGGAAACCAGGGGACGGCCTGCTCCTGACGGACAAATTTGCCCTGCCCACTGTCGATAATCCGGCCGACTCGGGCCTGTCTCTGAAATCGTCCTTTCTGCACATCCACAGTTCTCAAGATTTATCGGGGCCTGGCAAAGGGATCCAAGGGTGTGGCTCTCTGGGCCGCGTTTAATTATTCCCTGTCAGCTCAAATCATGCGGGCTTCTCCTAATTCCCCCAAGAATATTTGCATTGTGCATGCCGAGTTCGTCGAATTCGACAGGGATCAATTCTGTTCAACTCCCCGGCCCCGTACGGTTTCTCCAGGCCCGAAATCGACGTTTCCAGGTTTCTTGTCTACACTCCGCTAATCTGGGCCGCAGGGGGCAGAAACGGAGATGTTCTATTGGTATAAGTCCCCGGATTACTACATTGGATTGACTCATTCAGAGTCAATGGAAAAGTTGTAGCTCTGAACCAGACTCTTTTAAACATTACCGAGCTCGGCCGTGGAGGCACAAAGCTCAGCACCTCGAGGCCTTACAGTGTTTTGCAGAGCTCGATTTTTTTCGAGCTTTGAGCGATGCGTGTTAAGGAATCCGCTGCGCTCAACCTCACCTTAGGCCCGCCCGTGGAGCCGTCAGGGCGTGCTATGCTGCGGACGGGCATTAAGATGACGCCTGTGGGTCGGGTGTGCAGCCATTGATCTCGTGATGGGGAAGAGCAAAGTTTTTCTGGACGATCTAGGATGAATTCAATGGTGCGGATTAAGAATGGAGATGGTGTTGATGCTTGGTGTTTTGGCGGTTATGTGGATGGTGGGATTGAACTAGGACTTCGATTGTGATTGGTGGGCATCAAATTGAAGATAATTTGCTGCAATTTGATTTCGAACGTGGAGGGTCTGGATTAGCTCACATTATCTGCTACGAAGTACCACTTGTGCCAAGTTCAACTTTGGATCTTACTGCTCTGAAAACTAATACATGTTATTGTGTTTTGTGTCATGTTTTTGAATAAAACGTGCATCAATTTCTCATGCATTGGCACGTAGTGCAAACTGTCTTAGATGAGGGGAAATTCTTATCCGTACCGAGTTCAATCATAACAGGACCTAATTATGTGGTGAGTGTTTTAGACCCGGTTCAGCCACATCGGGGTTTGTAGACCTATTTAATGTTGATTTGACTGATTTGAACAAAAATAAAATAAAATAAAATATGCATCAATTACAATTCAATTAATCAAGGTAGGGTTAAGGTTAAGTTTGTCAATGGGACTGTAGTCTAGCAGCAGACCAAATTTGTCCATCAAGGCGTGAATTTCAAATCCAATACGAGTGATGTTTCCTTTGGGGCTTGGGCAGACGTGGCATTGCCGGTGCTACTCTCCAGCATACCCGATCGACTCAATAAGATGGCGGGGTAAGAGGAATGGTGGAGAAAGTTGTGGGATTTTTTCAAATCCAAACACCGGCACAAGAAAATTTTAATATTATTAACAAAATATAAGTAAATGATAATATAAAATTCAGTGACATTACTTTTTCTTTTGTCACTATTGGCTTTATTTAGTGATAATAATTTTTGCTTTGCCATAAAATTACTTAATTTTGACAATAATTAATGCATCAATTATCACTGACGTGGCATAATTCTGATCGGTAAATCCGATAGCCCTTTCTCCCGACGAGTTCTCTTATACCCCCGATCGGTTCCCCCTCAAATCTTCTTGATCGAACTGACGGATATTGACCGGCTCCACTATCCCTTTTCCTCGTTGGCCTCAGCAGATCATTATCGCTCACCGGCTCGAACCCAGCTCCTCGGCTTTCTAGTCGGCACCATTGTCGACCTTGACCATGTCAAGTCCAACGGATTCCTGCTGACATTAAATGCTCCGTCAGACGAGGTATGAAGGGAGCCAAATAATCCCATACCTCATTAATGGAACGCCAGATAGCACCAACGGATCCTACCACTAGGTTTACGGGTCCCCCACGTCGCTTCCTCATACGACCTACCTTAGCCTGGTGGGCCCACATTGAGCGCGGTTCTTCTACCTGGACATAGTATAAATATCCACGTATTTATGATAAGAGGCAAGCATTAATTACCTACAGTACCCTTACTCTGTTCAAATCTTCCCAAAATCGATCTACCGATTTAAGCATCGGAGGGTCTTAGCCGAAATAGGTCTCGGCTAGCTCACGTTGCCATTTCCCTTGTTGCAGGACCAACTTCCCGTTCGAATATCATCACTTATTCAATCGACCTGAGGAACCGATCGATGTTGATTAGCTCCGAATCCGACCCGCATCAATCACCATTGATTATAATTAGTTAGGGCCCTATAGTAACAATTTGATGATAAAAAAAATGTCATTATGATTTCATAACAAAATTTTATTATCATTAAGTTTAACTATAGTTGTCATTAATTATTATCAGTGACCACTTAGACACTATAGTAGTACTAATTGACATTTGCAAATTATTTTTGTTACAAACTAATCTATTTTATACTAAATGCATATCAATTAGCAATAACATCTTCATTATATTTTTTATGGTCAATGGCAACATGATTCGTGTCTTTTGTGCTATAACAATGCATCATTCTCTATCACGATCATCTATCTATTCTGTTGCCGGTTAAAATAAGAATTTTTTTTCATATCAATGTTTCATTTATACACATGGCGTATATGAATAAATGTAACAAAAGATATCGTACTATCATTTTTTTTTTAATCTCCGTCAGGCCGTACAGTTTCTCCATACCCGAAATCGATGTTTGAAACAAATCAAGAGAACCATCATTTCAACATCTCGGACTCAATGATTTAAATCATCTCTCTAAATCGTTCTAACATACCGAAATCCCCAAGGACTCACCTAACAACACAATTGAACACTAAAATGCAGATAGAAGGTCTTTTAGGTAATAAATACTAAAATTAAAAGCAGTACGACATAAATCTCAAAGTTCACAAGTAGTGTAAATCTATACTAGTATAAATATTCTCTTGCTCTGCACTCGATGATACTCATCAGAGTTGCAACAATCTCGACGAGCACAGCGAACGTGACGGTTGCACGAATCGTCCACGACGACCGGTTGTAGTTATGCCTGGGCTGGTGAGAAATGGAGGCAAATTCACCAGCAAGCGGCACACGCACGTGCTATCAATTCTTTCAACCACCGGCACACTCCCCCTGCACCGGCGTTTCTCGGTGCTCGCGTTCATGGCCGTGCCTGTGGTGGTGCCGGCCCGGCGGCTCCTCTGGAGGCCCGCCGGGGACGGCGGAGGGGACGGCGTGAAAGGTAAATGGAGCAGCGTGATTGACCAATGCGATTTGGAGGTGCAGAGAGGGGGGGCCCGGGGGCCAGTGCACGCTTTCAGCGTTTGGATGCAGCGCGAGAAGCGTGAGTGCGAGTAACAAC
>CM047876.1:776428-801428 GCA_026212405.1 Petrea volubilis | reverse complement strand
CAATTCGGATCCTCTGCTACACAACGGTATTATATCTTCTTCTTCACTCATCTGTATTGGTGAGCGGTTGAGATAAGAAAAGAGAAAATTTTATGATATGGAAAAAATTTTAAATATTCTTTTTCCTTATTTCAACCGCTCACCAATACACGTGATGTGTATTAATGAGTGGAGGAGAAGATGTAACATTGTTATGTAGCAAAGAATCTGAACCGAAATAACAGTGTTAAAGATAGGCACTGGCATCTTGTAACGAAACGTTGATTGAATGGATTTCTAGAGTTTGAAAATTATTTTCATACATTTTTTGGAATTAAAAATCAGCTTTAAGGAGAATAAGATCCCGTTAAAGTTATTTTTTAAATCCAAAATTATAATTAGCTATTTTTTTGTAGTAATTTTATGTGTTTTATCTTTTATATTCTATTACAGTTCACGGATAACTATATGTATTCAAATATGTATTTAAGACAATATTTTTAAGACGAAATAGAAAATTTATCTGCCAATTAACAAAGATGCAATAGGGATAGAATATGATGATTTTAATTGGGTACGTAATTAGATAAATTATACAAGAAATTGATATTTTTAATAAACCTTATTTGTTTGTCAACCTCTTGAGTACATATATTGGTGTGATCTTATATATAAAAAGTTCAAAATATTAGGCTCATTCTTTGTTAAGTTTATAATCTCACCAAAGGCAAATAACAAAGAAATAATATAACTAACCAAATTATTATATGATAGCATAAAGTCCACATATGTAGGAATCGAACCCATAATTTATTTAGTTCACGGGGCCTCTTCCTCGCCATGAGGCCAAGGAATCATTGGCCGTAATATTTGACACTTAAAGCAAAATATTAAGCTCATTCTTTGTTAAGTTTATAATCTCATCAAATGCAAATAACAAAGAAACAATATAATTAACCAAACTATTGTACAATAGCACAAAGTCCACATATATAGAAATTGAACACATAATTTATTTGGTACACGGGGCCTTCTGCTCGCCATGAGGCCAAGGAATCATTGGCCGTAATGTTTGTCACCTAAAGTAAAATACATAATTTAAAAATCTATTGACTATGCAAAATATAATAAATACATTATCCTTAAATAACTAGAAGTGATGACAAGTGTTATTTCTATAGGCAATTTCTCACTTTAATTAATTATAAAATTGCATAGTTCCTCGTCTCCCTAACTATATAAAAATTATAACGCCATTTTATAATTTTTTTTTAATTTAAATTCCGTTATTATACATTTTTTATTCCCTATTTCATCTAAATAAAATTGAATAATTATGATATAATACATGAAAAAGATCTTAAGAATAAGAAGTTCGTGTGGGTCCCAACTAATATGGTCCCAATTCGTGACCACCGGCGTGATTGAACCAATCATTCCCAATTCATGCATTTGGCCTTTTAGGTAATTTAGAAATGTCCAAAAATTATGATAAACTCGTAATTGCATATGATATTTAAAATTAAGAATAATGAAAGTCGAGATGAGCCGCTACACTTCACTTCGTCTCTATTCAATAAGCTAGAAACTTAAATTTAAACTAATAATATAATGTTTAAGGGTGAAATTTAAATTTATGTTTACAAAAATATAAAGGCCCTTCTTATTTTTATAATTTAAGATGAAAATTTTTACTTTTAATTAAAATAGTATAATACGAGGGCGAACATCTCCAAACACGTGTGCTATTCGTTCACATATGTACTTTATATTTTATAGTTAAGGGACAAATATAGTAAAAAAGTATAATTTAGGAAGTAAAGTATAATATTAAATGAAAACTATCGTTCCACGTATATGTATTATAAGTATATAATATTTGGAAATTTTCATCAATTGATTATTATTCAACTGATATTTTAACTGCTCGATTTGAATATGATGAGCTCAAAAAATATTAACAAAAATAATATTATAATATCATTATACTCTTTTTTTTATATAATCAATTCAAAATACGCTAGAGGTGTCAATCAAAATACCACATACGCACATACACACACTCACCCGAAGGGGGAAAATAGAGAGAACAAGATGATTCGAATCCATGACCTCGTCAGTGTCAGTTCGAACCCCCACTACTAGGCCACAACTCCAATGGCATAATATCATTATACTAGATTCAACGATTAAAAATACCATTTTAATATTATTCAACTGGATAGCATGTCATGAGCCTTAATATTTTACTACTAACGTGTGATTTCACTTAATGGTAGGGCTGTCAATGGATCGGATCTGGAGCAAATCAGTGCAATCCGGATCCGAATCCGATTACAAGGATCGACTACCGAATCCGACCCGAAATCCTATAGGATCTTTAGTCTTTATTCCGAATCCGAATTCGAAATAAATTCGAGATCCGATAAAAAAATCCGATCCGATCCGATATGAGAAAAATTTTTATGCTTGAACCAAAAAATAAATAATAAAAAATTCTTTAATATATAAATATATAAACGTGTAAAAATATATTATATATATAAGAGATCTTTAATAATTATGCACCATATTTAATTTTTCATTTAATGACAATATATATTTAGAATTATATATAAATACGTTTATGTATAATATATTTAGTAAAGATCTCTAATAATTATAGAGATTATTAGTTGTTCATTTAATGATAGTATATAATAGATATCTCTAATAACATGTCCTATATTTGTATATATATGGTGTATGTAATAGAGATCTTTAATATATAGACTAATTAATTAGTATTCTATAAAAAAAAATGACTCTTTATGTTAAAAATAAAATTAAATAATGTAGAAAAATATTTTAGAATATGTATGAAAACTATATAATGTTTTGTTAAAAAAAAAGTAACTTAAAAATTAATAAATAATATATTATTAATTACAATGACATATACATTACATTGAAGTATCTTAATTACTATTGTATTATATATAATGTATAAATTTAATAAAATATAATATAAAAATTCGGATTTGGATCTTTAACGGTCGGACTCATTGAATCCAAATCCAACCCATTTATTTCGGATTACGGATATTTGCTATCAGATCTGACCCATCGAATATTTTAATCGATCGAATATACTAAAATTCGGATCGGACTCGGATTAAAATCCGCTCCATTGACAGCCCTAAATGGTTGCATGGTAGCAAAAAATAAGTTATCCTTTATAAATTTCAACTTCATTGGGCCATATGACTAGCACTTTCAACCCTCCGGCCTCAAGCTTCAAATGGGCCTCAAGCCCAATAACTTTGGAAAAATTACAACACCCTTATTAAGTATTATCGTAAAGGAAATAAGCTAGTCTCGTGGTTATAATTTCTAAAAATGAGTATAGTTTTATTGATTCACGGTTAAAATTATTCGGGCATGTAAAAATGTTTTCTTAAATATATATTTATATATATGTGTATAACATAAGTATAAACTTATTATTCTATATTTATTTGAACTTGGTCAGTTAAACTAACAAATTATACGGCAAGTGTGTTGCATTTTGTTAAGTAATTGATCATTTTCCTAAATTATCTATCAATTACTGAATAAGTGTAACACAGTCGACGCGTGATTAATATTCTTATATATGGATGTGTGTGTACAGAGTACGTGCACTTTGTGTACATATATTCGTGATATGAAATTTAAATAGAGTATCCTAAATATAATCTCACTAATTTATATTTTGTGGGCAGACCCTTTTTTATTGAAGTCCTTTATACTTTCTTAATGACACTCAAATATTCATATCCTGTTTTATACATGGTAATAATTAGTTTATATGCTTGAAAATCTCTATTGAATAGAGTTAAAGATTGACAAAATCTTTTCACTAGATTGTTTTGGATTCATTTAGTAATAAAGGTTGACGATTGAATTCCAAACATTTTTCTTTTATTACTTTAGGTTGTACACATTTATAGCTATTAACAACGTATAATTAATGTATTACAAACAATTAGTCGATCCGAATTAGTTGACCAATGGATCAGAATTGAGTGGCTAAAATCAAAATTAAAAATAAAAATAATTGTTAAAAAAAACATAAAATGCATATAACTTGCTATATATATATGCCAGTTGTATATGCTTCGTGGAGATTTATTAATAGCTTCGTAGCAAAATTAATCAATAAAAAAACTAATTAATCTTTCACTTGTAATTCTAGGATTTATATGATTGAAATCAACATCTTTGTACTTCTACAATTAGCCATAAATGCGATGTTATGCATTGGACATATATAAAATTGATGATGCACCTAAAAATAAAGGTCACATGCTATATTTAGTATTTAATGTATTTTATTTTTATATTATTTTAGTCCCTAAAGTATTTTTTGTAACTTTGTAGTTTTTAAACTTATAAATTTGTTCCATATTTATCCCTCGGATAAAATTTCTAGTGATTTTTTATCTGAAATGGTATCATGTGACAAACATATACCTATTTTAAAGATAAAATTGTCATTCCATGTTGATTACCATTTAGATAGAAAAAAAAATTGATGAAAGAACAATTGCTCAAGAGAAGTGGACTTTTATTTAAGATAGATGAGAGATAATCTATAATAGTATAGATATGTATGTAAATATATTTGAACCCTTTACGTTATAATTCATGGTGCACTTACCATTAATTTAAATGATTTTTACGCAAAGATTGTTGTGTGCTTTGTATGAATTTGTGTGAGATATATCAAAAAAGAGAAAATTTTGCCTTTAAAATAGTCACATACTTGTTATATGGTACTATTTCAGACAAAAACTTAATTGAAAAAATCATCATAGGGATGAACGGTGGAACCTAGTTATAAGTTGGGAATTGTAAGGTCATAAATGATATTTTAGGGACTAAAGATACTAAAATGAAATATTAAAAAACAATTAAACATGATATTTTTTTCCCAAAAAATTAAAAAGAAAACAAAAAACATATTTACAACCGCATGTGGGACCACTAGCACATATATTGCTCATATTTAACATCCACACTTAATACCAAAATGCCCCTATACATACAAGCTCCTATACGTCGTATACATCTCCAGAGAGGGAAAAACAAAAAAGAAAAACAAAACACACGCACCACACACACCACACACCACACACACACACACATACACACACACATATATATATAACAAGAGAAACAAGAAAATTAGGATCTACTTCATCGTGGCCAACGGCCCCCCACCCGCACCCCCCTCTCCACCACCACCATGAGGATACGCAAGCACGCCAAGATTTCTCCTCTACTCTATACGGCGTCGTCTCTCAAGCCCGGCACCGTTATCCAAACCCATGTTTGTCAGCTCAATCAATCACCCTGGGACGTGATGAGCTTCTCGCCACCGTCGACCCCTCCTCCGCCGCCACCTCGGCCGCCGCCTCCGCCAACCCAGGTGCGAAAACCAACTCCCTTTTGCTCGGCGGCGCAGATCCGCCGCCGCCCGTCTCTTATTCCTGTCAGACTTTTCTGCATTTCTGCTGCTTTTTTTTGGCTTGATTTCTTTCTAGGGTTTTCTTTGCTAGGGTTCTTCATAAAAAAAAAGTGTTTAATCCCACGATTTATTTAACCTATTTAGCCTCAAGAATTCAAATTATTTTTCCCATTTTATTCTTTTTTTCTTGTTTATTGTTATCTATATTTTTAATTTTTATGTACAGGTCCTTGGAAATGATTGTAATGGTTTTGCTGGTTTTAGCTCAGCCGAAACTATTCCAGTTCTTGAGAGGTAATTTTTCTCACTGTTTATTTAATTAAATTACCTTTTTAGATTTTTATTCTTTTTTTTTCAGCATTATTATCATTTCATAAAATAATCCTAGGGTTTGTGCCCCGACGGCTAAAATTTTTGCCCCCTATTATTAGTTGGATACATATAGTTTTTCATTAGATTACATGAAATTACCATGTACATTTTCTTGATACAATATAGCGAACAAAAATTATAGGAATAATAGGGATTATAACAATAGCACCACCACCCCCGCCGCCAATAAGGCGGCGGAGCAGCCGGAGAAACCTGTGACTTTGTGCATTAAGACTGATGGAAAGAGCTGGCAATGCCGGAGAGAGGCGGCGAAAGGCAATTCGCTATGTGAGCATCATCTATCCTTGGTGAAAAGCTACAATAGCTCGGGATATTCCAAGAAGTCGGGAAAGCCCACGGCCCGGACCCGGCCCAGAAGAGCAACGACGACAACCTCCCCGTCCAATCCGCACGAATTTTACTATTATTCGGGCTTCGGGCCAAGATGGGGCAAGAAAAGAAGCGAAGCCAGGAGAGATGACATGTCTGGTAACAAACATGCCAAGTATGAAAATGATGAATTGAGCCCATTTGTTTTGTCCCGATTCGACCGAGATATGTATCGCAGCAAGGACGAGGACGAGGACGAGGACGAGGATGAGAATGAAGACGAGGACGAGTACGAGGGTGAGGAGAACAGAAAGAAGAGGCCTCGAAGGCCTATCAAGGAGAGGTCGTTGAAATCTTTGATGTAATAATATAAGAAAGTTATTGTTGTTATTAATGCCAAAGTGTTGTAAACATATTATCGTGTATTGTTTTTTTGTCTGTTTTAGTGACTTTTTTGGGAGGTTTAGTTGAATTTGTGGTTTATTTTATGTGTTATTTTTTCGGTCACATTCTTTTTTTTTTTTTTTTTGGTCTAGAAATATCTCGTCTTTTATGCTTTTGGTGTGAGTTTTAATATAACATATTGTCTCGGGCAGCGAATCTTATATCATTGCTCTTAATTGGAAAGGGTGAAAGCGTAATTTCACTTTGAAATGCATTTCTTAATTCTACGTCGTCAGTTTTGAGATTGATGGGGCACTACTTTTTCACAAATGGACGCAGCAGTACGTAAATTCATTAATTTAGAAGGCCCTTTTTTGTTTTTTTTTTCTATTTTTCTATTTACCTTATAATTTCATTAATAAATTTGGAATATACTTCTCTTAAATTATAATTGTTGATTATCTTTAACAACTTCAATTAATGCATTGATATGGAGATTGTTAATTCTAGATCAAGTAGCGGATTAATAAACGCAACAAACAATCTTACTGTACTACGACTACTTCGTTCGTTTATTGCATACATTTATACTTCCTTTAGCTTCTCTACTTGTCTCTATTGTTGTTTGGATAGAGTTTCCTTCATATTTTTCTCAATGTCCTAACAAAAGGAGTTAATTTGAGATGGTTAAAGAAATTATCTTTTAAAATAATTATTTATTTATCTAGACTCCACAATACTACAAGTTGAGTTATTGTTCTTGTCCTCTCTTGATGCTTGTTCCAATAAGATTGGACCCGTACAAATAACATTTTAGGCTGTTTAATAAATAACAAAAAGAAAAGGAAGATGTTTTCTTTATTTATTTTCTTTAATATCAATATATATATTAGAGAATTATTTTCTTAGATGTAGAAATTGACATGCCAGTTATAACTATTAACGAAGTCTTGGCATAGCAGTCAAAACCGAGACTTGAAAAAATTATAGGTATATAAGGTTATGGGATCAAATATTACCTAGCGAATTGACTTGGCAAGTTGCTACTGACACTAACAAAATACACGTAAATATTTCTTAGGTGAAGTATTTAACAAGTGATAATTTACAATTTACAGAGACCCTCGAAGCTGGCTTTCTGAATTTGGCAAGATACTGTGAAGATTGAGGCTAATCTTGATGCGATGTTTAAAGAAAAATATTATTTGTTAGATATATACACTTACTAAAAATATATACTACATAAAACTCTAATTGTCTTTTTTTTTTTTTAGATTTGGAAGCAAACAGTCTGCGGTCCAAAAAGGGGTCGGTGGTATGGTGTTGCCAGTGTACCCCTCTATGTGACTGTTGAGCCTTCCGGCTCATGGACTGATTTGAATACTTGGGTTGACCCCAAGACACAAGATCTGACACAAAAGATGAGCGAGCTAGAGAAGAAATATAGTCAAAAGATGGCCGAGATGGAAGAAAAACATAGTAGAGAGATTTCGGACCTTCAAAAGATCGTGTTCCTAATGGCGGCCAACCTTAAAAAACTCACGCGTCGATTAGCTCCACAACGTAAAAAGGGCTCTACTTAGTCTGCTCCTGTTACTCGTGATGAAAATGAAGGTGGGGATGGCGATGATAACGATGGCGACGACAATGATAATGATGAGGAGGATGATGGAGATGATGATATTCATGCATTTGACTATTAGATATTATTATATATGTATTGTTGTATGAATTGTTGTATTTAATTAGTAGGATAATACACTGACATACTTATATTAATTATTAATATATATTTGATAGAATATGCCTTGTGGATTATTAGTATTATATTGATTGGTAGTTTGTTGGTATTTTGATTTTTGAAAAACCTTTTTGCAGGTTTTAGGGTGTATTAAAACAAAATAAATTATAAAAAAAAAGCTGCAAGATTAGCGATGGATTTTTTTTTTCGTGGCTAGATTTAATTTTTTTTAAATTATTTATTTTAGCCACTGATTTATCCATGGCTAAACTTAAAAATTTAAAACATTTTTAAAAATAAATTGATATTAGCCACGGATATATCCGCGACTAATTAAAAAATTAATAAAAACTAGCCACAGATAAATCTATGGCTAAATTAACAAAATAAAAAAAAATTAATTAATAGCCAAGGATTTATCCGTGGCTAAATTCAAAAATAAAAAATAAAAAATAAAAAATAATAAAAACTAGCCACGGATTAAATTAAAAATTTTAAAAATAATTAAATTCTAGCCATGGATAAATCCGTGGCTAAAGTAAAAAATATATATAAAATAATTAAATAATAGCCACGGATTTATCGGTGGCTAAACTTAAAAATTAAAAAAAATTTTAAAAATAAATTGATATTAATCTCTGGCTAAATGAAAAAAATTAATAAAAACTAGTTAGCCACGAAACAAAATAAAAAATAATTAAATAATAGCCACAGATTTATCCGTGGCTAACTTTAAAAAGTAATAAAAAATACTAAAAACTAGCCATGGATTAAATTAAATTTTTTAAAAAATAATTAAATTCTAGCCATGGATAAATCCGTGGCTAAAATAACAAATAAA
This sequence comes from Petrea volubilis, assembly GCA_026212405.1. Taxonomy (NCBI): domain Eukaryota; kingdom Viridiplantae; phylum Streptophyta; class Magnoliopsida; order Lamiales; family Verbenaceae; genus Petrea; species Petrea volubilis. Next base: position 792,290 of record CM047876.1, on the reverse strand, counting down.
AAAATAATTAAATAATAGCCACAGATTTATCTCTGGCTAAATGTAAGTTTAAAAAAAAAAAAATGGTTATCCACGGACCAAATTTATTTTGGCCACGGATATGTCCATGGCCAAGTTTAGCCATGCCACATTTGATCTGTGGCCAAATTCGTGGTTAAATCATTGTTTTCTAGTCGTGGTATAAGCAGTTTTTTTTATTTTATTTTATCTTTAGAGATTTAATTTAAAGAAAAAATTCAAACTGCTTAGACTGATAACAATAAGGAAGCTAATTTGTGCCATGCTGAGGCATTTTTTCTCATTGTCACAATGAAAGTGGCAAATGATTTTCAACCTGGGATGTATCAAAAGTATTATTAGGGGACGCAACAATAAAATTTTTAGAATATATAAAAGATATCTTATCATTGTGCGGGCACGGCAGAAACCGGGGGAGGGGGTCTAAAACTTTAATTTTTAATAAAAATCTATGATTATAAAAAATTATAGTTCAAATTCTAGCTAAAAAATTGACTTGGAAAATCGCTACTAAGGTTAATGAAAGATAAGTTAATCATTCTAGCTTTACGTGAAATATTCAAAAAGCGATAATTTCCTGAAATTTTAAAGATCCTCTAAGGGAGCTTTCTAATATGGTAAGATATAATGATTATTACTAAGGCTAATGCTCCGCAACTTTCAAAAGATGGAAAATCACGAAAAATTCTTGCCCAGACCCGGCTTGATCGCACCCAACCAATCATATAGCAAGTGTTAATACACTTGTCATGTGATTGGTCACTCTCTCTAAACTGTACACCAATCATATGACAAGTGTAAAACACTCACCACCTCATTAGTCATGGTGTGGCCGAACCCGGTGCGGGTAAGAATTACCCGGAAAATCACAAATAACAGTTAATCTTTAGAGATTTTGAAGAAAATATTCAATTTGTTTGGGCTGATAACAATCAAGAAACGAATTTCTTCTATGCTGAGGCTTTTGCTCTTTACGTCACAGTAAATGTGCCAAGTGATTTCAACTAGGGATGTATCAAAAATTTTATTAAGGAACACAATATTAAATTTTTACTATATATAAAAGACATATCATTTTGGTGGTACTAGCATGCCAGAGCAAGGGAGTGGGGGTGATAATGAAAGACAAGTTAATCATTTTAAAAGTCATATATTCAGAAAACGATAACTTACTTGAATTTCAGAGATCCTCTAAGGGAGCTTCTGAATTTGGTAAGATATCATGATTATTAAGGTTGATGTTCTCGTAACTTTCAAAAGATGGAAAAGCACAAGTAATTGTTGATCTTTAGAGATTTTGAAAAAAATATTCAATATGCTTTGATTGATAACAACCAGGGAACTAATTTTTGCTATTCTGAGGCCTTTTCTCTTTCAGTCAGCAATGAAATTGACAAATTATTTCAACTAAAGATGTATCAAAAGTTTTATGAGGGGACACAAGATAAATAATATATAAAAGACATCTTTATCATTTCGGTGGTGCAAGCAAGCCAGAGCCGAGAGAGGGAGAGCGAAACCTTGAATTTTAATAAAACTATGTAAGTATATAAAGTTATATAGTTCAATTTCTACCTAAAAATTGATTTGGCAAGTCACTACTCAAGTTAACAAAAGACAAGTTAATGTTTTTAAAAGTCAGATATTCATAAGACAATAACTTCCTAAAATTTTAGGGATCCTCTAAGGGACTTCCATAATTTGGTAATATATTATGAATATTAAGGTTGATGTTCTTGCAACTTTCAAAAGGTGGAAAAGCACAAGTAACTGTTGATCTTCAGAGATTTTGAAAAAAATGTTAATTTGCTTGGACTGATAACAGTCAAGAATTAACTTATCCCATGCTGAGGCTTTCTCTTTATGTTGGAATGGAACTTGCAAATGATTTTATACATGGATGGACCAAAAATCCCATTCAAGAGAGCATGATTGAACTTTTATTATATATGAAAGGTATTTTCGTTTTGGTGGTCGGGCAGGCCAGAGTCGGGAGGAGGGTAGTGGGAAGAGGAGGGTTTGGCAACCTTGAAATTCAATAGAACTTTGTAATTATATAAAGTTATGGTTCAAATTCTACCTACCAAAATTTATTTGGCAAGTTGCAACTGACGTTAGTTAAACACGGGCTAGTATTTTTAAAAACAATATATTTTAAACGCAATAGCTTCTTGAAATTTCAGAGATCCTCCAAGAAAGCTTCCTGAATTTGGTAAGATATCATGAAAATTAAGGTTGATGCTTTTGCGACTTCCAAAAGATGAAAAAGCACGAATAACTGTTGATATTTAGATATTGTAAAGAAAATTTTCAATTTGCTTGAATTGATAATGGTCGGCGAAGCTCATCCCATGTTGAGGTTTTTGCTCTTTTGTAATAGAAGTGTCAAAAGATTTCAACGTATATAAAAGTGATTTTTGAGGGAGATGTTAAAAAAACATTGATGGCAAGATTGGAAAATGTGGTTGGTGTTGGCAAGCTGAGCATAAATATGGTATTGGGGAATTGGAATGAAAAGTTACCCCTTCTCAAATTTATATAAAATTATAATTTATGTATATTTTTCGCAAAATTTGAAGGACTTCCCCAAAGCAAAAACATATATATATATATATATGCATACATCTATATGTATATATAAATACATATATGCACATATATAGCTTTATTTGTGAGAAAAAGGCCTCATTGGACTTTTGAGCATATTAGCTGTTTCAGTTATGGTTTGGCACATGACTTGGTCCAATGGGCTGCTTTGTCTCATTGGAGAGGTCTAGTCCCAATTAATTCCTCCCCTTTTGGATTTGTACTTTAATGGGGTCCAAAATGTTGACCCCACCTATTCTCACTCTCCATTAAAACATTTTGTCGACAATCTCTCTCTCTCTCTCTCTCTCTCTCTCTCTATATATATATATATATATATATATATATTTGTTGATTTAACGATAAATTGTTGATTGTTAGTAGTTAATGAAGTATATTGAGTTATGGATTAAATATCTCTACTCAATCATGTAATTATTACTTGTAGAGAAAAATTGTTGCTAACTTCAACTTTTGCAAAAGGAGTATAAATTTTTTATATTTTGGATTTGTATTATTTTGTTTTCTTGTGCTTAATTGGATTTATTGGGAAAAAAATATATTTTAGTGAAGTCTCAATTCAAAACATCATAATAAGTCTAAACGTTATTAAATTTCATTGTGATTATGGAGAAAGAAACTTATATCAAATAATTTTACATAAGTCTAGAATCCTAAAATTTGAATTTACTTTATAGTTAATTTAATTTCTTTTTTGAACACATGTATCTCGTTCCAAAATATTTTCTCTTTGGTATGGAAACATACCATAGTAAAATATCCGCAACCCTTTGACAAAATGGATATGTATTTCATTTTTAGAAGGGTTTCGAAATTTATCGTTATAGTTCGAATTCTAACGGCGGGAGTAGAAATATAAACAAGTTGAGCCTGCTTGTGAGCCTTTAACAGTGAAAGTAGAAACGAATCGACTCGACAAAATTTGGAAAATCGAATCTATATAAGTTTTGGAATCGAATTTGAACAAAGTTGTTCTTATTCAAATGAAGTGATGCATCCGTCTATTAAAAAAGGAAAGAAAAAAAAAAGGAGCTATATCTTTTACTTTAAAAAAAAACAAAAAAAGAAAAAGCAGGAGCACAACGGAATGAAACGGTGAAATAGTAAAACCCATCAAAAAGGTCAAAAATAAAAAAATCAAAACAAAACTAAAACAAAAAATATAAAGAAAGAACTGAAAAGCGCATTAGGATTCGCTCATTCTTCGCCGGCGTGGGTGAGTATCTCAGCCTCCGGCGCCGCCGCTTTCCTCCGTTCTCCGCCTAGGGTTTATATTGCATTATTGATTATTTTGTGAATCTATGTGTTTTCAGTTCGATCGTGATCAAAAAAGGATCTTCAAGAGAGAAGAAAAGTGACGAAATGGTGAGAGGAGTGCTCGGAAAACTCGCCGCTCGTTCTCTCTCGGCCTTCGGAAAATGGCAGCAGCAACAGCTCCGCCGCCTCAATATCCACGAATATCAGGTAGTCATACACGCACTTACAAGTATTTAAGGCACCCGTACATTTCGTGGCTTCGACCATCTGCTTTAGAATTTGTTTTTCTGGGTGACATTTGAAGTTTGGATGAGAATTTCATGACCTTGCTGTATAGATTTTTGGGTGTAGGAGTTTGGAGGAGTGAATAGAATACTGCGCAGTTGATTTTTAATCCGTTTATTGATGTCAGGGGGCCGAGCTGATGAGCAAACATGGAATCAATGTTCCGAAAGGTGTGGCAGTTGGTTCTGTTGCTGAAGTCAGGAAGGTGTTGCGAGATGTAGTCCCCAACCAGAGCGAGGTAATGTAGGCCAAACCTTTTACACACACACACACACACACACACACACATATATATATATATATATATATAATCTGTTCTGTCTGGGGTGAGCACTTGATTATTTGCTCTGTAGGTGGTCGTGAAGTCTCAAATCCTTGCTGGTGGGCGAGGGCTTGGAACATTCAAGAGTGGTCTCCACGGTGGTGTTCATATTGTGAAGGCTGATCAGGTTGAGGACATAGCTGGTATGACAGCCAACCTTATGCATTCTATAATGATGTTATTGAAGCTTTGTCGGAAATTTATTGTTCAGAGAACTGATGAAACTTCTATTTCAGGGAAAATGCTTGGACAGATACTTGTTACCAAACAAACTGGGCCTCAAGGAAAGATTGTCAGCAAGGTTTGGAATTGATTGTTTATTATGTTCTACGTCTTAGTATGACCAATCCACTTTGAACTATTGTTTTAATCTTCTTCAATAACAAAAAGGGAACAAATTGTCTCAAAAACTATTTAGCTGAGAAACATGCCTGAGCCTACTTCAAGGTTTTCAATAATGGTGTTATAGTGGTTTTCCAAACCGGACATCTTAGATGAGATATTCTTTCAATTTCTAGTTGTTCTGCCTCTTCAACTGCAGCTTATTCTGATTAATTTGATCTGCATGAAACTTTCTTGTACATTTATCCTTGTTGCAGGTTTACTTGTGTGAGAAATTATTGCTTGTCAATGAGATGTACTTTGCCATTACGCTTGATCGTAAATCTGCCGGTCCTGTAAGTTCCTAAAGATAATTATCTAATGCTTGTTCTACCGAATTTAATAGTTGGTCAAAGTTTGTATTGTAGTTTAGTCCTGTTTGTCTTGTCTAGCAGAGAATGGGAATCATGGGCCTGATATTCACTTGACTGACTCTAGAATTTTGTCTAGCATCCCAATACATGAACCATGTTTCCAAGACTGCATCTGACTTGCAAGTTGCAATTCGATCACTTAGCTCTGATAATTCCACTAGTTAATATGTACTATCTCTTGTTTGAAATTGTTATTTTGATAGATTGATAATTATCTCTTTCTGGGCTAACGTGATGATTTTTGTTGTGGAGCATAGGAATTAGATTTATATTCTTTCGGATGTATCTTTTTGCTTAGAAGTACACTTATTTCAATGTTCGCAGCTTATCATTGCTTGTAGAAAGGGAGGAACCAGTATTGAAGATCTTGCTGAGAAACATCCAGAATTAATCATAAAGGTTACTCTCAATTCCTACATTCTGCTATCTTGCTTTTGTCCAGAAATTTTCTGTTTCATCCTTTCCTGCACAGGTACCGATTGATGTTTTCACTGGAATTACTGATGAGGACGCTGCCAAGGTAGTTGATGGGTTATCTCCCAAGGTAGCTGATAGAAATGCTTCTATTGAACAAGTGAAGAAGTTATATGAACTTTTCTGCAAATGTGACTGCACATTATTGGAGGTGATTTGAGTCATTTGCAGAAAGTGTTTTCTATTTACTGGTACAATATGCTTTGTGGATGTCTAGGTTTATAATGCACATCAACTTGCATAAATTTCCTATTACATCTTTTTTTGACTTCAAAATTTTTTTTACAGATCAATCCTATTGCTGAGACTTCTGATAAGCAGTTAGTAGCTGCTGATGCAAAACTGAACTTTGATGATAATGCTGCTTTCAGACAGAAAGAAATATTTGCTCTTCGTGATCCAACACAAGAGGATCCCCGTGAGGTAAGGGTCCATTTATATACAAGGAGCTCAAAGAAGCTAGTGAATCTTCATTTGTTGATTGTTTAATTCATTATAAATTACATTTGTTTAAAATTTAGGTTGCCGCTGCAAAGGCTGACCTCAATTACATTGGCTTAGATGGAGAAATTGGTTGTATGGTAAATGGTGCTGGATTAGCCATGGCTACAATGGATATTATTAAGTTACATGGAGGAACTCCTGCCAATTTTCTTGATGTTGGTGGAAATGCTTCTGAAGGCCAGGTAACACTGATTTTTCTCTCTCTTAGTTGATGCTATTCCGTTCTTTTGTTTTTGCATCCTTGGAACCCATAGCCATGAGAATTCTTTAGAATTTTGACTAGTGAAGCATACATTGATGACTGCCTTTTTCTGTTGTTCTATTTAGGGACTTATAATTTATGAATAAGCTTATATGGTAACAGGTTGTGGAGGCTTTCAAAATTTTGACTTCAGATGAAAAAGTGAAGGCTATCCTCGTGAATATTTTTGGGGGAATTATGAAGTGTGATGTAATAGCCAGTGGAATTGTCAATGCTGCTAAACAGGTACAGGCTTGTCTTGATTGGGTCTTGTTGTGTGTTATTGTGTTGATTGGATGTTAAATTTGTGATTTGCCACTCTCTTGCTCTCCCAGTTCTGCTTTTCTCCTTTTTGATTTTCAGCCTGTGTCATTTTAATCCCTTTCCATTTGGCTTTTGGGCAAATGTTACATCCTTTATTCATTTATGTTTTTGTGTGTGTGTGAACAACAAATGTTACATCTGCATGTAAAGAGTAAGCCTGAGGTGAAGCATACTGTTGAACGAGTGTTTGTTTTCCTTGTATTTTTTTATCCTTTTATAAAAATAACCAATGGAATTGAATGTTTGTAAGATATGTGCCTTGAGAGCTATGCACAATTCTGAATTTTTTTGGGCTTCTGTCAAGGTACAACTGACAGTACCTGTGGTGGTTCGCCTTGAAGGCACCAATGTTGCCCATGGAAAGAAAATTCTGAAGGTGAATTTGAAATCACATCCATGTTGATATTCAATGTGCTGAATCAAATGACCTAACTAAACTTTGTTTTCCTGAATACAGGAAAGTGGTATGACATTGATTACCGCCGAGGATCTGGATGATGCAGCTGAGAAGGCAGTTAAAGCTTCAGCAAACTGAAATACTTAATCATCTATTTTCGATTAGACTTCTTGAGGCCGCTCTTTTTCCCCATTATTTTTATAGGAAACTCTCATTATTAGGCACCAGTGAATAAGTATTCATTGTTTCCTGAGATAGAAGGATAGATCTTGTCAACCAAAAAAACTTCTTAATCTCCATTGATACATGAATAGTAATCAAATCATTCTTGATTTCATATAAAGAAAGCAATTATACATTTTGGTTTCTTCTACATTCCAATGAGCTATTCTTCTTATTTTAGTTTTTTCAACTTTTTCTTCCCCCTAATAAAACCATTGAGCACCTTTAAATTACAATACTTTCATACTTAACATGAAATATAGTCTAATCTTTCTTTTCATTCTTCAAGGATTCAGCAATCCGCTTGGAGATGCAGTAAGAAGTTGATTCAATAGTGATCATGGGATTAACACCAACAGCGGTGGGCAACACACTCCCATCACACACAAACAGTCCCTTAGCTTCCCAGCTTTCCCCATTTCCATCAACTGCACCGTCTTCCTTATTTGCCCCCATTCTGCAGCTACTCATCTGATGTGCTGAGCAATACATTGTCCAATATTCTTCCCCACTAGCCGGCCCCCCAATCGCCACAACTGTCTCCAGAAACTTCTCTATATCATCTCGTCCCACCCCTTTGCAGACCAATCTTTGCCCATTATTCTGGAAAGTGCCCACCTCAACGGCCCCTGCTGCAATCAAGATCCTCAACGTCTGCCTCAGCCCGGCTTTAAGGTTTTCTTTGTCTTCTCTATCTAGCTTGTATTTTACAAATCCTTCTTTTTTTACCTCTCCTGAACCTACATCACGTGCCAATGCAAAGAGCAATGCAGTTCTTGAATATTTCGCCATGTGTTCCTTCATGTCCTGTCCTGAGATCCATGGCAGGAAGACCGCGAATGATGCTGGTCCAAATCCAGCAGCTTCCACAATAGTCCTGAAATCGGGTTCTCCAGTCACCACCTTATGGATGGAGGTAATGATTCCTCCCTCATAGTTTTTACCTTTTAGTTCAGGTGTTGACTCTGGAAAGTATCCCCATGCAAATAAAACAGGGTGGAGATGTAGATTCCTGCCTACATTTTTGTTCTTGAGCCCACTTGAAACCAATAGTGGTGGTGTGAAAAGAGCACCACAAGCTGAAACCGAAGCCTTTGCCTCTATCTGCAGCGTCTTTTTTATGCTCTTGCTTTCAACACTAGCAGTCACTCCTGTGCATCTCCTTCTTGATTTTACATTCTTGTCCTTGACCAATATAAATTTTTCGGCTTTACATCCTGTTAAGATCACCACCCCGTTATGGACTGCATCTACAAGCCAAGTTGAATCAGTGCCCTTCTTCTCTCCTCTTCTGCAGCCATATCCACAAGACCCACAATAATGATCCTCTGGTGAATTTCTTGGAACTCCCTCAATTTTCAAACCAAGATTTTCACACCCTTTTCTCAGTACTTGGTTTTGAAACCCTTCTTCCACGCAATTCTCAGTTACACCTATTCTACTCCACACCTCATCCATGGCGTTCTTGTATTCATCGCCTCCAAACATCGAAATCTTCTTTCCAACTGACCACTCTTCTATAACATGGTCTGGAGTTCTGATGGAGGCGGACCAGTTCACAGCTGATCCGCCCCCAACGGTTGCGCCAGCCAGGAGTATAAACATCCCATCTACAGTAGAAAATATCCCCCCAGATGCATATAGCTCGTTCATCGAGGGCCCCTCAAGGCCCGAGTAATCTTTAGTCACAAAGTAATGGCCTTTTTCTAGAACTAGGACTTTGAGGCCAGCATCTGCAAGAACTGCTGCTGAAACTCCTCCCCCACAGCCAGAGCCCACTATCACTACATCACATTTGATCTTGAGAGTGTTCTCTTTAGGGTTTTCGGTCACTTCTAGGCCCTTCTGAATGAGGGATTCCTTTAGTTGCAACTCTGTTTGGTCTTTGGTTTCTATGATGCCCTTCTCTAGAGGCCTCTTCTCCTCAGAGTCTGTTGCATTCTCAATGGACTCTACTTGGTAACCAATTGCTTCCCATGCAGGATTCTGTGAGTTTTCATCAGTCTGCAACACATTTTACATTCAGGAAAAAGACATGGAATTAGTGTTAAAATTAGGATAATCGCCATATAACTAAAATAATTACAGATGGCTTGAGAATAAGTTTGAGTTCGTTACAAACCGAGCTTGAGCTCGACTTGTTTTCACTCCTAGTATAGACAACAAGAAGTAGTCCGGTGGACTACTACCATCTTGCAGACCTTAAATCAAGTTTGATGATACCATTGGATAGAAGTATACATTTTTAAGTGATTAATCATACTTCATGACACGAAATGAATGAAGTTGATGAACCAATCATGAAACTTTACTTACCAAAGAGAAGAAAGTGTAGAAGCAGGTGACTTTAAGCAGGAAGAAGACTGTTCTTAGAGGCAGCAAAAAGCTTCCTCTCGACCATCTCTGGAGAATGGCTTCTCTCTTGTTCACAGAGAGTTCAGAAAACTTGTGAATAAACGGCCACTTCCAATCCAAACAAGCGCGGCCACACAGCAAAAGCGTGCCGAGTCTGGTCGATAGAAACCTCAACGCTAAGCTCACTGCCAACACAGCCATTGGTATGCCTCTCTTCACCATCAGCTCTGCTGTCTGTTCAAATCAAGAATCATTCTCAAAAGGGTTATATATATCCATGTCTCTCTCTCTCTCTCTCTATATATATATATATATACATACATTTAGGTAACCGCTTGGGCTTACCTGGTTTTGTTCAGCTTCATTTTTCTTTTTCAGCATTTTAAAATTTCAGTATTCTTATATTTAGCATCTGTAGTAGGATGAGAATATGTGATAGAGTGACTCTTTAAGTGTCAAAATCAAACAAAATGTAAATTAATCCCATAAGGTGACCCCTTTTTGGTTGTAATGCCTTTTCTTTTCCTTTTTTCTCCCCCTTTTGTCTCATCTTGGTTGTTATCATTTAAGTTTAAAAAATTAGCAATTTTGGTGCGATTTTGACTGGAAAATCTTCTTGTTTTAGTGTTTTTGTTTCTTTTTTCTTTTTCCTTCTTCTTGTTTCTTTTTCTTCTTCTTTGTCTCATTTGAATTGTTATCCTTTGAGTTTCAAATATTAGCAATATTGGTCCTATTTTTACCCAAAGATTTTAATCTCACCAAAATTGCATGTACCTGCACATGACATGAAATATTGGAAGTTTTTCAATTTGGAAGGAAAATGTATAATATGGAAATCAACATGGATCACACAAAGAAAAAAAAAATGTCACACACACGCATACACATATATATCAATTTTTCATACAAGATTTGTGGTGTATATATGTGTGTGTGTGTGTGTGTGTGTGCGCGCGCGCGCACGTGCTTTGTGGTGAGAAGCCTTTACCTCATCAGGGAAAGGAGCTTGAGAAGCAGAAGACATGTAGTAGGAATAAAAGGCCTTCTCCTTCTCATCATGGAATTGATCTGCTTTATCTGGTATAGAGGGTATGAGGGCTTCACAAACAGCAGCCAGTGACTGAATTTGAGACGAAGAGAAACCATGTCTGTATTCTCTTTTCTCTGTCAAGCTGCCTCCCAACAGCATAGGATGGCCCTTTCTTGCCTCCATTTTTGCCTGGTAACTAATTTAATTTTTGCAACAACTCGTATTTGAATATATATATATAAATATATATGTATGTATGCAAATGAGGCTTCAACTTTGCTCTTATTTATAGTGAAAAAAGGGAGGCATCTTGTGTTACAAAAGTTGATGATGTTATTTTTGTCTTCAGAATTAGCAATATTGATGCATGTTATGACAAACTCTGGTTGCATGAGTTTTAACTCCTTGTGCTTGCATCTATCTTTTGGCGTCTGGGGATACTCTATGATGCATGTATACGGACACCTCTCGCCTTCTTGGACAAAAAATGTCATTGTAGGTTTTTGAAAATTGATTCAAATTTGATTTTATATAAAAAAAAAAATTGTAAGAAAGAAGATCCTTCCTTGCTTTATGATTTTTTAATAGGACAAATTACAGTTACTATACTCGAGGTTTGCCATAAATCCGGCATTTCATTTGTAAATCATTCAATAATTGAGTTTGAGTGAATACGATTTTGAAGCAAATCTCTTGTATTCTCTTTGTTCGAACACCCATCGCAAAATAAATAATTGAAGCTAAAAACACTAGCTGACTAGCCATGCAAAGTCGGTAGCTAACTCTGATTTTAAATTTTTCACTTTTTTTAAGAAACTTCAGCGATGGTATTTCAGTTAAGCTAAGCAGCATAATGTGCCGCCACTAAACGTCAACTCTTAGCCACATTAGCGATGAAAAAAAATCTGTTAGCAAAACTTGAAATCTTTCGAAAGAAATATATACTTTTTAAGAGGTAACTCGATTTTTCAATCTTTTTCTTTCTTCTGCTTATTTAACTCGAATTTTCATTTTATCCTGTCTATTTTTTTCATAATTGGTATTAAAATCAATATCTGACAGAAACTCTATAAACATCTCCTATATATATGTATATATGTGTGTGTATATTATATTTTCAATCTTTTTCTCTCTTCTGCTTATTTAACTCCAATTTTCATTCTCTTTTTTTTTCCTTAACTGGTATTAAAATATCTTCATTGTCTCCCTTTTTTTTTTTCCTTAACCCCAATTTTCATTTTCTCCCTTTTTTTTTTCCTTAACTGGTATTAAAATCAAATTCTGACAGATACTCTATAAATATCTTCTACATATATATATATATATATATATTATATTTTTTGCAATTTTAAATTAATATGGTAAATCATTATTTTTCACTTATCGCTTATTCAAGTGGAATTGACAACAGATAACCGACCCACAATATCTATATCTACATATATATATATATATATATATATATATTTGTTGATTGAAAATCAATAATAATGTCCGGAAAATAAACAGGATATACATATATATATATATATATATTTCATGTTTATCTATTTCTTTTCTTTGCTTATTACTATTAAAATTATTTTTATTTCACGTATTTATATAAATGAATAACATGAATGTTTTTGAGTTTCAATGCATTCCAAAACTGTCATTATTGAGTAATATGTAAACCCATTGAATTCTAATAAATAAATAAATAAATTTATTCATCCTGCTAAAGCTATAACATTATTACTAATCATATGGCGTTCATTAAAGGCGAGCCACATATAATTTAAGAGCACACATGCACCCCTGACTTTAATATTATTTCATATATATGTGGTTAAATTTGAATATATGGTCCAATTATTCTTAAGAACACTTCCTATATATTCCACTGAATTTTTTGGTCTAACTGTTTTTATTATCTGTGATACATTATTGATATGTGCATTACCTAAACCTAGGCCTTGACGTTGCTATTGACATTCATCCAACCATCCAAAACCAACGTTTCAAGAATAACCTATAAGAAGGGGAAATCCATGCAACCACACGTACATAATCATTATTCTCACGTGTCTTTTGTTAACGTGACTCAAGTTTTGTTGTTTCTCACTACAAACCCACCAAGATATCAATCAAATTAAGTTTCTTTCATTATGTATGAGGATAGTCAATTCTGAAGGGTAACTCTCAAGTCTCAACTATTTTCACCACACACTCACTCAAAGAAAAAGTAAAGAGAAAAAGAGGATTCAAATCCAAAAAATCAATGGTGTCAAGTTCAAATCCTCATAATTGGACTACAACCCCAATGGCTTATTGGTGATTGTATCGAGTTAATGTATGTAGCTTTTTATTTTATTTTTATTTAATGAGCAATATGTAAACCCATTGAATTCTAAAAAATAAATAAATACATAAATAAATTTATTCATCCTGCTAAAGCTATAACATTACTACTAACATATGGCGTTCATTAAAGGCGAGCCACATATAATATAAGAGTACATGGGCACCCCTAACTTTAATATTATACATATAATTTAAGAGTACATGGGCACCCCTAACTTTAATATTATTTCATATATATATGTAGTTAAATTTGAATATCTGGTCCAATTATTCTTAAAAAACTTCCTATATAGACCCCTGAATTTTTTGGTTTAATTGTTTTTATTATCTGTGATGCATTATTGATATGTGTATTCCCTAAACCTAGGCCTTGACGTTGCTATTGACATTCATCCGACCACTGAAAACCAACGTTTCAAGAATAACCTATAGGAAGGGGAAATCCATGCAACCACACATACATAATCGTTATTCTCACGTGTCTTTTGTTAACGTGACTCAAGTTTTGTTGTTTCTCACTACAAACCCACCAAGCTATCAATCAAATTAAGTTTCTTTCATTATATATGAGGATAGTTAATTTTGAAGGCTGTAACTCTCAATTATTTGCACCACAAACTCACCCAAAGAAAACGTAAAGAGAAAAAGAGGATACAAACTCAAAAGATTAATGGCGTCAAGCTCAAATCCTCATAATTAGACCACAATTCCAATGGCTTATTAATGATAGTATCGAGTTAATATATGTAGCTTTTTATTTTTTATTTTTATTTTTTTTTTGCTGCTTTTAGAATGGGTAAAGTTTTGATTTTAATTAATAGACCCTCTAAATTAGCACGTTGGATACTTCTGTTTCCGTGATCTAGTTGGTGATTTGTGAAAGAGACGTATGTTGAAACTTGGGCGTATTCGTAAGGAGGGAATCTTCAGATCAAGAACTTTGTCAAACAACTTTTTCCAAGTGAATATAGACCCTTGGATCAATAATTCGTGGAAACTTATTTTATAAACAAAGTGTATGCACTCAATAGTTCAAATTTCATTATACTTTATATATTATTTTTTTATGAAATACATATAAAGTGTAATTAAATTTGAACCATTAAGTGTATAAATAAAACATAAATACCCAATTAATGGAAGAAATTTGACACAGGTCAATTTCCAGTTCTTTAATCTAATTTGCATGTCAAATAACCAAAATAATCCAAATTTAATCATACCTTATATATTATTTTTATAAAACACATTTAAAATGTGAATATGTGATTCAATTTGAATCATTGATCTATGAATGGAATCCGAACAGCCAATTAATGAAAGAATTTTCCATAATTAGTTGACGCCGGATTTATATATATATATATATATATAATTTGTATGTCAAATCACCAAAGAAAAGTTTTTGCGAGATTTGTTGCAAATTCAAATGTCTTTTAGACCCAATGGATAAGTTTTGCTAAATGCAATGACTGGGGCAAAAAAAAAAAAATGAAAGCTCGATTTTAACTTCTTAGTTTCATAATATTTTGGGGACCAAAATAACTTTTAAGAATAATTACATGAACTCTTTATGTATAAATCCTTGTTTTGTCCATATACTAGGGCAAATAATTGGGGGTGTTAGCGTCCGGAAAAATGGATTTAACTGAGAAAGCACATATATGATATGCCTATATTCAAATCGAAACCTACAAAACCATTTTTCTAATTTACCCCTTTATATTAAATGTTTCTCTCTGTCTCAATACCGGCATGCTATCTAGCCTATGGTCATGATAATTGACATGTCAAAACTCTTCCTGCAAAATTAATTTCCAAACTGTTAATTTTCATGCCCCCAAACGCTCTTACTATAGATTGAGAGACAGAGAGAGAGAGACAGAGAGAACACATGTTTTCAGACATGAACATAACAGGAACAATCGCATCGATCAAGTAAAAGACCATACCTCCAGAGCTTGTTCATCTTTGCTCTCGACAAGTATCCATACAAAAATTTTAACCGCGGGATCGGGCAAATTCTTGAATTCCACCATCAATGGGCATAAATGTCCATTCACATAGTATTTACATCAGCTGTATTCTCCCCTGGGAAATTTACTGAAAAAGCTATATAGGCAATGAGCAATTCAATTGTACCATCCCCAGACCAATACTTTCAGCTGAGCCAATCTGTTCTGATGTATATCAACTAATTCATATAGACAGCCAGCAATTTGACGACCAAAAATAATCATATACAGTATGCTACCAATTACACCCCCCACCCCCCCACCCCCACCACCAAATTCTAACAGTTCAAATAGTTACATTAGAGAACCGGGACATATTGAGCATACTCTGCATGTTATACAATGCACTTTTTGGGCAGGCAATCCTAGATCTCATTTCATCCCATGATGACATGGCAGATAACGAATAGCTCTTACCAGGTTGGCTGACTCCCAGAGAGAAGACTCCACGGTGAGGCAATAACAGCACGTTGATTGAACAAGCTGTTATAACACGAGAATTTTTCTGAAACAAATTTTTCTTTGAATAGTAATTGAATCGCCGGAGGAACATTGCTTCATCATGTGGAGCATTCATGCCCTGGGAGGTACCTACTGCTACTTGATGTGAAACCTATATAACGGAAAAAAGAATGTTTTGCAGCATTGCGTAAAAATGTTGTAGTGCTTAGAATACTTCATGTCCGAGAAGAATATCTTCGTACTTCCCATAA
>CM047876.1:748632-775928 GCA_026212405.1 Petrea volubilis | reverse complement strand
ATTTATGATTATATATTATTTATTAATACATTAATAATATATATAAATTTATTTAATATATAGTTTTATACTTCCTTTACAAAAGATATGTATTCCATAAGAGTCATATGAAATATAAATATGCATATAAAAAATATAATATAGCATTAAAAGTAAGTTATATTTCAAAACATGTTTAAATAAACATGTGACCACGATCCTCGACTTTTTAAAAAATAAAATATGTTCATAAAATTTATAAATAATTAGAACTTTCGACATATTATTATCTTTTAAAAAATGTATTTGATTAAATTCGAAATTTGATAATATAAATTTTCTTAAAAATAATTTTAATTATTTTCAAATATAAAATCTAATTCAGCAGGTCCATCCCGGAACTATTGGGGCAAGGCTGGGTCCAGGTCCTACACATTCCCGACAGGGCATGTCACGGGCTTGGCCAAACCAACTCCAAGCCCACCCCATTACTATCCTTATGCGACGTTTAGGGTTTGTTTGGTGGGGAGAAAAATGGGAAAAATGGGAGAGGAAGGAAGGAAAATGGGATGAAATAAATTAATCTTCCTAGATAGTCAACAAGTATGGATAACGGATCCCAACAGACTCTTCAGAGGCAATGGATACTCCCAAAACTCCATTTTATGATGTGCTAGGGTTAGTAAAGTTGTTGCCGTCCCATGGAGGCAAGCGGAGGCTGAGCACGAGTTACGAGATTTTGGTTGCCCGATTAGTGCTCCCTGCATGCTACGAATGTTGCTTGCATTTCACCTTGTTCAATCGCTGCCACCATTGCCAACACTGTGGTTGGATTTTTACATTGCGATCGGATTTTTTGCACTAGTATAGTTCGCATGGGGCTCCTCTGCCGTGGGGTGAATTGGAAACTTCGCTAAAGTAATGAGATAAGGTTTGGGTTTGTAACTATTGTTTCGAGCAATGAGAAAAGGGATTGGATTTGAATGATTGTACTAGAGTCGATGATCATGGTGCTGTGTGGATAAGAGAACATTACAAATCGATTTAAAACACGATTTTGATTTCGTTCTGCCCTAACAATGAAGAATTCGTGGCAACTTGTTCTTTATATGATGCTTATATGGTCAAGAGAAATGAAAGAAAATATACGGATATTGCACCTCTAGACGTTCGGAATGGACTTCTATAGCTCCCTCCTAAACCCAAAAATGAAAGTGAAACTTTTGAACCAGATGGAAAAACTTGATTGAGCTATCTCATCAAGATAATTGGCAATTTGCACTCTCGAATCAAACCTATTTGGCCAGAAAGAGGCAGTATAGATTTGTTGATGCCTTTATAAGTAAAATCTTTCCAAGCAAGCAGATTTTGATATCACTGTTGATATGTGAGATTGTTTAGTACTTTTGTGTGATGTATTGAGATGAGATTATGTACTTTGTGTGTGATGTATTGAGATGAGATTATGATGAGATTGGGGTATATTAGTAGTTTGTTTGATGTTGGAGATTTATTATGTATAATTTACATTATTGTGAGATATGGGATTGGTGAAGATTTTAGGCTCTTATGCATTAAAAGAAGCTTGTTTAAAAAAAAAATGGTAGAAAGAAATTATCTTCCTTGATTTGGTTGCGAGTGGAAAAGTCGAATAAAAGAAAACATGCATGGGGCCTACCAGTTTTTTTTCCTCCCAAAATCTAACGGGAAATAAAAGAAAAGGATTACAATAATATTTTTATTTTCTTTCTATTTATTTTTCTCTCATTCGAACAATTATGTGGATAATTAAAATACATCCATTTTATTTATTTCCCTTTTCTTTCATTTCATTTTCTTTTATCTCTATTTTCTTTCATTTGCAAACACACTATTAAAATTCTAATCTTGAAATTAGGTTGGGAGGGTCACCCTCCTATTGGACATCTATAATACCTGAAACTAGATTAATCGGCCAGTGGGTCGGAAAATTGGGCGGTTGGGGAAAAAAAAAGGAAAATGAAAAATTCCTAAAAAATGAAGTTGGGCTTGTTTCAGTGCCCTTATTGGGCTTGATTTATAGGCCAATACAGTTATAGCCCATAATTTAGGGTCCAGTCCAATAACGTTTTAACTATCAACAAAACCCTAGGCCACATCACTCACTCTTTTCAAAGTTTTAATCTGCCATATAAAACCCTAGCGCCTCCCTTTTGCCTTTCCCGGTTTCATTTCCAGCCGAGCGAGAGAGGGAGAGAGGCGAAAATGTCGAAGCGAGGTGCGATTAAAATCCCTCAAACCCTACTCGATATTTTTTTCTGACATCTGATTTCAAATTTCCCTGTCAACGTTATCTGATAAATTTGTTTCTATTCATCAGGACGCGGAGGATCGGCGGGTAACAAGTTCAGGATGTCACTGGGTCTGCCGGTGGCAGCGACGGTGAACTGCGCCGACAACACTGGCGCGAAGAACCTCTACATCATTTCGGTGAAGGGGATCAAGGGCCGCCTCAACAGGCTCCCATCGGCATGCGTCGGCGATATGGTCATGGCCACTGTGAAGAAGGGAAAGCCCGATCTCCGTAAGAAGGTTATGCCTGCCGTTATTGTCCGACAACGCAAGCCGTGGCGCAGAAAGGACGGCGTTTACATGTACTTCGAAGGTACGTTTACCTTTGTTAGTTTACGTTTCTGCTGTTTGATTGTAGCTTTGGGTACCGAATTCTAGAATTTTCTTAAATTGTTTTGATTGCCTCTCTGGGCAATTTTGTCTGTTGTATTTTGTCTCAAAATGAATGTCTGTCAGTAGTGATGTGTTTTGGATATGAGCCATTTCGGTCTCTTGTATTTTATAGTCACTGGTTGTCTTGAGTGAGGATTTGATTCAGGTTGAGTTGCTTGGTTACTTTTGATCAATCATTAATTAACATCGGTCACTAGTGCTGAGTGTGCTTTGGTGTTTGGTCCTTATGTAGTTACTTGTGGGATTTGTGAGGATCGTTGTGTGTCTTGCTTGAGAAGCTCCTATTCTATTAATTTGGCTTGTTTGTCTGTATGCATAGTATCAGCACACAATGCTAATATTATCATAACAATGTTTATAAAATGCTGATTGTCCCTGTTCATAGCCGTGTGCTTTATGTCTTTCTTTTTGCTGCTTGATTTAAGTTATGTTTTGAACAAGGATTTTGGTGAGAAAAAGTGGAAAGAAAATAAAAAGGATCAAAAATGAAAGCAAAACAGACTACCATTTGAAGCAAAGAAAAAAAAATTTCTTCCCATTTATTTGACCAAAATTCAAGAACCAAAGGGAGGGTCAATGTCTTTGTTCATTCTGCGCTGTACAACATTTTAAATGTTGAAAATGGTGCTGGTTGTATCATGTATACTTAACGGGCATAAGTTTTTCGTTCGAATGAACTTTATAATTTTTATATTCTGATTCTGCAGATAATGCCGGGGTCATTGTGAATCCTAAGGGTGAGATGAAAGGTAATTTTCATTATATTGTTTGTTAGACTATTTGGATACACATTGATGTTGTCATTGCAAGATTTGTTTTCAATAGTGGTTCATAATCTGTTGCTCTGATGTTTTCTTGTGTAGGTTCTGCCATCACTGGCCCTATTGGAAAGGAGTGCGCTGATCTATGGCCCAGGATTGCTAGTGCTGCCAATGCTATTGTTTAGAAGTTTGAGTTTGTATTTCTTGAAATTTTGTGTTGTTTTGATCTTGCTATAAAGTCGGCTTTAGATATGAGAATCTTAATTGGGTTTTTGAAAGAATTTAAAAGTTGTCTTATTTGTAGCCATTATTGGTCTTATTTCCTTACTAGGTAAGTGAAATTTATGTTATTTTGCATGCGGGAATTGATTGTATTCTGTTTGATCCCAACCCTTTAGTCGTTCAGTTTTTTTGACTGGATTGGCTGGTTAACCTAGATTCAGGGTCTATATGCCTAACTATACAGTGGTCTGTTCATAGGTATGATCGTCCTATGATATTGGATCGGGTGTGTTCACATTCTATTTTGTACTTCATACTTGCTTGTGATGGTGTAATGTGGTGTCTTAGTCTTTCTCTGTTGATGATGGGAGCAGGCTTATATTATAGGGGGCTTTTGGATGAGTTTGATATACAGCAGATCTAATGGGGAAAAAGAAGGTTTGAAATCACCGGATGTTTGTGAGGTGCAATAGTCCAATATAAGGACCTATGAGGGGGGTAGGACTCGAGTTTTCTGTGAATCTGAAACCTAAATTTTAAAGTCCAATAAACATATACTCTCACTGATACTTCCTGTGGTTGATCTCTCTCACTCCGCCGGATTTATGCTTCAGGATTTTTACTAATTTGGTCAAAGCACTCCTTTGAGCTTGATTCTAGTGCATAACTTGATTGGTAGATTACTTGGATTTAAGGGTGGCAAAATCGGTCTCAATCTGTGGGTTAAACTGAACCAACATGATTTTGAATTTGGGTAGGTTCAATGTAATTTAAAATGAATTGGGTTGGGTTTTATGTAGTTGGTGTTGATATTGGATTTTAAATGAGTTGATGACGGGCTGGTGTGTGTTCTCGTTTTAAATTTGTAACCTTAAAAATAGAAAAATATTTATTTTATTTAATTATTTGCGATTCATTTTAGTATTTTAAAATTATTTAAATAATATATGAATTAGTAATTTTAACTTATCTTTTATTAGTTTTAATTAAATATATAACAATGATGTATTGGATTCATTATGAATTATTTTAAAGTCATCTACGATCAACTTTCAACATATTTACACTTAATGTCATTTTCAACTCAATTCATTCTTTAAAACTCTCCAACTTGTCGCCAATCTAATTCAATCCAAATCTAATTTAACTATTCAGTTGCCACCTTTACTTATATTGGTATCATGGTGGGTTGGTTTTCATGGGTTCTCCACTAGGTTAGTTGGGCCTTGATGATCTGTTCTAAATTTTGTACTTCACTCTCCTTTGGCATTTGAATGCATGACGCGTATGTGATTTGGAGCTTAATTAGAGTGTTTGTTACAAAATGAATTTATAGAATATATGGGGATAGGAGATTAGAATTGTCGTCTTTTAGTGGGGTCAAACAACAATTACAAAGAAATTGATATTAGCCCTTGTACTCTGTTCATGTCAACATAAATACATGATCGGGGAATTTCATGTTCCTCATATAGGTTTTTCTCTATTGATATTTTTAACCTTTGAATTTGAACTATGATGATTTTAAAAAAGAATCATGTTTCTTAGTTGGGTCTTATTCAAATAATGTTTTTAATTGTTAGATTTTTTTTTTTGGTAAGTAAAAAAAAAAAAAAAAAAAACTTGGCCATGAGAGCAGCCAATAATGCATAGGGCAAGGTTTTTCCGTATTTTTGTTCGAAATTGACCAGGAATACAACACAAATAAAAGCCAAAATTGACACGCCTCTAAATAAAACTTAGCCAAGTGTTTCTCGTTAATTGAAACTCCCAAAATTGTATATATCCCCTTACATGCTTGACACGTGTGACTAAAAAGGTTCTAAGAAGGACCACTTAGTAATAGGACAATATCGGTAAAGGGGAACCAGACATATCGGGGAACCACCCAAAAAGGGTCTCCATTTCTAGTTGCCCCCTCATAGTGGCCCTTTTACCCAATTCAAGAGCATAATATATATATATATATATATATATATATAGTGTCCCTAGCATTCTATAATAATAAGTGGATTATTTTATACATGTTAAATCAATTTGGAAGAGCATATGTCCAAATTATGAAGACATGACCAAGTTAGAATTGGTATCCCCCCCCCACCGCACCCCACCCCTACCACTTGCATTTGTAAATGGAGGAACTTGCACTCCCCAATCACAAGCCACTATCAAGTGTGGCCTACACACATGACACACACTAATCTTTCAAGATATACTGTCCCTTGGGAGTGCTATCGAACTAATACTTTTAGAATAAGTTTGTTATTTTTAATATGATTGAACGTCATTCATTAAATACAAATTATTAATAAAAATATTATATTAGATTCTTAGTTACTTATTATTTATTAATTTATTTAAGATATTTTATATTTTTATTAATTTATTATTTGGTTGTATGAATTTACTGTGTTGGATTAACTGGAAAAAATACTTTATTGTTCTCTTATTTTTTAAATATTTTTTATATTTATCCTCAAAATTTATAACACCATTTCAATTATGAACATATTTTTCCATTTATCTCACTTTTAAAACTATCATCCACCTTTTGATATGATTTATTTAATTAATTTCATTTAAATTAGTAAAATTATTTTTATAAGTCATAATATTGTGAATATTCAATTTTTGATAATTTAAAATATTTTCAACAGTGTGTTATCCAAAGTTTGTATTTATTAAGATAAATATTTAAATATTCAATATCAATTAATATAGTGAATATATATACGTTTTGTTTGATGAACTTATATTAAAAACATTATTATTTAGATCATTTCTTACAAAATCCAAAATAATTCAAAATTTGAAAAACCTGCAATCTTTCAAAATTTGAGTGTGTATGTAAAAGTCAACTGGTAATATGGATTCAAAAGATGTTATTATTTATAAAAAATGGTAAGATTATATTTCCAAATTTATTAAAGGCGTAAATAAAAGAAAGGAAAATGTATTACACCCTTTTAGGTGTGATCTGTAATCAAATAAATTTGTCAAACAGATCTCGGGCAATTGTATAATCATAGACTTAAAAATTTTACAACCAAATAATAAATTAAGTGGCCAAACTTATCTATTAGATTAATTCTAAATTAGCAAACGTATCCTTAGTCGTTAATTTGAATATGATATATCACAAAATGTTGAACCTCAAATAATATGTTTAACTGTTGATTTTGATATGATGTATCAAAAATTGTCGAAAAAGTAAAATTATGATATTATTGTAGCCAATATGATATATCAAAAAGTGTTGAAATGAAAAAGTAAAGTTATGATATCATTGTAGTCAATCTAATGTTTAAAACATTCATATCGAAGTGAGCATCATTTCATAAGTCTTTGTACAACCCTATTTTCTCCGCATATGATGTTTGATTTTATTTTTCATCTTGCGGGAGTATTATTATTCAGTTCTACAGTCCAAAATTATAATGCAAAAAAAAATGAATATTTAAGTCATCAAAAATTTTATTTATTTTCGCCTTTTAAAAGACATCGTTTTATGTCCTACTACTTTGAAATGAACTTACTCATTTTATGCATACTTAAAAGAAAATTAATATTCATTTGTCAAATTAAAATTCATTTGTCAAATGGTTTCCATATATATATATATATATAATTCAATATTATACAAACCGTCTCAAAATTATTGAAGTTGTGCATTAAGTTGCAAAAAGTTATGCTTTCATGCTAGACAGATAACAAATTAATATAAACCATTCTAGTAAGTACATGTATTGCCACAATAGTAACTTCTATAATTAATTGTGGTTCTATTTTTATATGAATATTGAATGTATCTATTTTAAAATTCATAATTGCTAAAACTTAAAAAAAAAGTATTACACTGAAAATGAGTATAATAAACAATTAAGGAGTGGATCGACACGCTCCGAGGACGCGCGTGACAAATATCTGGAGCATAAAATAATGGGAAGACAGGAGTCTCGCCAAATCCAAATAGTAGAGAAGAGAGAGAGAGAGAGAGAGAGAGAGAGAGAGAGGAGAGAAAAGGCGCACTCGTTCCCCGGTTCAATTCTCTTTGACCAATCGCCGGAGCCGCCGGAGCAGCTCGATTCCGCCGTTCTAACCGGAACGTGAACCCACGCGCAACCCCCACGTACGTTAATATTGTATACACATAGCTGGCTCAGTTATCGTTGGGTGTTAGCCTAGATTTTGTTTGCTCAATTGTTCAGGATGGAGCTGTTCCGTTCCTGTGCTGTTAATTCATTCCTGACTTGGGGTTAGGGTTTATGAATTGGGAGTATTCGTTTAATCAAACACGCGGGAAGATTGTTCTTTTTTTTTTTTATTATTATTAATTATTATTATTTGCTTATCTATGAATTTCCGAAACTGAATTGGGATATGCATGTGCTATGAATTGGATCGCTTTTGTGCGCAGCTTGGTCTGTAGGAGTTTTCTGTTTCTTTTTCTTTCTTTTTTAATGATATGTATTTTGTTTGATTTAAAATTTAGGGTACTGTTGATTTGTGAGGGGCTTTTGAGTTGATATGAGTTGAGGTTTGGGATCTACGGGGGAAGAAAATGATTTTTCTATCAAATGTGCATGATGCAGTGTTGCATGCTGGATAAGTTTATGAACTGAGAGCAAGATTTTCAATGAAAGAATTTAAATGGTACTAATACTGTAGCTGGACGTTGGCCCGGGATAGGATGATGGTTTATTCAATGGATACAAATGAACCTAGAAATAAATGTATGAGCGAAACAATGTCCACCGAAAAACCCGTCATCTCTGCTTGGCTGGGCTGCACAGAGCAAAGCTATCTTTTTTTGCAACTTGGAGAATGTTTTAATTTGCTGAATTTTGCTGTGAACTTCCTTCTAGTAGAACTTTAATCTGTGTTATGTCCTTTAATTATGAATTTAACAGGTATACCTATGGTGTAGGTTGCATAGGTAACTGGAGAAACCAAGGTGTTCTTTATGACTTATATTTAAGTTATTGTTTACACACCAGCCAAGAATGGAAACAAAACCAGCTTTATCCATTCAAAGACCAGGGGGTAGACAGCTTAGTAACTGTGGGGCATCGGGAGCTCTATCTTCTTCTTTACCTGTTCATCCGACTTCTCAACAAGAAAGATATCCCAATCTTTCTGACTCCCAGCAGGTTGTCTTGGGGAGGGGGCTCACACAATGCCCCCCAACTGTTACTTTACCGTTGTCTTCCAATAGTGAGGTTGTGGGACATATGTTTTCGTCGTCTTCAGGATTTTGTAATGATCTTCATTTTACATCTGTTCAACAAGGAACCCATCCAAGACAATCCCCTCTCATTTCTCAATCAACAAATAGTGGGTCTTCAGCTATAGCACCACATTCAGTTGACTCTGGAGTTCTCCAGTCAACTGCATCGAGCCAATATAACAAAGATAATAACGAATCTTGGTGTACAGATGCACTACCTGATTTTCTTGATTTTCCAATGACTACTGCAATCCAGAACAGCCAACTTGATTGTAATAACAGTGGTGGCATTATGGTTCCTTGTGAGAATCCGAGTAAGCCAAATGACTGGCAGGATTGGGCTGATCAACTTATTACTGATGATGATGCATTAACTTCTGATTGGAATGAGCTTCTTGCTGATGCAAGTGCTGCAGATCCAGAGCCAAAGGTTGGGTCATGATTCTCTGCATGATTTCGGAGCATGCTCTTTTGTTTCTTTTATCTCTATTCAGTACACATCATGAAAGTGGTTATCATTTCTCTTTGTTTCTGCCAATATAGTCATTGTGTCAAATGTCCAAGCAATCAACAAGTATGTCAGTACACACCCGTATACCACAGCAGATTCTAGCTGCACCTGTAGAAACTTGCAATGTTGTTCAATCACCCTCCACAAGTTCTGCTCCAGCAAAGCAACGCATGCGATGGACACCTGAACTTCACGAGGCCTTTGTGGAGGCAGTCAACAAACTCGGTGGAAGTGAAAGTAGGTTTTGATTTTGATTAACTGCTTCAAAATCCAGTTTAAGCTCATGAACCTCACAATCCCAGCAATTAATCTAATTTTTATCACAGGAGCTACTCCTAAGGGTGTCCTGAAGCTAATGAAAGTTGAAGGTTTGACAATCTATCATGTTAAAAGCCATCTACAGGTATGCATTATATATAGACCTAAATCTATCACGACCTGCATGGATTATTTTCTACTAAATATGGAATCTGTTTCTGAACCACAGAAGTACCGTACTGCTAGATACAAACCTGAGACCACAGAAGGTTTGTTACATGTTCTGCGCAGTCCTTTTGCTCCAACTTCTATGCTGTTCATGTTTCGAAATTTATGTTACTTCATCATTTTCCAATCAAGATAAAATTAGCCAAAATAATAATAATATTCATATCTGTTGAGTGAAGTTGCTATTTCCTTTTTAACTATTTTCATCTTGTCCGTTCTTTCTTTGATCAAATAGAAAAAGATCTGATTTGGAATTTAAATCGTTCAGAATTTACATTACAAGCCCAAAATTATCTATACTCCCAGTTTATTAAATGTTAGCCATACACCATGGCATACTTCATGGGTTTCTATTCCTTTGTTTCTGTTTTTCTTTTCCCTGGCTAAACTGTTTATAAAATCTCATCACTTGAAGTTGTAGAGAAACTATTGGTTTTGTTGAAAGTGCTCTAGGAATATCATGTGAACAATTTAGCCTTTTCGTTATCACCTAAAAGAAAGCCATCTTTTCTTTTGCAGAGTCTTCAGAGAGAAGAACAACCTCAATTGAAGAACTTTCATCTCTGGACTTGAAAACGTAAGTTTAGTTTCTCTACGTTAGATCCCTATCTACTGAACTCGGATTTCTTTCGTTAACCATGTCTGTCTTCTAGTAAATGTATTATTTAGTTGAATGGAAGAACAAAGGGAGACCTAGAAAATCCTGTCAAATAGGACTACAACCCCACATAATTCGGTATTGGTAGTGCATATTGAGTTGTGTATTGTGGTAGCTAGCATGTTAAGAATGCTACCTGGGGAGTGATATATTGTCGCATGTAATGACGGAACAGCTATGTACTTTATTACTGCCTAATAGGATTAATCTGCTTTACACCATATGTTTTCTCCCTGAATGTTATGCTCCTCTGGTTTTGGAACAGGGGTATTGGGATCACTGAAGCTCTGCGGTTGCAGATGGAAGTCCAAAAGAGGCTTCACGAACAACTTGAGGTATGCATTTCTGCCTTGTAAAAATTTTGTTCAACAAAGTGAATGATCCTAGGTTGGCCTTTTAGTTAGTAGGTTCAATGTTTGGGGAAGAACAATACATTTGAAAAACCATCAAGTTGAGCTGATGGACTATTTTATGTTTCTTATAAAACCCCAAACCAACAATTTGTCACAATTCCCCCATGGATTTGATTCTGCAATTGATTCTAACATTTCAAAATATGAGAAATATTGAATGACCGTTTCACCTAAAAGCTCAAGCTGTTAAAGAGGGGATAAGACCCATAACATATTTAATATCTCAAACACATCCCCTCATGATAGGCAGTATTCCTTTCTTCCCAAGCCGTGCACATGAAACCTTTTCACAAATGGGTGGCCTTGAGATTTGAATTCAATGTATTGTTTGACATGGCTCTACTCTAATACCATCTGCTATCAAATAGCCCTCCTGCCTAAAAATTATGCTGTTAGAGAGAGGAGAAATTACATATTTAGATTTCTAACAAGAAAGATAGTAATATGGACATGCTGAAATGAAAAGGAATTAAAAAAAAAAAAACAAATTGATATCAGTAATAATTAGGGAAAATATGCAAAATCCAGATCCAAAGTACCCTCTCGCAAGATCAAGTGCCGATGTCGTGCCTATAAACTGCAAACGCATTTGGATAAATGTTAGACTAATAACAGCGGGAAAAGAAAAGGAAAAAGAAATAGAAGTTAGAATTGAATATAAGAATAAGTTGGCTGAGTCAGTTTTAATCACGTGGCGAGTGTTTTACACTTGTGTGATTGGTTTATAATTTACATGCTAATGCGGCTTTCTCTGCAGATACAAAGAAATCTACAGCTTCGAATAGAAGAACAAGGGCGATATCTTCAGATTATGTTTGAGAAGCAGTGCAAATCGGGTGTGGACTTGCTCAAGGGAGCTTCATCATCCATTGAAGATAACCCCTCTAAAGAGACTGATCCAACACAAAATCCACCTGCTATAGATAGCTCAGGACTAGAAGCTGATAACAGCAGTACAAGAATCGACCCGGTACAAAATCCTCAGATGGCTGGAGAGAAACAAAAAGCACCTGATGCTGAAGTTCTTGAAAATCCCAACTTGAAAGTGGACTCACCGCCTTCAAAACGTGCAAAAGCGCACGAGTAGATGCCGTTGTTTCTAAATATGAGCAAGACCAAATCAAGTAATCTTGACAAGGAGCTATAGGATTCTAGTGCTTCTGTTATATGAAAATCGCGGGCATCAATGTTTTCCTCAAATTTTAGAAACAACCTTTGGACTTGGATTGTCATTGTCTTCAATTCCCTTCCCAAAACCATTTGGGGTCTCAACATAGGGGAGATGCTGTAATTACTTTTTCGTTTTCCCCTTAAAAGAAGAAAAAGAAAAAGGAGAGTGTTTTGGTGATTTCGTGTTTTCGATAGGGTTCCCTTAACATCCGTGATAAGTATGGGTGGTGGGTGTAATTTTCCACAATTTGATGGTGTCTTTGTGTAATTACATCAGATTTTGAGGAAGAATCTTGTAATTATCCCCATCGATAAATGGATCACTACACTAAGCTTGAGAAGGAGCTTCAATAATGTGCTTGTTTTGTTAGAAGAAACTTTTGTGGCCATCAGGTTGCGTTTCTGAAAAATTGATATTTGAACCTGGTTTCGTTGAATCCAACAAATAGTGATCGGTTACTTTCAAAATCATACATCAATAATATATATGAATGGTGTTTTGTGTAAAACACTCACTAAGAATACTGATTCGAACGAATCAAATTTGGACTAAATTTCCCATTTTAGTAATATGGGTTATGTGGATTCAATGTTTAATGAAGATCTTAAACACTGGCAGCCCATTAAAGATCAAATAAATAAAATAAACATTAAGGTGGTGGGTGTGGGTGTGCGTGTGTGTATGTGTGTGTGTGATGGGAAATTCTACCCAATAGCCAACTCAAGCTAATCATATATTCAACGCATATGTACTAATTACGTCATATATATATATATATATATATAGCTATTTCAAGATTGTAATTGCAATTCGACTTATTATGCGATCGGTTCAATTTCAATAAAATTGGACAAAAACTTCATAGAAAATAAAATAGAAAGTTGACACTAGCTAGAACAGGATTGTGACAAGTGCAAGTATACTAGTGCCTATCTTTGGGTTTGGTGCATATTGATATGTGTATATATAAAAATATCACCCCATGTCCATGCACCTTTGAGTTGAAGCTACAATGACATGGTGTCATGATATTACTTTTACAGGCAATGGCAAAAAGATGAAGCAAGCAAACTGTCCCTCTTCTCACCTATCTTACTTCTCTTCCAATCAACTTTGACGCCCCACCTATAAGCTGGTACCCCAACCCCCACCCCCACCACATTTTACTTCAAATAATTCTTAAAAAACCCCCTCCCCCAATCTCTCTCCCCCCATCAGATCATCTCTTGATCTCGTTAGTTTCTTCCGATGGCCGGCCTGTTTACTGGTGGCTCTCATGGCGCCGATGAGGTAACTCTCTTCTTTCCTTCCATAAGTTCGTGCATACTATATATATATATGTGTGTGTGTGTGTGTGAAAACAGCTGTGTATGTCTACATTTTTGCTATGTTCGGTGTGGTCATCGGCTTCCGATTACATGGGAGCACAGGACCACCAAATTGAGAACGTGCTGAATATATAAATATATATATATGTGAGTGTGTGTGTGTAAAGAGTTGAGGTTGGAAGGGATAGTCGCCCCACATCAAGTTTAGACGAAAACTGTATTTTACATATATTTTTCATTTCCGGCTCCAATCACACACACACATGGACACATATGCATGTGTATGTGTCTACATTTTCATTGTGTTCGTGTTGATGTGTCCGTGTTCTGACAGTATGACCATCGGCTTCCGGTTACACGGGAGTATGGGATCACCAAATCAAAAATATGCCGGATATGTGGGGACGAGATCGGTCTGAAGGAGAACGGGGGGATCTTCGTGGCGTGCGGCGAGTGTGGATTCCCCGTTTGCCGGCCTTGCTACGAGTACGAGAGGAGCGAAGGCCACCAGACGTGCCCTCAATGCCATACTCGCTACAAACGTCACAAAGGTGTACAAGGCCATTTTTGAATTACATATATATGTTCATGAATCATGATAGGTCATATATTACTGCATTATTGTGTTGATAATTAGTAGTTTTCGGAAAAGTCAGCTTTTACCACCAGAATCGAGAAGCCAAGTTCGTTGCAAACCATCTTGCAGAGTCGAGAGTTCATCGAGATTCTGATTTAGTGGTCATATTTTAGTAATCTTTGTATCTTCCATCGGGCTGTTGTGTTGACAACTTCCTCTTGTAAACTCTCGTCTATGTTTAATAAACTTGATTTGCTTAAAAAAAATAAAAATAATTAGTAGTTTTCACAATTGATATTTCAAGTGATCATGATGTAATAATAGTACATCTTCTTTTGTGTTTTATTAGGTAGTCCAAGGATTGAAGGTGATGATGAAGATAATCTTGATGATGATTTTGAAGATGAATTCCAACTCAAGAGTCGTCATCAGGATACTCACGATCGTCAATATTCGGTAATTAAAATTCTATCACTAATTCATATCAAGGAAAATTCTAATCCGAACCTGGTTTGACCGAATCCAACAAATCATATGTTAAGTGTATTGCACTTACCAAGTGATTGGTCACTCTCCCTAAATTATCGACCATTCATAAGGCAAGTGTAAAACACATGCCATATGATTAACTTTGTTCGGCCGAACCAGGTCTGGGCTAGAATTTCCCGTTATATCAGTTATAACTGTTCAATATGTTCATTTTAATTGTCTTGGAATATATAAATACCGAGTGAGGAAAGGTTAGGTGAGATTAGCATTTGTCTCTCTCAAATTTATATGACGTTATATTATATAAATATATTTATTAATATCTAAAATTGTAAGAATAACATAATTTTGTATTGTTATTATTATTTTATTTAGAAAAAAAATCATTTTATCACTAAAATTATAGTGTCTTTCTTGACTATATATATATATATATATATTTCGAACAAGAGCATGAAGTAACCCATTTTTCCTTCCCTTTTGGGGGGTTTTTAGTTTTATTTATTTCTTGATAAATATGGGAATTATGGGTTGAGGAAACATGATTTCAACTCAAAATTTGGAATTATCAATAAATAATATTGATTAATTTGGTCCCCTAGTTTTCGAATAGAATAGAAAAGATGCTTAATTGGATTTATCTTGAGGGTCTATACTACATATAAAGTATTGAAATCTTAAAATAGTTATCTTTTTTTTTTTTGTGTGTGTTTTTATGTGGATGAATAAAATTAACCTTGGATTTAGATCACACACACACACACACACACACACACATATATATATATATATATAACTTTTATTCCATCTCCTCTTTTTTATTTATCTTTTTAATCATATAATTTTATCTTAGTTAAATTAATTTTTTAAAGTTATTATCTATTTAACAAAGTTATTAATTACATTCATAAAAAAAATAAAATTTACTCACATGCATAAAGTGTGCCATTAATGTTAATAAATACTCTCCATAAGTATTTTTTTTTAATAAATTGAATACTTCTAAACAAATTGACTGAGCAACTGTCCAAGCTCCTATTTAACGAAGCTCATCTCAAAATGGGCCTCACACATCTAATGGGCCGAAGCCCATCAATAAGTTAATCCAATTTGTTGTTTTTGGCTCTTTGGGCCCCCAATTAGCGATTTGTTTGGCAAACTTATTTATAGCCGTTGCACTCGCCTTATTGCACTGGTGCCATTTGCGGATTCGATTCGATTAGAGTCAATTCGATGATCCAAAAAAAAAGAGAAAATGCATGAAATCCAATTTGACTTCGCGTACCCGCGCAGGAATTTGGGGACCACAATCACAAGTCAGCAGTCAGAATCACGTCAATGGTGGCGGAGCCGCCGTTCATTCCGTCGCCGGAAGTGGTAAATCGCAATTTCTCGCGAAATATTCAAACCCTGGTTCGATAATCATCGTTTGGTGCTGAATATATCTGTAATTTTTGCAGTTGCAGGCAAAGATTTCGAAGGTGACAGGGGAGCTTACGATGAAGAGGAATGGAAGGAAAGAGTGGAGAAATGGAAAACAAGGCAAGAGAAAAGAGGACTCGTTACGAAGGCGGACGATGGTGGAAATGAGCAAGATGATGATGATTACATTCTGTGAGATCATTTTGGCTTTTATTTGTTTTTCCCTTTTCTTTATTTGTCTTATTTCGATTCACGTGTGCCAATTGTTGATTTTTGTGTGTGATTGTGCGTGTGTTTGCTTTTCTGTAGTATGGCTGAGGCCCGTCAACCACTGTGGCGAAAAGTTCCAATTCCATCCCGTTTAATCAGCCCTTATCGCATAGTGATTGTCATACGTTTCATCATTTTGTGTTTCTTCTTCCATTTTAGAATCCTGACCCCAGCATATGATGCTTATCCCTTATGGATTATATCAGTCATATGCGAAATATGGTTTGGATTATCCTGGATTCTTGATCAGTTCCCCAAATGGTACCCCATTAACCGAGAAACCTATCTCGATCGCCTCTCCTTGAGGTTTGAGCGTGAGGGCGAGCCTAACCGTCTTGCACCGGTTGATTTCTTTGTGAGTACAGTGGACCCTCTTAAAGAACCCCCCATTATCACAGCCAACACGGTACTTTCAATCTTGGCTGTTGATTATCCGGTGGAGAAAGTGAGTTGCTACGTGTCCGATGATGGTGCGTCCATGCTTCTGTTTGATACATTGTCTGAAACAGCTGAGTTTGCAAGGAGGTGGGTGCCGTTTTGCAAAAAGTATAGTATCGAGCCGAGGGCGCCTGAGTTCTACTTCTCCGAGAAAATTGATTATCTTAAAGATAAGGTTCAGCCTACTTTTGTTAAGGACCGTAGGGCCATGAAGGTAAGCTCCGCGAAATTAATCTCGGCTTTCTTGTTATTCCTTAGGTGATTTTTGATTGAATCAGATCATCTTTAGAGAGTTTCTATCTACTGCAGAGAGAATATGAAGAGTTCAAAGTAAGAATTAATGCATTGGTGGCTAAGGCTCAGAAGAAACCAGAAGAAGGATGGGTTATGCAAGATGGTACTCCATGGCCAGGGAACAACACCCGCGATCACCCTGGGATGATTCAGGTTTAAATATCAATATCAAAGCGAAAAATTTATCCATTTAAGTTATTTAGCTGCTACTAACTGATTGCTAATTTCTATGTAAGCTTATGATATTTTTTAAATTGTTCTCTCATGTTCAGCTGATGTTATTTAAAGTTTATGAAAATGTTTTTGGGTTTTGATTAAATTTCAATGATTAAAATAGGGGTGTTTGTAATGTTAAAGCTAAGAGGGGAAGTTTTTGTGTAGCACATGGTTATAGAGGAGAGGAGAGGGAATGTCAGTGTAATTGGCTTGATGAATGATTCAAGTGTAATGTAAATGAGCAAGAAGTTTGTTATGTTTCAGGTATATTTGGGAAGTGAAGGCGCACTTGATATTGATGGTAAGGAGCTGCCAAGGCTAGTGTACGTCTCACGTGAGAAACGGCCTGGCTATAATCACCATAAGAAAGCTGGTGCGATGAATGCACTGGTAAGTTACAAATCGGCTGTAGTTTTATCATATCGAACTTAAAGATGTCCCTTTATTTGAATGTGAGCTTTTCTATTGATTGTTTACAATTTTTTGGTAGTTAATAAAAATTGGTTTATAAGTTGAAAATAGTTATTTATATGATTAAATAAGTATAAAGTCCAACTATAACGTAAATGAAAGGCTGATCAATTATTGCTAACACTTGGGATGTGCAATATGCACAATGAACAGATTCGAGTCTCTGCTGTGCTTACTAATGCACCATTCATGTTGAACCTGGATTGTGATCATTATCTCAACAACAGCAAGGCCGCGAGGGAAGCTATGTGCTTTTTGATGGATCCCCAGGTTGGAAAGAAGCTCTGTTATGTCCAGTTTCCTCAGAGATTTGACGGTATTGATCGCCACGATAGATATGCTAATCGCAATATCGTGTTCTTCGACGTAAGTTGTATAGTTATATTTTCATGCATTTTGCACGTCGATCTGATTTCTACATGCATTCCAATAATAAAACATGATTACAACATTCTCCCCCTGTAACTATATAATTAGACAAACACCCCATCTTGATTTGAAATTACACATACCTCCATTGTAATTTATTTCAACCTTAATATTACCACCTTCTGTTGACCATTGCACATGGCTAAATGGTGCCGTCATTCAAATTTTAGTGAAATTTATGAATTGCTCGCACATATATGAATGATTTTATCCAAGTTCTTAGATAGATTTTGCCACGTTTGATCATAGTCTTTGTGCGTTTGGGGGGGGGGGGGTGTTAGTTGTGATGTTGGAACTACGAAGTGAAGTTTTTTGTAATTACACAGTCATATGGGAGGATGGTCTAATTGACCTGAACAAGCAATAGCTACACAGCTAAGATAACTCTTGGATTGTGCAATCTCTACAATAATTATTGATACTGGAAATTGTTATTAACAGATCAATATGAAAGGCCTAGACGGCATCCAAGGGCCCGTATATGTTGGAACGGGGTGTGTCTTTAACAGGCAGGCACTATACGGCTATGATCCACCAGCATCTGAGAAGCGGCACAAGATGACGTGTGACTGCTGGCCAAAATTGTGCTGCTGTTGTTGTGGTGGATCTAGAAAGAAGTCAAAGAACAAGAAAAAGGGACTTAAGGCTTTGTTTGGCTTGGGGGGGCTGTACAGCAAGCAGAAGAAAATGATGGGAAAGCATTACACAAGGAAATCATCATCTGGTGGACCGGCTTTTGATCTTGAGGAAATCGAAGAAGGGCTGGAAGGATATGATGAGTTGGAAAAATCATCACTAATGTCCCAAAAGAATTTCGAAAAACGATTTGGAATGTCGCCCGTTTTCATTACTTCCACTCTCATGGAAGATGGTGGTCTCCCCGAGGGTAGTAACCCGACATCGCTTATCAAAGAAGCCATTCATGTTATTAGTTGTGGTTATGAAGAAAAAACTGAATGGGGCAAGGAGGTAAGTGAAGAAATTTTTTTTTGAGTAAATCGCTTATCAAAGGAGCCATTCACAGTGGCCCCTATACTTAACATAAAATTTCCTGTGAACTTATTAAATAAATCACCGCTCCCTCTTAGTGATTTTCATTAAAATGTTCATGGATGACTATTTTAACCTTGTATAATATATATACAAAAAGATAGGTAGAAGTTTTTCTTGATGTATAAAAAATATATAAATTTATTATATGTATATATAAATATTATATATTCATAGTATATGGACAAATATAAAAATATATAAATTCATAGTATGTGACTTTGTGATGCATTGTCTTTAAATTCAGAGGGGTTTCTTTTTTTTGTACTAAATAATTTGTGATGGGGACTCACCTGCCAATTAAAAACATTTAGTTGGTAGCTGCATCTCAGAATCTTTAATTTTCTGATTCAAGGAGAAAACATAGGCTAATCGTAATGAATAATAATGTTTATTTCAAACTGGTTTCAAAACTTTTAATTGCTCTGTGACCAATATCTTTTAACATTTGTTTGATCCACAGATTGGATGGATTTACGGTTCAGTTACAGAAGATATTTTAACAGGCTTCAAAATGCACTGTAGAGGATGGAGGTCTGTCTACTGCTGCCCCAAGAGACCTGCCTTCAAGGGATCAGCTCCAATCAATTTATCTGATAGGTTGCACCAAGTGCTTAGATGGGCTCTTGGTTCTGTTGAAATCTTCCTTAGCCGTCATTGTCCACTTTGGTATGGCTATGGAGGGAAGCTCAAGTGGCTTGAGAGACTTGCTTATGTTAACACCATCGTCTACCCGTTCACTTCCATTGCTCTGATAGCCTATTGCACACTTCCAGCTGTGTGTCTCCTTACTGGAAAATTTATCGTCCCAACTGTAAGTGTCATCATCAACCCTGATTATTAGAGGATAAATGTTTGAAGAAGTCGGCTACGATCAATTGGTTACTCGGATAGGAGCTTATATGCTTTTCAAAACATATATAAATGTTTTGAGACCTTATAAACTCCTCAAATGTATTTGATAAATTTTTTTCACGAAAGAGCTAGTACGCTTCAAAAATAAGATGTTTTGGAGCTTGTAGGCTCCTTATTTATTTATTTATTTTTTAAAAAGCTCCCCCAATTTTTTTAAGTATTTTATAAGCTGTCTGATTTTAAATAATAAGAGTACATAAATGTCGTTAATTATTCTTCAAATATTGCATCTTTACCCTCTCAAGAAAATAAAAAAAAGAATTGTTCACCAATCATATATATATACACATAGTTAATCATTGTTACACTAAAAAGAGCTTATAAGCTCTCATTTTTACCAAGCTTATAAGTTCTTAAACCATCTTGTAAGAAATTGGATCTTGTTTGTGGTGCTTATAAGCTCTTAAAAATAAACTTAGCATAGACCCTCTTTGTTATAGTGTTTTAGAACATAATAAACTGAAAAATTCAAACAACTTTCAGTTCTGAGCCTACACCTGCTGATTATTAGGAAAAATTCTTGCTGATATATTCAATATCCTTAAATTTGAAATATTGCTGGTGGTCAAAGACATAATTATTAGAAATATCTCGAAAAATAGCATTTACGTTTTCTTACTCGAATATCATTTATTTATGCAGCTAAACAACCTAGCAAGCATATGGTTTATTGCTCTTTTCCTCTCTATCATCGCAACGGGCGTGCTTGAACTACGTTGGAGTGGAGTCAGCATTGAGGACTGGTGGCGCAATGAGCAATTTTGGGTCATTGGCGGCGTCTCAGCTCATCTTTTTGCTGTTTTCCAAGGCCTTCTCAAGGTCCTTGCTGGGGTAGACACAAACTTCACTGTAACAGCAAAAGCAGCTGATGATACTGAGTTTGGGGAACTTTATCTCTTCAAATGGACGACCCTTCTCATTCCACCAACCACATTGATCATCCTGAATATGGTTGGCGTGGTGGCGGGTGTTTCTGGTGCCATTAACAACGGTTATGGCTCATGGGGCCCGCTCTTCGGGAAGCTATTCTTTGCCTTTTGGGTTATCGTTCATCTCTATCCTTTCCTGAAAGGGTTGATGGGAAGGCAAAACAGGACTCCTACTATTGTGGTTCTTTGGTCCATTCTTCTGGCTTCAATCTTTTCGCTTGTTTGGGTTCGAATAGATCCTTTCTTGCCCAAACAAACGGGTCCTATACTCAAACAATGTGGTGTGGAGTGCTAATCTCGTATACACATCTAGCTGTCTTATTACCTGTTGTGTTTTCTTTAGCAAAACTAGGGTGCTTGCATATGTAAATTTTTGAAATATAAGAACGCGGTGAAGGGTTATCTCTCTGCCCATCTTTGTACTTCTTGAATGATGTAAATCGCATTTTCGTATCATAAAAGCAGTTATATTGTTTGTTGTCCATAAGTTTTCAAAGATATATTTTGGAAGGAAACTAACATTATCAACTTTTTGAACGACGACATAGAATTACACTAAACTATGCGGACTACACAAATCCAAGCATCAAGATTTATTCCACTTAGCTAAATCACCAACTCTCCTACTTTGAGTAACTTGTTAGTTTGCTTATTTTTATTGATCCTAGTGGCTCCGGCAGGTAAGCCTGAGTGCAAGCTGATAATTCTTGTGCAACAAAACGCATGTTAGGCCGTACCTCGGGTGTGGCCCTCGTGCAAGATAATGCTATGGTAACTACAAACACCACTTCCTCTGCTACTTTGCCTGTGGGAGGTGAAAGCCGTTGATCAAGAATATCCTTCAAGAACATATCTGGGTTGCTGTGCAATGCCTCTTTTGCTGATAGTGAAGAGATGAGCTCGCTCGGGTGCTTTCCCATCATAACCTCCAAGGCTACCACGCCAAAGCTGTACACATCAGATTTCTCGGTGACCTTCATGGTAAGTGCCAGTTCTGCATTCCCAAATAAAGTTGGTAGAGATATTAAATTATTTAATGCCACTCATTTCTAATAGTTTAAAATTTTAGATGAAGTGATCATTTAATATGATATCAGAGCCAGACCATAAGAGGTCATGGATTAATATCACATGAGGGGGGGGGGGGGGTGCTACTTATATGAAATAGCTAGTGATGCTTCTCTCTAACAACTTAAGCTTTTAGGTTAGATGGTTATTCGATAAAAATAACTCGCATTGAAACATTGTACAGGATTATCAAAATTTTGATGCATCTCACAGCATGGAAGGAGTAATTAAAGAATTCTAACACAAGCATCAGATAAATGGAAGCTCAATAGATAACTCATTAGTTACCTGGTGCCATGTAACCGTACGAGCCTGCCACTGTCGTCCAGTTTGATGAATCAGAAGTAAGCAATTTTGCTGTGCCAAAATCTGAGAGCCGTGGCTCGAATTCCGACTCCAGCAAAATGTTGTTTATTGATACATCACGGTGCACAATAGGCGGGGAGCAGTCATGGTGCAGGTAAGCGAGCGCATGAGCCACTCCTTGGACAATTTTAACCCTTGTAGCCCAGTTCATTTCAAAGGCCTCCACATCATCATGCAGAAGTTTTCCCAAACTACCCCTCTCCACGTACTCGTACACCAAGTACATCGACCCTTTCTTGGAGCAATAACCGTAGAGCTTGATTATGTTCCTGTGGCGCACTTCTGTCAATGTTCTGATTTCATTCTCAAAACTACGGCGATTTGTAAGCGGTATATCACTTGAGTCTGATATGTTGAGCCGCTTGACTGCTACAATCTGTCCATTTGGCAATTCAGCTCTGTAAACACTTCCAAATCCTCCTCTTCCAATGCAGTATTTGTCACCAAAATCTTCAGTTGCTTGGACAATATCTCCAAATGTAAGCTTTCCATCTCTTTCCCAAATTAATGATTCAGAATTGTAAAACTTGGGTCTAACTTTTGTTTCTTCATCATGACTCCCGTTCTTTTTGCGAGAAATGAGGTATAGAGCAATAACAGCTGCCAAAAGGATGAGGCTAACAACTGGAACAACAACACTTATGACAATAATCTTTGTCTCCTTGTTTCTTGACTTTGAAGGTGACGAAGAATTCGTGTTACAAGGAGATAACCCTTGTGCAGGCCCACACAGCCCGGAGTTCTCAATAAAGGCTTCTGTAGGTGCTCTGCTGAATATAACACCAGTCGGGATCGGACCAGACAGCTTATTATAGGAGAAATCAAAGAATCTTAGACTAACCATTGAAGATAACGCCGAGGGTATGTTGCCTGAAAGATTGTTATGAGAAAGATTGAGAATTTCTAAAGAGGCAAGCCTTCCCAAGGATGCTGGGATCATCCCTGAAAATGAGTTGTTGCTGAGGTCCAAGAAACTTTGTAGCGTTATCAAATTTCCAATTTCAGATGGGATGTTCCCTGATAAAAAGTTATTGCTTAAATTCAAACTTTGCAGGCCTCCAAAATTCCCGAAAACTTTTGGAATGTTCCCCATGAATCTATTTCCCGACAAATCAAGCTTCTGGAGCCGCGTCAACTGCCCGATGGTTTGTGGGATTTCTCCACTCAACTGATTGTTGCTCAGATTGAGGTTAAACAGTTGGTCTAGATTTCCCAGCTCCATAGGGACTTCACCTGTTAACTCATTTGAACTTAAGACAAGAATGCCCAGCTGTGTCAGATTGCCTAGCTCAGCTGGGATGGCTCCGGAGATTTTATTCTCACCAATCTGAATATTTGTGAGCTGTTTATATGATCCCCACTTTGATGTGAGTTGGCCCGAAAATTGATTTCTGCTGAGGGAGAGGAACTCAAGTTGTGGATGATCATTCCCAAAGGCATCCGAAATATTTCCTGAAAAACGGTTTCCTTCGAAACGCACCCGTCTCAACTTGGAGCAGTTCCTGAGGCAACCTGGCAATGGCCCAGAAAAATTGTTGCTGTTCACTGTAAATTGTTCGAAAGCAAAGCCACTGCATAATCCAGGTGGCAGCTCCCCAGAGAAGCTGTTGTTTGCAAAACTGACATTGGCTAAATTTGGACTGTTTTGGCCCAGGTCCTGTGAGAGGATGCCTGAAAGGTTATTGCCAAACACAGACAGAGTTGTCAGATTGCTGAGGCTAGACATGGACTCCGGCAACGGTCCAATCAACTGATTGGTATTGAGATCAAGAACCTTTAACGACATTAAACCTCCAATCCCAGTTGGAATGATTCCTGTAAGATTGTTGGAGAAAAGGTTTAAGGTTGTAAGATTTTTGAGATTCCCGATTCTTGGAGGTATTTCGCCGGAAAACTGATTGGCTGAAAGATCTAGGATGATCAAATTTTGCAGGTTTGCAATTTCAGGTGGTATATAGCCGGAAAATGTATTATTATACAGAAACAGATAATTAAGATTTGTCAGCAAGCCTATTTCAGAGGGAAGTTCACCGGTGAAACGATTATTTTGAAGCTGCAATGACGTCAATTTGGTCCAGTTGCTGATATAATAAGACGGAATATCACCAGAAAGATTGTTATCAGATAATCCCAATTCAGATAAATTGGTCAAATTTGAAAAGGATGAAGGTAAGGGTCCTGTAAGAGAATTCACGGCTAAAGCTATATATGTAAGATTAGTGCAAAGGCCGATCTCGGAAGGAATTGTGGAATTCAAGGCGTTGTTCCTAAGATCCAACCATTGAAGATTCTTGAGTTGTCCTAAGGAAGAAGGAATATTCCCTTCAAATGAATTGTTAAACATTTCAAGAATCTGTAGGTTGGGAATCAGGTTGATGGATTCAAGAATGTACCCTGAGAAGAAATTGTTTGCTAACCGAAGATCTTTCAAATTTGTTAGCTTGGTGAGATTTGCTGGCAAGGACCCGTTAAATGAATTGCTGCTGAGATTGAGATACTCGAGCTTGACAAGACCGATGAATAACGACTCGGGAATCGGGCCCGTGAGGTTGTTTAGCGACAAATCAAGATATGTAAGGTTCAGACAGCGGGTTACAAAAAGTGGAAAACCCGAGGAGAGTTCGTTGAAATTAAAGCTGAGGCGCCTCAATGAAGGGAAGCTTGGAAATCTAGACCAATCAGGGGCCTCCAAGTAATTAGAACCGAAATCCAGGTATTCCACCTTCTGAAAATTGCCAATTTGATAAGGCACCTGTCCCCTCAGGTTATTGTTGTAGAGGTTAATGTATCGAACCTCTGTCAGATTGCCAATCTCTGGTGGGATAGAACTTTCCAGCAAATTGTTGCTCAGGTCCAAGAATGTGAGCCTGGAGAGACTGCCAATACGGGCCGGTATCGACCCGTTGAAACTGTTGCCATTGAGGTTGAAAGTGGTGAGATTTGGAAACTGTGTGAAGTCAAGTTGGTCTAGGGTGCCTGCAAGATCTGCATCAGACAAGTTGATCTCAGAAACCGGGCCGGGCCCCAGGGCCCGGCTATCGCATCGTATGCCTGTCCATCTGCAGAGGTTTGTGAGGTTGTTGTTTGACCATGAATTGAGATAAGGAGATGATGGTGTGAGGGTGTTCTTCCACCTGATTAGAGCCTCTGCTTGTGTTCTTGCTGAGATTGCTGATGATGCCTTCAATGGGAAAGCCAAAGTTAGCAGAAAAATATGAAGAAAGAAGAGGAAGGGTGATTGATTGGATGTCATCATTTCTTGATCTTGATGAGGGTGATGATTATTACTGCATTTGTCTATTTATCATGGTTTATACGAGCACTAAATCAAAGTAGGAGAAAAGTGATGAAAATTGAGGGAGAGTTTACATAACCGAGAGTGACTGATTTGATTTGATTTGATGTGGTTGAATATGAACTTAAAAAAAACAAAACAAAAAAAAAGAATCTATAGAGTGATGCTGGCTTTGTGATATAAAGACCTACTCTTGTTTGGCTTGTGTTGAGATGCTTCTCGGTGTGAACGCATGTTCATAAAACTTTATGGAGGCTTTGATTTTCTTTGCTTGCTGTTCCTATTTGACAGTGAAAAAAGAAAAAGAAAAAGAAAAAGAAAAAATGGATAAAGATAGCCATGTTTTTCATAGTATTAAGTGCCAGCAAATTCTCAGAAGTATCTGAGCAACCCCTCCCCAAAACCCACCTCACAGGACCCACCCCTGTACTAAAACTACTAATAGTGATTTATTTGTTATTTTTTTAAAATATTCAATTTTTAATTTATTGATCGATTAATTAAGATTTGAATACTGAAATAACTTAATATAGGAGTAATTTTTTTAACCAAAATTTTACATTTATAATTTTAAGAGTCGAGTTTTAAATATTATTTAAAAAATTTAGTATTTCATTTTGCTAGTTCGATTACACGACCCCTCATTCGGACCCACCCCCGTAGAACGACTAATAGTGATAATGGGAAAGGACCCAACATGTTGCTTTAAAAGTAAAAAATGAGTGCTTTGAAACCATAATCTACGTCCCAGATTTCTGATGGGTTGACCAAAAAAGTTTCAAATTTGAGGGCTAGCATTAATGTCACAAAGGTGACTTTTGAGAAACACCACCCCCCCCCCCCCCCCCCCCCCAAAACGAATCTTTGAGCAATTTATTAGAGTAGAAATTTTTCACACCCTTATTTTATTATCATTTTTTTTGGGTCTTAATTATTTATTTTTAATTTATTGATCGATTAATTTAAATTTAATATTATAAAAATTTATTATAAAAGCAATATTTTTGAAGTTAATTGTTTCATTTATAATTTTAAAATTTAAATTTTAAATATTATTTAAAAATTTAGTAATTTATCCTGTTAAATTAATTGGTAGGTGGTCTCACACCTTTGTTTAATTCTTGTGAATTCCAAAACACAGGTTTGTTGTTGGGGTCAGAAAACGTGTGGTTGACGATAAGGATGACTTCTGCAGTTCCCATTTCCTTGACTTGGGATATTGTATACCTTGACTAGGGGTATTTTATAATACACTATGCATATGCAATATTATATTTTTGTGTGTGTTGTTATTATACTTTTTTTTTTTTTGGACATATGTTACTATACTTATATATGTGGGTATTACATCATTCGAAAGGTTGACTGCACTACAACAGCTATATGTTCGATGCATGGATGTAAGTATGTTTTTGCGTGTGTCGACTACGGATTACAATTAATTGAAATAATTAAATTAAAGAAATTTAAAAGTGCATTAGTGGAGTATTATAAAAGAACATTAGGATAATTATCTAAATTTAACTACACATATATAAGATAATTTTAAAATCAGATAGTGTACGTAAATGAATTGTATATAGGTTG